>OY744528.1:20611504-20689004 GCA_963556195.1 Sepiola atlantica
GGGATATATTTTAAGCTTTAAAGGAGGTTCAGACACCATAGATGAGATTAAGTTAGAAGAGCACTTAGAAATTCTAGACCACTTCCATTGTCTTCCCAAGAAAATTTTATACATATGGTTTAAATTTCATAAAAATAGGATATATTTGAAGTTTTAAAAAGGTTATGCCCTCGTAGTCCTCTTAGGAGTTCATGTAGGGATTCGGGAACGCTTCCATTGTCTTCCCCGGTAAAATTTTACATAAGAATAGACTTTTAGATTTTATGTAGATTCTCTAACCTTTCTTTCTATAGGGAACACACAGACATCACACTCAGACATTGACTTTTATATACACGCACACACACACACACACACACACACACACACACACACACACACATATATATATATATATATATATATATATATATATATATATATATATATACAGTACTTGTATTGTTGATGGTTGTTGTTTCCTATGTGTTAATCCAATGAAACTCCAGTGTTTATAAGATAGTGCTCAATAACAGGTAGAGTTGTATTATAGTATACAATTTTTTATTTATACAAACATTATTGGCTGCATATGTGCATACATGCTTCAACTGCAACTTTATTCCAATTCCAATATCACTGGGCAATTAGTAAATGTATAATGGCCCGATGATACTGGACTTGGAATAAAGTCGCAGTTGAAACATGTATGCACATATGTAGCCAATAATATTTGTATAAATAAAAAAAAGTGATACTATACATATACCCGGCGTTGACCGAGATGCAGTGAAGTCATTTTAGTTTTTAATTTTTATTTCTTTGCACATTTTTAAACTTAAGCCAGGCGACTCTTATATTCTTCAATTTAAAATGAGTTATCTCTCCTTGCTGATTTTTAATTTTAAGTGATTATTTAGCAGTCGTCTGGGCTGGACTAAGTAATTTAAAAAAAAATTGTAGCTAAGTACGCTATTATATTTCCAATAACACGGTACAACAATAACAAATGAAAATTCGCTAATCAAAAGCAAGGTTTGATTTGTCAGCTTAAATGCTATTTAGGTTTGATTTTGAAAATGCGATAAGATAATTTATATGATTGATAATTAGAAATGTAGATGCAGCTCGTGTTATACAACTGATATGTAGAGTCTGTGTGAGCAGGGTTAGGGTTAAGGTTAGGTTGTGGTTGGTAGCTATTGAACATTTTGCTGATTTGATGTTTTGTTGATTTGATCTGTTTTGCTGATTTGATCTGTTTTGCTGATTTGATCTGTTTGGATAGAAATCAAAATGACAACCGCAGACGATCCGTTTTCTCCTCCTGTGTTTTATTATTCATAACTCGTATTACCAACAACAACGACGACAACCAATAAAATTCATAGAATTTTATTGGGCCACAAAAAATGTTTTGCATAAAAACGTTTTTCTTTTGTTTTTTTCTTTTAAAACTTTTGTTTGCCCATATTTTTGGCATATTGCCACGGAAGTGGAATTGGCTACTATAAGATGGTTCAGATTTAAAGGGGGGGGGGGGGTGGCAACCTAGGTGGGTAGAATGTCAGCAAGATATTTGTTCACATTACATTTAAATATCTGCACGGTCTGAGAAAACAGGGAAAAAATTCCAAAGGCAAGCGGTGCGAGAGAAAAAAGCTATTAGAGTAGAAAATCTCCCGGTATCTAGGGACCTCTACAGTGAAGGGGTAGGATTTTGCTACTAGTCAGGTGGGTTGGTTTTTTTTTGTTGAGGGTGTACAAGTGCAGTAAGTTCATTGGTGCACATTCCATGGAAGTATTTGTAAAACAAGCACAGAGATGCAACACTGCAGTCATGAGACAGTGTGGGACCTGTTAAGTTAGAGTTTATGTTTTGAACCCTGACCCCAACCCTAACCTGTTAAGTTAGAGTTTATGTTTTGAACCCTGACCCCAACCCTAACCTGTTAAGTTAGAGTTTATGTTTTGAACCCTGACCCCAACCCTAACCTGTTAAGTTAGAGTTTATGTTTTGAACCCTGACCCCAACCCTAACCTGTTAAGTTAGAGTTTATGTTTTGACCCCAACCCCAACCCTAACCCTAACCCTAACCCTAACCCTGACCCCAACTCAACCTAACCTGTTAAGTTAGAGTTTATGTTTTGACCCCAACCCCAACCCTAACCCTAACCCTAACCCTAACCCTGACCCCAACTCAACCTAACCTGTTAAGTTAGAGTTTATGTTTTGGACCTTGACCCCAACCCTAACCCTAACCCAACCCTAACCTGTTAAGTTAAAGTTTATGTTTTGGACCCTGACCCCAACCCTAACCCTAACTCTAACTCTAACCCAGCCCTAACCCTAACCTGTTAAGTTAGAGTTTATGTTTTAAACCCTAACCCTTACTCTAACCCTAACCCAGAGTTTATGTTTTGAACCCTGACCAAGAGGAAGAGGCTTGCTGTTGGTGCACTAGCTTAGATGTGGCAACAATAATACATCACTCAATAATATATAATCTATCTATCTATCTATCTATCTATCTATCTATCTATCTATCTATCTATCTATCTATCTATCTATCTATCTATCTATCTATCTATGCAATAGCTACATTGGTTTTACAGCCACTATCCTATCCCACCGCCTTACCATGCATCTTGTAAACTCTAGCTGAATTTACTAACATCTAAAAAAAAACATAACTGTCCACCCTCGGATTTAAGACAAATTCTAGTTAATAACACTAAAATAATACATTCTGAAACCAATTTTAAAAAAATTAAGAATACTGGAAGCTATCTACATAAAAATACAGCAGCCTACACTTAATAACATCACGTATGAAACCATGGGCCGTGACTACAATCGTTTCAGCTTGCCGATGATTCCACTGGGCACAGAGATTTACTAAAGATGTCTAAATCTGCCCTTTTGGATGAAACCGCGGTACATTGCTGAAATATGTAATATACAGTATCTAAATAAATCATATTAGCTCTCTTATATGACCGAGCACTTTGTTTGATTTCTTTTCATATACAACCTGACACACACACTATATATATATATACATATACAATGTTCCGAATACGTTCGTCGAACACTCTCGACTAGTCTTCTATCTGTGCCCGCTTCTAGGTACATATAGATCTTAATTTCCCTAAATTACGTGACAGTTTCCGTGGGCCGAGTGGATATGGCTGACTCTGTGTACCGGGGTCGCGCCTCCCGACCGTCTGAAATTGTTACTTCCCTGCACTGATGAGAGCAATAAGCTTGAAACGCTAGCGTCTGTAGGTATAAATAATTTAATGTTTATTTATAAATATTATACTAAGCCCCTTTAAGAAATTAAAGTTGAGCACTCTCGGGGAAGTTAAAAATAGACTGTCAAAAAGCTCTAATGCAATGTTCCGAATACGTTCGTCGAACACTCTCGACTAGTCTTCTATCTGTGCCCGCTTCTAGGTACATATAGATCTTAATTTCCCTAAATTACGTGACAGTTTCCGTGGGCCGAGTGGATATGGCTGACTCTGTGTACCGGGGTCGCGCCTCCCGACCGTCTGAAATTGTTACTTCCCTGCACTGATGAGAGCAATAAGCTTGAAACGCTAGCGTCTGTAGGTATAAATAATTTAATGTTTATTTATAAATATTATATATATATATATATATATATATATATATATATATATATATATATATACAATTATGTGCTGAAGACGTTCATTAATACGAACAAAACCGGTCAAATCTCTCGGTTTTGTTTTAACCTGTTTTCCGTTTGTCTTTTGTCTTTTTTCCTATTGTTGTGAAGTTGTTCCACAGTAAATAATAAATAAAGGAAGTCAAGTCGAGGGTTGGTTTAACAAGTGTATTAACAAAGTAAGAAAGTGACTAGCTCTTGGCTAGACAGTTACAAGACTGTGCTTTGTCTTCTGGTGACTCGCACTATTTATAGTGACAACCGGTGTAGTTTCTCCTGTGTAAGAACGGCCGCTGTAACATATATATATATATATATATATATATATATATATATATATATATATATATATATATAACTTCTTTGTAATATAGCAGGAAAAATCCCAGCAGAGTGCTCGATTAATTGAGAATTAAAGTTAAAAATTAAAAATTAAGAGCGTAATATTTATTTATTTTGGTACAGAAAAATTAGTACAACATCCGTACCGTCGGTTTCAAACACGGAAGGACATAGCCATCCGGCTCTCTTCAGCTTCTTTTAAGAATTATTGTCCTATATTGCTTATACTGTTGCCCTTAAATATATATATATATATATATATATATATATATATATATATACACACACACACACACACACACACACACACATATATATATATATATATATATATATATATATATATATATATATAGTTAAGGGTAACAGTATAAGCAATATAGGACAATATATATATATATATATATATATATATATATATAGTTAAGGGCAACATTATAAGCAATATAGGACAATAATTTTTACTGTTTGAATTTTTTAATAAAATCATGTAGAACAAAGATAGAACATTATAACTAAGGGATTAAGTTTGTTTTTTTCGGTCGCAAACAAACATACAATCTCCATTATAATACGTTTCCAACCCTAAAATATTTTCACATACATTCCACAAATAATCCTACAATAAAAAGGAACACACGACCCCCTCCCCTCTCCCTCTGCGCCATATTGCTAACCTTGCTGTCAAAAAGCCATTGACCTCTGGAACGCAGTAAGAAGAAACTTAGAAATCGACTCAATTTCCACCAACTCCCATTTGTAACCAAATTTATGCTCTTGCCGCGATGTATTTACATAGAAATGATATGCCTAATCATATTGGATCAAATTATTATTTTATATGCAGCCAACTCAATTGGCATAATGGTAAGATCGTTTGCAAATGAACCGGGAGAGCAGGGTTCAATCTTTGGTCTAGTCATACCAAAGACTTAAATAATGGTACTTGATGCTTCCTTGCTAAACACCAAGCATTATAAGGTGAGAATCAAGGGTAGGTGGATGGAAAGGAGTGCTGCCATCCCTTACATCTCAGTGTAGTAGTTAATGAAAAGGGAGCCTTAGGGTTGCCCTCGACTATGGTCGACAACTTTACTTTACTGTTACTCATACAAGGTGAGTGGAAAGTAACACTCTAATATTAATTTATTACTTAAATAAATAGCATGGAGTTTTATTTAGATGAGATGCCTGGGAACCGCATCAATTGATTTTTCTTCTATTAATGAATCAACACTTATCAAAGCTAAGAAAACACTCGAGCATAAAGGTTAATGGGTGAGATAGATTGACAGTTGAATGATGATGAATACTATGAGAGGATTGAAAATCTCCACATACCGCTCACTCAAAACAACAGTCGACCCAGAAAACAGCAATTCTTCCTCCTTTGTCAGAAACATCGCTCATGGATTGTGAGAACTAAAGGAAAAAATAAGGGAGCGATAGTTATGAGGTTGCTCTACTATTTCAGTCACCTTCTGTGATTGAAATGAACCGAACCATACCCCATTCCGGCAAAGAAGGATCTTGTGAGTTCAAGGCAGTTCCTAGGTTGTCAGAATCGTGCCAGGGTTTCCCCCAGCTGAGGCTTTTTGCCTGCTTGCAACAATGTTAGACATGAAGTCAGTTTAACCGGAGGTAGGGTGGGTGGGTGGGTTGGGGGTGATCCCTCCCCCCCCCCCCCCCGAGGAGGGCACTCTGAAAAGGTACAAAAATAGCTGAGAACGGACCTGTCAACATTCACCGATAAAAGCGCTTTAGGTGACTGGTAATACATATTGAGGAAGAGGTAAGGCCTGGGAGGATAGCCTTTTATGCGGAACCCAGCTATACCTCAAAGGATCGGGTCCCCTAGCGAACCAGAACCTAGAATTCGAATATGTCAAGGTTTATCCCCAAGCTGGTATGAAAAATCTCATTACAATCTGAGATAGGATTTATGAGCTCCCCTTTTATGAGCTCCCCTCTTATGAGCTCCCCTCTTATGGGCTCCCCTCTTATGCAGAATGTTGTTTAACAAGTGTATAGCCTGCTCCTTTAAGGAAGCATTCTGGTTGGGTGCAAAAATACCCAAAGTACGAACATGTTGTCATTCCATGGTAGGGGCACCTCAGGCGACTGGTAATTAATCACCTGAAGGAGGAGGTAATGCCTGGGATGGTGCACATCAGAGGATCAAGCCGAACCATACTTCATCCCGACAAGAGAAGGAACTGGAGCTTTGCGGGCCAGACCCATAATGTCAGGATGATGCCAAGGTGAACCTCGACTGGTATGAACACTCAACGCAAGAACAGGTACTATGCAGTGATCATAGACCAAAGTGCCAAGAAATGTGCTCTTAGGTATCATCATATATGGTCATCAGACACAGAAAGAGAGAATAAAAAAAAGATAACATTAGAATTTTAATATCAAACCCCCCCTCCCCCCTCCCATTCTCTATAATAACGATCAATGTGTATTTATTTGTATCGATATAAATATCCATCCCGTCACACAAAAATTATCGAGTAAAAACTGCCGGACAAGACCATTTCAAGTGTTTAGGGGAAGGGAGACAGCAAATAGCAAGTCAGACAACCTCCCACCTTCTGCCATCTGAAATGAATTCGGAAACAAATCCTTCATTCTATTTCCATAATGAGACGTTTTCTTTCTTTTTTCTTCATTTTTCCTCTCTTTTTTCTATACCGATTTTGTTTTTGATATGTTTTGATATGTTTTTTCTTTCTTTTTTTTCTTTTCTTAAACGTTCCAGATTGAGACGTTTACCGTCTTATTTCCTTTTTTAACTTCACCGATTGAAACATTATTTTATATGAATATGAGTGCGTTAGTGCGAACACTAGCGAAGCATAATCTTTTCTGTCATTTTTGACGGAAGGTACACCCTCATTCAAAAATAGAATAAAAGCTTTGTTAAGGAGTAAAGTGTAGTATCTGTTCTAATGCTGCACTTCATCTTTTCAATCCTGGGTCAGTGAAGGAAGGATACGTTTAGACTGAGGCAATCAAAAAATTTTGTCCCAATCCAGAGTGCAACATTTAGGGGAGCTAAGTTTTCCTTACAATAAAAAAAGCAATCTTGTGTCTTACTCTGCTCTCGTGGGGAGGCAAGTAAATAGGGGCTCCTTTTATTTCTGTAAGTGTACATTATGTGAACATTGACCTTAATGTGAATGATTTCAAAGCTGTCAGCGACCTACATGAGCCACACGAGTAGATCATTATATCAGGTAAACGTGTAGTTTCCCGACCCATCCAATTTTATTGGAAAAACCATATGCAGTAGCTCAATTTAACAAAAATTACATTATGACCGTATTTGTGTTAAAATCAATTTAGTATTACGTATAAAATAGGAAAATAAAAACGCCTTTTAAATTAGTACATTAGCCGACACAATGGCATATTTCTACCCTGGACGCCTGGAAAGCTAGTCGATATGAAACTTGAAACCAAGAATAGGTCAAACGAAAAGAAATAACGTCTTTTAGTGAGTTATATAAACTACTTTATTTAAAACGAAAGAATTATGTTGTGAAGCAAATATTTTTTTATAAATATTTTAATCATTTTAAATAAATTATTTTTACATAACTCACAAAAAGACTTTACTTCTTTTCGTTTGACCTATTCTTCGTTCCAAGTTTTATATCGACTAGCGTCCATCTTAGAAATATGGCATTGTATTGGGTAATGTACTAATTTAAAAAATGTTTTTTTTTCTTCTTTCCTATTTCATGCGTAATAATACTAAATTGATTTTAACGCCAATACGCTCAGCATGTCATCATCCAAATAAAAAAGTACATTTTTTAAAGCTATGCGTATCGTCTTTCCGATAAAATTACATGGGTCGGGAATCGAAACGTTGACCTTATATCAGATCTCTCAACCACAGCGCTTCTCTCGCCATAGCAGGTGCTTCTCCAGACGTTATACTAAAAGCTTGGCTTCACTGCAACCATCTTGTAGCAGTAGCAATAGCGGCAGTAGTCGCAGCCGTACACATATTGACAAAGGTGGCAGGATATTGAAGCTTATCACAACGACAGTAGTTGCAGTGACAGAGCTGAAACGACTCCTTGTTATGGCAGGGGCGCTGTCGAAAGAAAAGTCATGTTTTCCTCTAATTTATGAGCACAACTGAACCATAATACTTGACTTTCGACTTTAATTCAAGCACCTCAAAATTACTTCCTATCCGCCAGTTTTAAAATCACGTTCGAAGGGTCACGATATGTAAACCGTGTCAGCCCTTTTTTTAAAAAAGAAAATCTATTAATAATGGATTAAAATGTCCGACACGGTTTACATCGTGACTCTTAGAAATTCGAAAGTGATCTTCAAATCTTTAAACTGGCGACTAGAAAATAATTTTTGGGTTGAATTAAAGTTTAATGCCGAACGTGACGTATTGTCGTTCAGTTGTAATATTGAAGCGAAGGAAAACGTGAACACACACACACACACACACACACACACACACACACACACACACACACACACCACACACACACACATTATTCAATAGACACTACATTATTTTGATCATCCATCGGTACCTTCGGTTTAACGGAAACACTGAAAACCCAACCCTCAGTTTTAAAGATACCAAATGTGACCGGTTCATCAGCCGATGTAATGATTATAGACACTATCATCGGTTGATGAACAGGTCACATTTGGTATCTTTAAACCTGCGGGTTGAGTTTACAGTGTTTCTATGAAACCGAAAGTACTGATGGATGATCAAAATAATGTATAGTGTCCATTGAATAATATATATATACTCTTGCACAAATAATCGAACATTCTTTTTATTTTTCATATATATATATATATATATATATATATATATATATATATATATATATATATATATATATATATAAATTGCCGCCGCCAAAAAGAAATTTAACGTCATCTCACTCAGCGATATATATATATATATATATATATATATATATATATATATATATATGGTAAAGTGATAAGCAGTCAGACATCGTTATTTCAGGAAGTATATACCGGGCCGGACCGGAAGGAACTAAGATAAGTATCATATCAAAGAACCCACTTTTAATTTTATTTATCTTAGTCCCTTCTGATCCAGTTCTGTCCGGTTCGGTATCTTACTTCCTGAAATAACAAGATGTCTGAACGTTTATTACTTTACTCACGACCAATATTTACGGTAAATTAATATGCGCATATTTTCTATTAGAATTTTTTTTTTAACGCAAATACGTCACAAGTAGGAAAACCAAATTAAATTGTTTTTCAGTAATTTTCCAACTGTATTTCCTTTAAAATAATTTAGTATAGTGTATTATTGTTAACAAGGAAAAAAGGGAAAAATAAACAAATATATAACAAATAACTGTTACCAAACGGTAGAAAATTTAATATTCTATCGACCTGCATAGTTTTAAACTTTTGAAAAGTTTTGTTGTTTCTAAATTTGTTTAGTTACTTTCACTTCTACTTTCGCTTTCGTTAAACAAAATGGCGCTCGAATTTTTATTTATTAGATGATCGCTTATTTCAGACTTAAAATATATATATATATATATATATATATATATAAAAAAAATGGGTTACGGTACCACTAACGCTTTAGTCCGGAGTGATTTCCAGTCGGGTTAGAGTAAGTCTTTTATTTAAAATTTTTTAAGCGACCATCTAAAAAAAAACCCAAAGAGAAATCGACGGCCATCTTTGTTTGACGAAATCGGTCAAGTTAAAACAAATTTTGAAATAACAAAACTTAGAATAGTTTCCAAAAGTTTCCAACTATGCAGGTCGATAGGATATCGTTTGGTAACAGTTATTTGTTGTATATTTTTCGTTGTTAACTATACTACATTTTTGCCATAATGTATGTTGGTAACGTTTACCCAATAAGCATATATTCTCGATACCGACCAAGTAGTTTTCGTTTTATTTTAATCAACATTTTTACTTTTTTTTTTACCTCTATTTCCGGCCATCTTGCTTTTATCTGTCCTAAACTGCAGCGGCACAAAGATGTCCACTATTTTTTGACGTTGGCTGTTTTATGAACTTATTTTTCAGGCTTTATCTGATTTTGGAAATTATTAAAAGAAAATCGAATGAGAAATATTAAATTAATTTATTTAAAAATTCACGAGAAGATGTTCATCAAAAAACAGCAAAAACGAATGAGATTGAAAATCAGATATTTAAACATGATTTGTATTGTAATTAAATTATAGAAAAATTTAGATTGTTTAGAATAAAAAAAATTAGATTGTTTATAATAAAACATTTAGATTGTTTATAATAAAAAAATTTAGATTGTTTATAATAAAAAAATTTAGATTGTTTATAATAAAAAAAATTTAGATTGTTTATATTAAAAAAATTTAGATTGTTTATAATAAAAAAATTTACAAGAAAATTTCGTTATTTTTCTTCTTTCTTCTACTTATGCATTCGTCATGTAAAAAATCTTGGTAAATGATGAGATCGCCACCCTAAACAGTTCATTCAAAAATTTGAATAAAAATAGTCTACAGGCGATAATCTATTATATAAAGGGAAGTGTCTATATGTTTTTTTTTGTTTCATTTTACTTCAGTCGAAGTTCTCAGAAATCAAAGGGACCCTTCCAAGGGCTAACACTTGATATCTATATGAGATACATAGATATTCGAGTGTTCCATAAACGTTTTCTTTTATCTGGTCTAGTGGAGTATCCAGCGAAGTGCTGTTACTAGGAAAAGGTGCACCATTCCTCGTATAGGCGGGTAGCCAAACCGAGAAGATCTTATTTGGGCTTCGAATATTATGTTATTTTGAATATTTGGTCTGGGTTTACTTCATCGGTGAAGTATCCTCATGTCAGGTTTCCCTAACAAACTCCTGTACAGAGAGACCGAAGACACTCGAGGATGGTGTCTCGTAGGTAATTCAAACCCTGTATGTGTGTGTGCGTGTATGTCCAGTTAAAAGTCATTAGGATGGTGTTGATATTTTTGTAATTTTCATGTACCAACTAAAGGGAAGGAACTCTGATTTTTTTCAAAAAGTTATTCCCCTTACGCCGACTCGAGTAATCTATAAAAAGTGTATGTCTAGAGAGAGGAATGGGCTGGGAGGAGAAGAAAGAGGTGGTCGGAAGAGGGAGGGGTGGGTAGAGAGGGGGAGGTGAATAGAGAGATAGAAGTTTTAATAGAAATATGTTACACTTTTGCCCCGGGCAACACCGGGTAGTCCTGCTAGTATATATATATATATATATATATACAGGGTGGCTCAAAAGTAGGTTTACAGTTATTAAACTATTTTTTATATGGTTGAAGTTACTTGCTAATTACAAGCAATATAAAATACTCCTCAGAGTATAGATCTAACCTACACAAACAGCTATTTCCTTGCTGATTGTAATTTATTTTATTTCTGTAAAGCCAACTTTTTACTTGATGATATTTTTTTATTTCAGGGTTAATGGCGAACAATTTAAATCTTTGGATAAGATTATTTGGTCAGATGAGGCTTGCTTTAAACTATCTGGTCATGTGAACAGGCATAACTGTGTACTGGGCCGATAAAAATTTCGATTTGACCATAGAGACTGAACTGAACCAGCCTGGCATTACAGTTTGGGATGCATTATCAAGTGAAGGTGTTATTGGGCCTGTTTTTTTTAATGGAACTGTAAATGGGGAGAACTACCTGGACATGCTTCGTGAAGTAGTAGTACCACAACTCAAAACTAAACCTGACTTTGATGAACTTTTCTTTCATCAGGATGGAGCACCACCACATTATGCGTCTAAAGTAAGACACTACCGTAACCAAGTTTTTCCACAGCGTTGGTTCGGAAGACACTAAACAATCCAACATTTTGAAAATTTTGCAAAATTCAGAAGGTGCAGGCCAATAGTTTTTGGCTATTTTACATTCATGAAAACCCTTTCACAGCCTGAAAATGGTCCTAAATTAAAGTACTATATCAGATTTAACCATCTATATCCATTCATAGTTTTTGAGGATGTTTTAGGACCTGCAATGTCGCATGAAACCACTTTTTCACCGAAAAATGATGGATTTTGAGTCCCGTGGAGCCCTAACGGCTATTTTTGGCCTGCACCTTCTGAATTTTGCAAAATTTTCAAAATGTTTGATTGTTTAGTGTTATTTATGTATAAATGAACACAAAAAAATACTACTCGAATGAATCTGAAATGTTCACCCATTACGTCCCACCCCTACTTAAAATACTATTTCGGGAATTATTACAATTTCTTTCTGGTTTAATGACAGTGCTTGTTTCGTTTCAGTTCACGTAAAATCAGTTTTCTTTTTATGTACTACCCTACTTCCGGTTTCAGTGAGACGCCATTTTGTAAAAACGTCGATTATTCTAGTATATTTACACATTTTAAGCATGTTTTTCTCCAGATTTCATGTGTAATACTAAATAGATTGTAATTCAAAATGGTTCCTCATGCAACAATCTTAAAAAGTAACAACAACGTAAAACCATTTTTATCGCCTATACACAATTTTTTTATCGCCTATACACAATTTTTTTATCGCATTCTGCTTAGGATGGCGATCTCATGATTTGTCAAAGACTTGTATAACGGACCCCGAATGGTGTGTAGTGGAACAGATTTAGAAGAGCGGTGAATTGTTCAATTCCATGATTTTACCGCATATTTTATAAGGGAATTTCAGCAAAATGGAGCTTTAAGGGTCCCTAAAAGTTCAACGGTCCCAAATAAAATGTCCGCCACCCACACACACAAGACAGACAGAGCGTGAGAGATTAAACAATTCTTTTTGTATTGCCACTAGACTTAGGGTTAGTGGTAGGGTTAAGAAAGATGTTATGCATTATTAACGTCACTGGCGTGCCGAGCAAGTTCGGTAATCAACATGGGTTAAAATCTGATTTTGAAATCGATTTAAACAAGAATAAATTAAAAATTTAATTTTAACCAAAACAAGAAAACATACGGTCTTCTTTAACCCTAAAACCGCGGCAAAAGTGTGAGTGTGAACGGACCATTAAAAATCAATTATAGTCTATGGGATCCTTAAAGCACAATTTCACCTCGATTATTGTTCAGAAAATTAACATCTATGCTGATGATAATAGCACTCTCTATTCTGGTGTTGCTTCTCACCCATCTCCCTCGGTTCAGTCGAAATGTACAGCTGATCTAGAAGTTGACCTGGATTTTGTTGTGGATTGCGGTACGAAATGGCTTGTGTCTTTCAATCATTTCTTCCTCCTGTCTTTGCGATTTTATTTAGGTAAAAGTAATGGTTACAGCAAATATTTTAATATAAAATAAGAAAAAACAACGCATATAAATATTCCAATTCACCTTAGGCACAAGGCCCGAATCGTTATGGGAGGGGGGGGGGGGTTCGTTGGTCATACAATTGGTCTATGAGCACTTTACCCTTAGCTAGACTCTCTCACCAAAATACCTCATTCTCTCTGTGGGTTGGACCTACTTAGGTGATCCCCAATTTGTGTAAATATATTTTCCTCCTGTCTTTGCGATATTTATTTACTCCTCTGCAGGAGTTAGGCACAAGGCCAGTTTTATCTTACTCCCACAAGTAAGATGTGACCACAGCTTGGGGCGCCTGAGAAAGTGAGCACTCTGGCCATTAAAAATTTCCTGGGCAGCCCCGTCGGCGTTCCCCGGTAGGGGCGCCTCAGGCAGTAAGCAATAAACTTACTCCTCCCCAAAGAGGGGAGGCGAAGCCTGGGAGGGTGGACCTCCTAGAACTGCACAGGACAAACCCACAGACAGGTGGAATCAAGCCCCGAAGGACAAGACGACACCCGTCTATAGGGTGCAGTATCCATCGGAACAGATACTACACTTACTTCCTAGCACCTCCTGTCTTTGCGATAATCATATTTCGTTCTTGTTAGGCCCTTATATCAAGTTACTTCATGACTGATCTGGAGCGATTTCCATAAAAAATAAAAAAAATTCTCGATATTCCATTTTACAAGACGAACAGACCCCTATTCTTACGTAAGAAAAAAAGCAACAACACTTTAAAAAATAATTTTATAGTTTATTGCTTAATATTTAGTGATCAAAATAATTTATTTTTTAAATCTGAAAAATCTAGATTTTATAGGGGAGGGGGATGGTGATGCATGGGCATAGCTTAGCCAATTTTGGAAATAAAATTGGGTGCTTATTTTTTATTAAAATATGGCAGTTCTAAGTTCAAAATAAATAACAGGAAAACTTATTGATATACGTACTTATCAGTGAAAAATATTAGTGCACACCAAAAATTACGGAAAATTATCAAGTAGAATTTTAATAAAAAATAAAACTTCGAATGACATCCGTATCAAGCCAGCATGTTGTAGAAGATTATCCCCCTTCTTCTAATATGAAGACGCCATGCGGTCTTGTCGTTCGAGGTTCGTTGAATAGTAAATTAATTTAAATTTTTATTTAAATTTTATTCACTGATTTTCCGTAATTTTTTTTACTGATAAGTAAGTATACTCATAAGTTTTACTGATAAGTAAGTATACTCATAAGTTTTCCTGAACTGCAATTTCAATAAAATAAGCACCTAAAATTGAACAATTAAATTTATTGCAAATTCTAAAAATAGGTTCATGAATTCGTCAATCGTTCAAATAGTGACCGTTTTTCAGCCGCTGTAGTTTAACATACACAAAACAACATGGCCCCAAACACTTAGTTCTAATAAGTAACATTTGAGAAAAGTATTATTTACTCCTCTCCAGGAGTTAGGCACAAGGCCAGTTTTATCCTACTCCCACCAGTAAGATGTGACCCAAGGTCGGGTCGGAAAGTGGGAGTTGAAAAACCAGCGCTCGAGAGAGTGAGTGACATCTGTTCTGATGCTGCAAGTTTTATTTTCGTCCCAAACCTCCAGAGTTCCCCTTTTGGGGAGCTAGATATTTCCCAACATTAAAAACTGACCTTGTGTCTAACTCTGCCCTCGCGGGGAGGCAAGTAGATGGGAACATTTAAAAGTTTAATGAAATAAAAACTATTTATTCGTTATCAAAATACACTGAGACTACCAACTAAAAATAAATGAATGAAATAATAATAAAACCGACGTAAATAAACTATTACGGGTATAAATAAATTACGGGTATCGTTAAAAAAATTACGGGTATCTTTTACAATAATCCGCAGAGTGAAAACGCTATAAAAACAAATATACAACAAATAAAAGTAACTGTGGCCGATAAAAGTTATTTTCCAACTTATCTGTGACATTTGTTTGTATTTTTAAGCCGTTTCAACTGCTATTTATTAGAAATCAATATTTTTGTCACACGAACATTGGACAAGCGATGGGGGGGGGGGGTATCGTAATGATGTAAGGCTGGGCCGCCATTTTGTTTTAGTAAAATACGTGCCAAAAAAAAAAAAAAAACAAGAAATTTTTTTTTACATCTAATAAAACCCATTTATAGTACGTAAAAATACAAACAAATTTCATAGGTAAGTAGGAAAATATCTATTCTCGACGTAGGTCACCGTCACTTGTTGCATATCTATTTATTTTTTACCCCGTTCTCGTTCGTTTTTTGGACCCCGTTGGCGACTCTGCGGATTATTGTAAAAGATACCCACTATTACCGACATAAATTATTTCAAAGGAAATAACGTTGGGAAATTAGTTAAACCCAATTTATTTTGGTTTACCTACGTATTTTTGACTTATTTGCGTTAAAAAAAATTAATATTTAATAGAAGCCGATTAGCAAAGTAGCCATCTTGGCACTTCTGCATTTCAACCGTCACTTGGACTTAATTTGCTTTCCTCTTTTGAAGGCAGGGGCAGACAACCAACCGGAAGTAACCGAATTAAATGTTTTTATTCAAAATGACAATATTAACAGCGAAAAATAATTACAGCGAACAATGTATCGTTATTGAATATGAAAATATTTTATTTAATAATTTAAAAATTTATAAAAATAATAAAAATGTGTTTTTTTTATTGTATGAATTAAAACTTTCTCAAAATAGTCAACAGTGATTTTTAAAATGAAAATTTATCATTAAAATGAATAGTCAGTGATTTTAGTCAGTGATTTTGTTTTATTGTATAAATTAAAATTTTATCAAAATAGTCAACAGTGATCTTTTAAAACGAAAATTTATAATTTAAAACCAAAATCTAACAAACAGTCAACATTGTTGTTTTTTTCATATGTTGACTCGGTAGAATGAATGGAACTCTTCCATTATTAAGTCCAAGTGACGGTTGAAATGCAGAAGTGCCGCCCTCTTTGTTTAGTCACTTGTTTACGCTAAACAAGATGGCTACTTTGCTCAGATTCGGTATTTACGCCGACTTAAAAGGCTTAATACTTCTATTAAATACTGAATATTTTTTTTTTTAAACGCAAATAGGTCACAAATGAGTAGGTAAACCAAAATAAATAGTTTATCACTCATTTTCCCAACGGTATTTAAAGAAAAAAAATTATGTCGGTAATAGTAATGATTACCAAAAAAAAAAAAGAAGAAGACACTTTTTTCTTGAGATGAGGATTGATGATGTAGATTATTCGGACTACTATTCCCATATTGGTAGCCACAACGTTTCGGCCGATGTAACCTTCTTCAGATGCATCTTTTCAAACTTGGGAATCTTTATGTCGAACCCGAGAACCTATACGAAATTTCGAACTAAACCATTTATTTAATCCACAGGGGTAGATTGTTCTCATTCCGTCAGCCATGAAGTGTTATTTTTTTCTAAAAAGATTGAAAGTCTAATTTTTACTTCATGCGATAATTAAGAATACCATAAATAAGATGAACACTTCTAAGCGGGCCCCTTTCTTAGCGAGCAAACGAGACAATCCAACATTTGTATCTTTTCTTAGAAAAGGACAAAAACTACCAAGGACGACAACTCGATTTGACTCAAGAGTTTTAGTTGAATCGTGTTATCATCTTTAACAGTTTCCGTCAAGGAGCACACACAATGATTTTGTGTTTGTGTGTCGAGTTCTGTCGGGTCTAGTGATCACTTTTATAGGAGCTCATCTTTGCAAAGACTTGTAAGATCAACTCCTATAATATTTTGTAATAAAATAATCGTCAAATCAAAGGAAAACAAAGCCTTTTTATAAATAAGTAGTCTTTTGAAGGTTCGGTCGAAATTAATACGCCCTGGTCCTTGTGTGACCCAACCATCTCACAGAGGCTGCTCTCCGTGAGAGGAAAGAAATATCAATGTTTATAACTGCTACACTTTCTACTAATACCGCTGGGAAGGTATGATTCCATATATCCTCCCTCCAGCTAGGGTTAAATATTAGAGTAGACATGGGTAAATGTTACTATTTTTTCAATGGATATCGCTCCAGACAAGCCATGAAGCCACTTGATGTAACGAGCTAACAAGAACGAAAGATGATTATCGCAATGACAGGAGATGTCTATTGACCGTAGTCTTGAAAAGACCAAGGTTATAGGTAGGAGGAAAACAGTCAGCAGGAAGAGAGTTCTACAAGCCTGCCGTTTTTAGAAAGAAGGTGCTGGAATAGGAAGATGTATTAAAATGAGGTATCAAAACAGCGAATTGATGGAAATCACTGGATCATCGAGTCAAACGAGCTGGAACAAAAGAAGGAGAGAATAAAACAGACAATTCTGAAGAACACATGCCATAATAGTATTTATAGAAAAGACTGAGACTAGCAACATCACGTCTGTGTGTGTGTGTGTGAGAGAGAGAGAGAGAGAGAGAGAGAGAGAGGGAGAGAGAGGGAGAGAGAGAGTGCAGAGAAGAAGAAAGCATGGGGTTGATCAAATTACAGATACATTTCTGCACCTTATCAAGAATTCTCAAATTATTGGTGACATAAAAGATTTTAAAGGAAATATTGTTGAGAAATGAACCCAAAACAATTTATTTGGGTTTACCTACTCATGTGTGACGTATGTGCATTAAAAACAATTTAATATCAAAACGCCGGTTTTCTTAACAGATGTGTTTCAAGCGATCGCCATGGAAACGAGTAGAGGATAGTCCCAGCCAGAATTGAATTGGCTTTACGAGCGCCTCTCCAACGCCTTGAGCCTGCTCTCAGCCTGCCAAGCCAGAATGACATCTGATTAAACTTCCTGATATTTGCATATTGGTTTTGAAAAAGGACATTTTATTAATTAATTAGTTTCTTGGCCTTTTGGCCAAGATAAAAGTGTAGTATCTGTTCCGATGGATACTGCACCCCATAGACTGGTATCGTCTTGGCCTTCAGGGCTTGATTTCCGCTGGTCTATGGGTCTGTCCTGTGCAGTTCTAGGAGGTCCACCCTTCCAGGCTTTGCCTCCCCTCTTTGGGGAGGAGTAAGTTTATTGCTTACTGCCTCAGACGCCACTACCGGGGAATGCCGACAGGGCTGCCAAGCATTTTTTGTAAGCCAGAGTGCTCACCTTCTCGGGCGCTGGCTTTTCAAATCCCACTTTCCCGACCTTGTGTCACATCTTACCTTGTAG
This sequence comes from Sepiola atlantica, assembly GCA_963556195.1. NCBI lineage: Eukaryota > Metazoa > Mollusca > Cephalopoda > Sepiida > Sepiolidae > Sepiola > Sepiola atlantica. The sequence goes on from OY744528.1 coordinate 20,630,061, forward strand.
GAGGAAGATAAATAAAAATTAGTTGTAGCAGATGCTACTACCGGCCAAGTGGATATTTGTTGCGACTTCTTTTCTTTTTCTGTCTGATCAACCCTCCTTTGTCTCTGAGATAGAGAAGAAGAGGTTATCTCGTGAAAACACGTTGGCCGAAGATTCCGGCCAATCAGGAACCGAGACCCCAACTCAATCACGCGTGACTCGATCCCTATAAAAAGAGACGCAACAAGTCGCACGTCCTCTTTTTCCTCTTTCTCTCTTCCGTTTTTGGCCGACCGCACACGCAGGAGATCGTCACCGTCCCCCTCCCCCACCGGCTCGACCGAGGAGGTGGGGAGGCAAAAGTCAAAAAGTAGGTAATCTCTTTTAATTCCTACCACGAATAACGAACTATTCTTTCAAGCGCGCACACATTACAATTGCCACAAAAATACATCAAACACGCTCGCATATACGCAATCATACAAACACGAACATTTCACTCGTGTAACAAACGGAACTTTTCACACCTTAAAAATGAACTCAAGCATTCTCTGTAACTGATAGCTTTGCAAAATGTCTTATCCAAATAAATTGTTTTGTTTAATATATATATTTTACTCTAATTGTTGATTTTACTAAATACTATTCTTGTGTGTGTAGCTTTATTATTCCTTCGCTTTCTTTCCAATTGTTTGTTTTATTCTGTTTATTTTATCCACACGTGGTCGGGCCACCACGAACAACGGGAACGACATGCCGCCATAAAGGCATCTCTCTTATAATCTTTGTCCGACCAGCCTTCGCCACATTGGTATACCCTTTGTTCGGGACCCCCCCCCCTCGACCATATAGTATTTGTTGTTTTTGAATAAATTTTAATTTATAATTGGCTTAATAAGACATTAAAAAAATGAAGATAATTTTGTGACGCAACGTTATGCTAAACATTTAATATTTATGTAGTTACGTTAATATTCGTTGTAAGCAGGTTTTATTTACTCCTCCCCAGGAGTTAGGCACAAGGCCAGTTTTATCTTACTCCCAAAAGTAAGATGTGACCCAAGATCGGGTCGAGAAAGTGGGGGTTGAAAAGCCAGCGCTCGAGAGGTGAGCACTCTGGCCATTTAAAAATTGCCTGGGCAGCCCCGTCGGCATTCCCCGGTAGGGGCGCCTCAGACAGTAAGCAATAAACTTACTCCTCCCCAAAGAGGGGAGGCAAAGCCTGGGAGGGTGGACCTCCTAGAACTGCACAGGACAGGCGTGCAGTATCCATCGGAACAGATACTACACTTTGATCTTAGCCAAAAGGCCAAGAAGCCCAATTTATTTAGGCAGGGTTTAACCAGGTAATCATCTGTCAACCATGTTATTTTTTCAAAAATTAGAGTTACGATTGGACCGAAAGGGATTGCTGGAAAGAAAGGATATTTTAAAATATAAATAAGGACCCCTGTCATATCAAGAACCCACTTTTTAATTATTTTTTTTTGGTACTGGTCCAGATAAGGACCTAAGTTAAAATCCACTTGGCATCGGTAGTTTCCAGATGTTTATGTAGACGGTCGAAAAGAAAAAAACGAATGAAAAGTCGGTTGCCTGCGTCCAAAAAATCTAAAACAAAGCTGGATGTTCAACTGAAAAAAAAATTGTTTTTTTACGAAAAATATCACTGAACAAGTTTTAAAACGGTGTTAGGGTTAGGGTTCATTAAAATTGATTATAGCTTTGATCAAATTTTTATTTTCAATTAGTGAATATTACGATTTAATCAATTAACTTGTCGTCTGTTAACTTGTCGTCTGTTTATTTTATCGCATTCTGATTGGATAATTGCTCAGGGATTTTCTGGTTGTCTACATAAACATCTGGAAATAATCGACGCCAAGTTAATTTTAACTTGGGTCCTAATCTGAACCATTACCAATATTTTTTTAATTAATGGCTTGAATTAAAGTTTAAAATGCAGAAGTCAAGTATCCAGCGATTTTCGGAATTATTAAGGTAAAGGGAAATAATTCAGACTTAATTGATTAAACATCGTAGTAATGCCGGTTAGAAAGCGTTTACCGATAAAACTTGAATTCATTTTTTTTTAAACAAAAAATATTGGATGAATTTCCGTATATTTTGGCGTACTGTCTTATTTTACCATAACAGGTAAGTACACAATTAGGTTTTTGTGCTATTTTCTTTTTAAGAACAATATTCTATAAAGGGGTTAACCTGGAGAATCACCGTTTATCTAATTATATGAATAAATGCAAAAGTTTCTGTCCTATGTTTACAACAAACTGATGAATGAAATGTTTATTATTTAACATTTTGGTTTCAAGTAGCGAACGTTACAAAGCTATAACGAGCTTACAAAGCCAGCTAGTATGTATATATATATATATATATATATATATATATATATATATATATATATATATATATTAATACATATACACTGTACATATGACACTGAAAACTAAAAAAAAATATGTGCACATATACATGCACATACATGTGTAGGAGTTCTAGCACACTCAAGTGATTTTATGTCACATGACTGTTTGACGATATGTCACATGTTAGGATAATTGAACATTCAATATGGACGTTTTCGGGTTAATTGTCACCTATATATATATATATATATATATATATATATAAATAAAGAGAGAGAGAGAATATGTAAAAACAAATAAAATTACCACATAGTTTATATCAGTTCCAAGAATTAATTAAAAATCAACAAATATATATATATATATATATATATATATATATATATATATATATATATATATATATATACTTAGAAAAATAATGTAACTCGTTGGTTTACCCACTGAGCTTGGGTTAGATTGTTCTTATTTACTTGCCCCACGAGAGTAGAGTACGGCACAAGATCGGTTTTTAATCGAGCTCCCCAAAAAGGGGCACTTTAGATTGGATATTTCTTTGAATCAGGAAAAATGAGTTTGTGAAGCCAGTTAAATAAAACAAAAATCCAAAATTAATTTTTCTATTCGTTCTCTTTCTCTCCCCCCTCTCTTTCTTTCTTTCTTTCTCCCTCTTTTTCTTTCTAGCTATGGGTTAAATAATGTTAATACTTTTGGTAATATTTCCTATTGTTTATAATGGACTATTCCAATCTTCTTTGTTATAGTTGATTTCATTACCTTTGACGGTTAATAAAGAGAGAGAGAGAGAGAGAGAGAGAGAGAGAGAGAGAGAGAGAGAGAGATAGAGAGATAGATAGATAGATAGATAGAGATATATAGAGAGATAAAGAGATAGAGAGAGATAGAGAGATAGAGATAGATAGATAGAGAGAGAGAGAGAGAGAGAGAAAGATATATAGATAGAGATAGATAGATAGATAGATAGATAGAGATATATAGAGAGATAAAGAGATAGAGAGAGATAGAGAGATAGAGATAGATAGATAGAGAGAGAGAGATAGAGATAGATAGATAGATAGATAGAGAGAGAGAGAGATATATAGATAGAGATAGATAGATAGATATATATAGAGAGATAAAGAGATAGAGAGAGATAGAGAGATAGAGATAGATAGATAGAGAGAGAGAGAGAGAGAGAGAGAGAGAGAGAGAGAGATAGATAGATAGATAGATAGAGATATAGAGAGAGATAGAGAGAGATAGATAGATAGATAGAGATAGATAGATAGATAGAGAGAGAGAGAGAGAGAGAGAGAGAGAGAGAGAGATAGAGATAGATAGATAGAGAGAAAACAATAAAGAGAGAAAATTCAATATTAGTTCAGTAAATCGGACATGAAATGTCTTTTTTATTCAAACATTTTTACAGACCCCAAAAATCTATTTTTTTACGATTATCCTAAAACCCTGTTTAAAAGCATTTTTTTTTACAGATTAAAAATCTTAAATTAAAAAAAAAGTTTATAATAATTTCAATTTATTTTTATCAATCAAAAATATGTGATTACATGTCTATAATAATAAAAAAATTATGACATAACTTATTGTGTGCCTGCGTATGTGTTTCTCGCCTCTACGGAACCTACACATTATTTCTTTTTACAAAATCCTATTTAAGAAATACTTTATTTACAAACTTAAATCCATAAGAATGCGTTTCGATTTCTTCAGCCACTTTATTTATTTTTTTTTGTTGATAGTTGGAAATTACAAAAACGAATTACTTGGTGACACTTCAAAATTTGAAAAGAATTTGGAAGTCTTTAAAAAACTGTAGCAAAGAAAGTTATTTCTGGTTTTAACATTCTAAGCAGATCTTTCTGTATTTAAATATTGAAAATTTAAGATCCAATAATTTTATAAATGGAGATTAAAACAATATTACCTGAACAAAATTAGTTGTAGTTATATAATAAATTGGTTAAATTAATAATTTATTCAAACAATATCATAGTAAATAAATTTAACTTTCAAATTCCTATTTAAAAAGAAAATTAGTAAAATTTTAAAAAAAGATATAAAGAATGAAAGTAAGAAAGACTCATTGGCAGTACCGGGTCAGGACAGCTAGTTTATACACTGTCTGTAAGGCTGCCTGTATGAAGAGTCTATAGTGAAGCAAGGGTCGCACAACCCCAACCGTACTTTTACTGAACCGACATTGTTACCGACAGTTTAGTGGCAAGGAGGAGACCAAGATGACTGGAAATTATGCCGGGATAAGCAGAGAAAACTGGGTTATCTTCACCTAGACTAGTTGCTCAACCAAGGCTTCAGAGTCTAGTCTACTCTACTATTTAATCCATAGGTAGAAGGAGGATATATTGATTCATATCTTTGCGAAGGGTATGAGTGAAAGTGATACAATGGCACCGAAAGAAATCGAACCTCGTACGCAGAGTGCAGAGTTCACGCCTGTAACTCTTACACCACACCACGTATATATATATATATATATATATATATATATATATATATATATATATATATATATATATATATAGTAAGTAAGCTATGAAAATATATTTATGGCAGTTAAGCTACACAGAGGCTCCCGCGTTTCATCTCGGGGGGAATCTTCAGGCTAAAATGCATTTTAGCCTGAAGATTCCCCCCGGGGATGAAACGCGGGAGCCTCTGTGTAGCTTAATTGCCATAAATATATTTTCATAGCTTACTACCTAGCTCTACTTACGTATCGAGCACTGTTGAAGTAAATACTGAAAACTAATACATAAAAAATTATATCTATTTATAAAATTTTATGTGGATACATGAAATACTAATATATATATATAAGTCAGGTTCATTTTGTATTCCAATAAACATGTTTTAATTTTATTATTTTAATTTTTATTTTTTCACGTTTCCAAAAAACATAACATTTCTGTGAGATATATTTTTTAAGAGCAAAACTCACACGTGGGGGGACCCACGAGTACGCTATTTTTGAGTTTTGCTCTTTTCTTTGCTTTTTGTTTGGTTTCACCCCCAAAAATGAACTACTGTATAGTGTAGGTTTTTTCAAGACACTTTAATCCAAGAACTTTTCACGCTTTGTGAATTTTTCTGATGATTTTGTAATGTTGCAGAGACGATATTAACATAAAAACGTTGTTTGGCTCAAGACAAATGAAACTGACCGTAAAAAATACATCTCATAAAAATGTTATGTTTTTTGGAAATGTGAAAAAATAAAAATAAAAATAATAAAATAAAAACAAGGTTATTGGAATTTAAATGAGCCTGACTTAATTTTCTCTGTTGTTTCTAATTGACAATCATCGAGCTGAATCTTTTAAGGAGCCTGCAAAGTAAAAAGGCACTGATAGTATATGCTAATACATATATTGTTATTAATAATTATTTATATATACATATCAATATATATATATATATATATATATATAGGGTGGGCAAAAATAAGGGTCCTATTTTTAAAAATTCATAACTTTTTTATTTATTGATTTAAAAAAAATTTTTTTTTAGAATAAGTAAAGGACCCCTTCCGAAGTAAGCATGAGCCGTATTAGCCCTAAGGAACGTACCCTCATTTAGAAAACATTATTTTTGCTTAAAAAACTCAAAACAGTGTAAAAAACAATACTTTAGTTTTTGTAAGTTTTAAGAAGTGTTTTTCGGCTAAAATTTGTTTTGTTTATTTCAAAAACTCTCGGAAGGGTCAGTCTACACACACATAAAGTTTGGTGAGTTTAACTTTTATTTTGTGGAAGTTATTCAAATTCAAGTTATTCAAATTTAAAGATAGGACCCTTATTTTGGCCCACCCTGTATATATATATATATATATATATATATATATATATATATATATATATATTTATTTATTTAAATAAGGCATGTATATATGTTTATATATTTTATGCATGACATTCACTACTAAACTAATTAACGGATCATTAGGAATTTTAGACATTTTCTAGAATAAAACTCATGTAATGAATTTTAATCAAAATTGGAATAAGGATACTAGGCATGAAGTTCAGTAGCATTATATCGTGATTTTGATCCATAACTGGAGGATGGATATACAGATTTCCCAAGGGTATGAGTTAAAGTGATGCAGTAGCATCGACAGAAATCAAACCTGGCATGTGGAGTCCACAGTCACCAGTCCCCGCCTATAACCTTTACATCATGCTATATATATATATATATATATATATATATATATATATATATATATACGAGGCCTGTCTAAAAAGCATCCGACCTTTTCAAATATTTCAAATACCTGACAGGGTTAAAGTAGGCCCCTTGTGCTTGCACACACTTAGTCCACCGATCCGTCCACTGCCGGAAACACCTTTGGAAGTTTTCTTTTGGAATGGTATTCATCTCCGCCGTTGTGTTCTGCATTATCTCTTCTCTAGTCTCAAAACGGGAACCTTTCAGTGGCGTCTTCAATTTTAGAAACAACCATAAGTCGCAAGGAGCCATGTCTGGAGAGTAGGGAGGTTGGCGAACGATTGGAATTCCATGTTTGGCCAAGAAATGTTAGATCAATTGGAATGAATGTGCGGGGGCGTTGTCCTGATGCCGTTGCCAGTTTTTCATCGTCCACATGTTTGGTCTTTTGCACCGAGGCTAGAGAACATCTTGATAGTACTCCTTTGTGACTGTTTGTCCTTCCGGTGCATATTCATGATGCACAATTCCACGGATATCAAAGAAGACAGTCAGCATCACACCTGTCGCGCTTTTTTTGGCCTTGGAGACTCGGACTGTTTCCATTGCGACGACTGTCTTTTTGTTTCTGGGTCGTACCCGTACACCCATAACTCATCTCCAGTTATTACAGTGTTCAGAAACCCAGGATCAGTGTTGACAGTTTCCAGAAGGTCCTGTACAACTTGAAAACGGAGGTCCTTTTGTTCCTGGAACAACAACTTGGGCACAAATTTCGCAGCCACTCTGTGCATGTTAAAATCATCACTCAAAATTGCATGTGCAGAATCTTTACTCACTCCGACCTCGGTTGAACCACTCCTTAATTTGTGTTACACCCATCGCGTCTTCTCCAAACACCTGCTAAATCTTACGACTTGTTTTGCTTTGAGAATCACCAAGCTTTTGACAAGATTTGATGCAGTACCTTTGCTCAACACGTTCAGTCATCTTGAGAGAATCGGTAATGTAACGAACACATTGTGTAGCATCTCACTCAGCGACCGACAGGCAGCGACTAACACGCAGGAAGGCGGTGATAAAATTGACGCATGCGCATGAAGGTGTCTTCCTTCACTGTGTAGAGTGGTGCCGCTCTATCATCTCTATTTCGCACGGAAAAAATAAAGGTCGGATACATTTTAGACAGGCTCTGTATATATATATATATATATATATATATATATATATATATATATACTGCAAGTATCATAAATTAGTTAAAAAATGAGTAATAAATTGGTCGATGGTCGTTTCTACAACAGTAATATAAAGTATTTTGTATACATTACAGTATCTGTTGACTGTACCCAGGTTTCTAGTCATGCCGGATCTGGGGCAGAAACCGTCTTATATTGTCCGACCGAATCTTCAGCACCGTTCAGTTAGCGGAAACTACGAGAAAAATTTTATTGAAAATTTTTTTGCCATGTCAAAACTGATGAAACCCCAATGTATCAAACAGATACTGTAATGTCTACTTTTGTGTTGACTAAAAAAATTTATATATATATATATATATATATATATATATATGAAAATATATATTTGTTTTAAATTCACCAAAATTATTCAATGTAAAAGCTCGATAAATGTTAACATTTAACAACAGAGCACATATAAGTAAACAATTGTATGTTAAATTCCAATGATCAAGTCTTTATTCATTTTTCTTGCCGAAATTCAAAGTAATTCAATGTAACTTGACAACCGTTTCGCACACAAACGAATAACTGAGAATAAACATAATTACGAGGATCTTTCGTTCATGCCGCTCATCAGAAGACCAAAAGAAAATCCTCAAGCCCCCTCTCCACCCCCAAATTTTTTTTTACATGCATTTTACATAGAACCCAGTTCCTTAAAGGAACCAATGATTTCTTCATAGTCAATCGACCATTTTGAATTTATAACACAGAGCCATGAAAAATATGTTTAACATTAGAAACGATTCAAGTATATATATATATATATATGGTAATATGAATTATTAAAGATAAGAACGCCATACAATGCATTTTAATTTTATTAACTTTTTTCAATTTTTTTTTTTCAGTTAAATTTTCGAAGATATACTTCATCATCGGAATTAAAAAAAAAAAAAAGAAGATATATTAAATACCATTTTTTTTCTTTTTTTTCTCATCGTTTTTTGGTGTGTTTTCAATTCGTCTGTTGTTGAGGCGAATGTCGGATGAGGGTCTCTTTAGTCAAGAACATAGCACGTTGCGGTGCAAATTGAATTAGAAATGGTGTTCTTGTTTAGAAAGCATCGTTTGTATGGTTAATATGAATTATTAAAAATAAGAACGTCATACAATACATTTTAATTTTATTAACTTTTTTTCATTTTTTCTTTCAATTAAATTAATACCATGGCCCCCTCCCCCCAAACAATTTATATTGACCATCCACAGAATCAGACCCTACTGCTAGCAATAGAGCAGCATTCCGTCTTCCATATTCCTAGTAACAGCGGTACTATCCTAACACTAACATACAATCTCCAAGGGGTTTAAATACTAGGGATACTAACTAAATTTGAATATTGCAAACTTAGAACTTGTACAAGCTGAATATATATAACCATTAAAGTTATCTTGTCGGATTTTCAAAGTCAAATAGCATTTAACCTGAAAAATAAACCTTTCCTTCTGACTAGCCAATTTTCATTTGTTATTATTGTACCATGTTATTAGCAATATAATAACATACTTAGCTACAATTTATTTTAAATATTACATATGTAACAAAAAATGAAAAGAGCAAAGACAGATTAACACAGAGTCATGATTCGATTCAATATTTCGTCTAGATACAAGCTTCATCAAGAATACATGATGAATTTTTTTTTAATGGAAATCGCTCAAGACAAGGCATGAAACCACTTGATGTAAGGTGCTAACAAGAACGAACAATGATTGTCCCAAAGACAGGAGATGCCTATTGGCCTTAGTCTTGAAAAGGCCAAGGCTATAGGTAGGAGGAAAACAGTAAGCAGAAAGAGAGTTCCACAAGCCTGCAATTCTTGGAAAGAATGTACTGGAATAGGAAGCTGTATTAAAATGAGTTACCAAAACAGCGAATTGGTGGAGACCACTAAACCAACGAGTCAAATAAGCTGAAACAAAAAAAGCGGTGAATAGATCACATAATTCTGAAGAACACATGTCCTAATAGTATTTATAGAAAAGACTGAGACTGGCGACATCACCTCTGTGAGAGAGAGGGTGCAGAGAAGAAGAAAGGGTAGGGCCAATCAAATTACAGATACGCTTCTGCACCTTATCAAGAACCTTCAAATGGGACAGAGATTCACCAACCCAAATATGACAACAGTACTCCATACATGGTCTGATAGTAGATTTGTAGAGATAGAGAATATCCTCAGGTGTGAGAAAGTGTTTGGAGCGATAGAGAGAACCGACTTGATGAGAAGCAGAAAGAGCAATGGATCTAATGTATGAAATCCAAGAAATATTTGATGAGAAAGAAAGACCAAGAAGTTTCACAGTCGATTTCTCGTCAAAAGCAGAGCCATCCATGAGAATCTACGGAAGAAAAATTACAAAAAAAAATCCCCAAGCAAAAAAACAAAACAAAAAACACCCTTTCACATGCATTCCACATAGAAACGAGTTCGTTAAAAAAAATGAACAAAAAAAATGAATAAAGACTTGCTCAATGGAATTTAACATACCATTATATATATATATATATATATATATATATATATATATATATATTAAAAGTTTTAAAAAAGGTTGAAGGCAATGCGAAGATCCGGGTTGCTGGAAGCTGTGAAGAACAAAAACAAAACAAAACCGAAATAAGTCGGATATAGATCGAAAGGTTTGTTTATTTTTCTAGACAGCAAGGGTGTTAGTTTGTAATATCCGGATTATCAAGAATCTTGATAATCCGGCTGCTCTTCAGAGACGATCAATCAATAATGGAAAAACAAGCATTAAACATGTACGAATGACAAATTCATTTCAACTTCGATTGTCCAATGCAAGGTGTACTCGGTAAACACATGTTTATTATTCTTTCCTTAAGCCAAGGCTAATGATAATATTTTAATCTTTGAAAAGCCTTGGCTTAAGGAAAGAATAATAAAGATGTTTTTACCGAGAACACCTTGCATTCAACAATCGAAGTTGAAATAAATTTGTCTTTCGTACATGTTTATCCCTTTTCTTTCATCCATCTTTATAATTGCTCTATCTCGTATATTGAGCTTAAACCATTTCACTATAGGTTCTATCTACTAAAAGTATACTTTTAGTTTCATATTTTGTATATATATATATATATATATATATATATATATATATATAGTCACTTACAGACAGACTATTTTGCTGTATCAGAGTTTTTTAGTGTGGCTCTTGCTATCCAGCAGGTCAAAAAAGGATTGTATTTTGATTTGTGAAAAAGAAGATGAAGGTCTGTACTGGTATTAGTCATATATAGTGTGTCAGTGGCAGCGTTTTTTTAAAATATATATTGGGAAGAAGGAAAAAACTGGCCATCAGGGACCAAACAGCTATTGCCGTTTTGCATTAGGAAAATATCCAATAATGAAAACCATCTTGCTGAACATTTTATTATCCGTAGGTTTGAAAACAGCATCTGCTATTAATCTAAATAGTCAGGCTACATTAAATATTACAAACAGTGACTGACAGACATTTTTCTTACATTCTTCCTGTTCCACTGCCACAGTTTATTTTAAAATAATCTATATAATAAAGTAAAGTGAATTTTCCCCCATTTTTCATTGACTATTATGGCTTTTTTCATTGATTATTATGGCTTTTTTCATTGACTATTATGGCTTTTTTTCATTGACTATTATGGCTTTTTAACCAAAACCTTTATATGCTAATCTGTTCCACCAGCCACACCCTACCTGAGAGTTCATCATTCAAACTCCTCGGCCTAACCTTCACAGGTAACATGAATTGGAACAAATACATCGAAGACATTGCCAAGGCACCTGACATAATCCTTTACCTCTACAAAGCCACCATCCACCCATGCATGAAGTATTGTTGCCACATCTGGGCTGGTGCATCATCTACTAGTCTCTCCCTCCTTGACAAGGTCCAAAAAAGAGTCGCCAACCTAATAGGTCCCTCACTGTCAACCAAGCTCCAGTCCCTGTACCATCGCCGCAATGTAGCATCCTTGTGCTTGTTTTACAAATACTTCAATGGATTATGCTCCGATGAATTGGCTACTCTGGTGCCCCCTCGACGTAAATTCACTAGACTAACTCGAAAATCAACTAAATTTCATCCATTCACTGTGGAGGTCCCCAGATGCCAGAGAGCCTTCTACTCAAATAGCTTCTTTCCTCTTACTGCTGGCCTCTGGAACTCCTGCCCTGCCCCCTGTTTCCCCGATAGTACTGACATGCAGAAATTTAAAATTAATGTAAACAGGCATCTAGCTGCGCAGATCCCAATTTAGGTTGACCCCCCCCCCCCCATTCTCCCTTTTCTTTCTTCTCAGTAGCCCCTTACGTCTACAGTGGCGGCCTGCCTTGTTTGGGGTGAACTACATTAAAAAAAAAAAAACAAACAAACTTAGGCCAATTAGTGATATGTGTTTCCAGAAAATAGGCCTTTGTTTCATTACCTTTCAAAATTTCTTACATTTTTTCCGGCTAAACAGCTTCTTCCAACATCGTCATTTAAAGAGGAGGTTTCACTTTCACGCAAACATCTACTCACATGGTCACCTATTTCATTGGGAACTGGTTTTAATAGTGTTTCCGAATTCTTGAGATGATGATTGCTGATTTGTATAATTTGGCTTATTCGCACTACTGTTCTCATCTTGAGTGTTATTCTCTCAACGTTTCGGCCGATGTAATCTCCAATCTTCTTCAGGTGTGTCTTTCGAACTCGGGAATCTTTCTGTCGAACTCGGAATCTGCACGGAATTTCAAACGTAACCCTTTATTAAATCCACGGGGGTAGCATGCTTTCGTTATATCAACCAATGAAGACAGATCCAATATTGATATACTAATGTTGGTTGGTCTCCTATAAGCGAAACGAGTTCGTAAAATAATTGCACTAAAGGTTGACTGTTTTGAAAATGTTTCCTGAAATAAATAAAATCTTGGCCCTTGGAATGTAACAAAATCTTGTTTATATATATATATATATATATATATATATATATATATATATATATATATATATATAGTACGTCAATGAAAATTAATAAGACCTGCAAATGGAAGCAAATCGGTATTTTCAGTTGTTCAAAACAAGGAGCTGTTTAGTTAATAAAAACATTTATTTTTCATCTCTTTTTTTTTTTTTTTCATCTTTTCATCTCTTTCTTTGAATGTTTTTATTAACTAAACAGCTCCTTGTTTTGAACAACTGAAAATACCGATTTGCTTCCATTTGCAGGTCTTATTAATTTTCATTGACGTACTATATTTTTGCTCTATCCAGTATATTGAGCTTTCCTTATTTCACAATAGGTCCAACTCTCTAAAAGTTTACCTTTTAGTTATAATTTACATATATATATATATATATATATATATATATATATATATATTTTGGTACAGAAAAATTAGTACAACATTCGTACCGTCGGTTTCAAGCACAGAACAGAAGGACTTAGCCATCCGGCTCTCTTCAGCTGTTTCGGAAATGTGAAGTCATGTATCACTCTCGTTTGGACGCGTTATTTGCTTAGAGTGTTATGTATGTTTGTTTAAATTTATATATATATATATATATATATATATATATATATATATAAATGGATAATACAAAGATCAAGACTTATATTGGATCGTATCGAGATATGGTGAAGATTAATATAGTGGATAGAGCATTTATATATGGATAATGAAGTGATGAAGTGGATGACATGTGTATAGTTTACAGATTTATTAATCCATCAAGTGTTCAAACAGGGAATACACATACAAAAAGACCTTTAAACCATGGCTTTTCAAAGATAACGCTCTTATCGTCAGAAGGTCTGACCAATAATAATTGAATATTAATCAATTATTAGAGGTGAATATTTTGAAAATACAAAAGTGAAGAATTTTGAAAATTATAAAAGGGAAAAATGTCTCGATTTAAATACTGAAACAGATCAAACATGCTTCGAATTATGGGCATAATTTTGTATCAAATTCAAATGATCCAAAACGTTTTAATAGTTCAAACAAAAGTCGAATAATGGTCTATGAGTTTTACAAACCTTGCGTGCTCCAAGAAATTGTATTTTAAGGTCGCAGATAATCTCGGATTTTTAGGCCCGAATGAATTGTTGAAAATTATTCAGAGAACAATAGAGCCGTGTGTAAATCCATGCCTCAAATACATAGTCGGCTTCCTGCATGGGACTTCAAATCGTTCATAGGAAATAGATGGTGAAGGTCAAAATTATTATTGGATGTTTCAAATGATGCTAGATTTTAAATTCATAATGGGAGTCACATTTAGGAAATATTGGGAGGCTGAGAGGCCGCTTATGCGAATATAAATATAAATTATGGGCTAGAGTAGATAGTATGAGTAGGAGTGATCGTAGGCATGAGAGGGACTTATCCCAGGGAGCCGCTTAAGTAAGTATAAAATATGAGCTGGAACAGGCGGTGGCAGTGAGAGTGATTAAGTTAATTGTGGAGGAGTGGGGGGAGTTTTGGTGGCTGTTATGGTTATTGAAACAGTTAGGGAGGAGGGGGATCGTATGTTATGCTTATTGGTGTACACAATGTGGTTGTCGGGGAACAGATGGGTTGGGTCAAATGATGTGGGAGGGAGAATGTCGGGGGGTCAGATATAGAGATATAAAGCGATACACAGATATATTATGCTATTATTTCGGTTTTAATGATGTTTATGTTTAATATTAATATTTAGAAGAAAAATAAACATTACTAAAACCGAAATAATAGCATAATATATCTATGTATCGCATTATATCTCTATATCTGCCCCGTCCCCCCCGGCCTGAAATCCTCATTGTAACCCCTTACCACCTGACTGAACTTAAATGTCAATCTTAAATATCAATTCATGCACAGTCACCTATATATCTCCTCGTCTTACTCCTATCCCCCTTCCTTCCCACACCATTTGTATTTCAATTTTTTTGTCAATTTGGTGTGTGGGGCATTTGTTTGCAATTATTGTCAATTTGGTGTGTGGGGCATTTGTTTGCAATTATTGTCAATTTGGTGTGTGGGGCATTTGTTTGCAATTATTGTCAATTTGGTGTGTGGGGCATTTGTTTGCAATTATTGTCAATTTGGTGTGTGGGGCATTTGTTTGCAATTATTGTCAATTTGGTGTGTGGGGCATTTGTTTGCAATTATTGTCAATTTGGTGTGTGAGGCATTTGTTTGCAATTATTGTCAATTTGGTGTGTGGGGCATTTGTTTGCAATTATTGTCAATTTGGTGTGTGAGGCATTTTTTTGCAATTATTGTCGATTTGGTGTGTGAGGTATAGCTCTTGATATATCCAAGGCCTTTGACAAGGTCTGGCATGAAGGGCTTCTCCTAAAACTGCACTCATATGTATTACTGGACAAATATTTAATATAATTGAATCCTTTCTAACAAAAAGAAAGATCCAGGTTGTCCTCGATGGCCGTTCATCTAAGCAACATGACATTAATGCTGGTGTACCTCAAGGATCCATCCTAGGACCTCTACTGTTCCTGATTTTCATAAATGACCTCCCTGATGTAATTGAGACTGAAATAGGTATATTTACTGACGACACCACGCTTTACTCTCGTCATGTGAGCAAAACCGACGCGCACATATCTGAGACAATGGCTGAATCCTTAGAAAATGACCTCCAGTCTGTAGTGGATTGGAGTAAAAAATGGATGGTAACTTTAAATGCCGCAAAAACAAAGCTACTTTCCTTCAATAACTACAAGAAACTTCTTCAACCACCGATTGTCATGGCAAATAACACCCTACCTGAGAGTTCATCATTCAAACTCCTCGGCCTAACTTTCACCGATAACATGAATTGGAACAAATACATTGAAGACATTTCCAGGACTGCTGCAAAGAAGGTGGGCTCCTTCTACCGTGCTAGTAAACTTCTTACACCTGACATTATCCTATATCTCTACAAAGCCACCATCCGCCCATGCACGGAGTATTGTTGCCACATATGGGCTGGTGCATCATCTACTAGTCTCTCCCTCTTAGACAAGGTCCAAAAAAGAGTCACCAACTTAATAGGTCCCTCACTACCCACCAAGCTCCAGCCCCTGTCCCATCGCCGTAATGTTGCTTCCTTGTGCCTGTTTTACAAGTACTTCAATGGACTGTGCTCTGATAAGCTTGCTGCTCTGGTGCCCCCACGACGCAAATTCACTAGACCAACCTGACAATCTGCCAAATCCCATCCATTCACTGTGGAGGTCCCCAGATGCCGAAGAGCTTTCTACTCCAAAAGCTTCTTTCCTCGTGCTGCTGGACTCTGGAACTCCCTCCCTTCTCCCTGCTTTCCTGACGTTACTGACATGCAGAAATTTAAAACTAATGTAAACAGACATCTCGCTGCACAGCTTCTAATTTAGGTTGACCCCCCCCCCCCCACACCTTCACCTTTTTTTTCTCAGTAGCCCCTTACGTCTACAGTGGCGGCCTGCCTTGTTTGGGGTGAACTATAATAAAATAAATTTCAACTGAGACATAACAAGACGGTCGTTTGTTGTGAAGTATAAAATTAGCCTCGTTAGTGGCTAGTTAAGTTTCTTTTTACACTCATCTTAGAGAAAGAATTATACATAGGCTCTTTCCTACTTTTATTCTAAATCTCCCTTAAACCTAAAGATTTCATGCCCTTAGTAAGTCTTGTATTTCTTCTGATGGTTTCATTTTCGGGATTACTTTCCCCTCCTTTCTCTCTCTCTCCCATATGATCTGGGAGATCTAGATCTATCTTGCTCTACGCTGTAACCAGAGTCAATCTTCTTGCATTATTTGATCTTCATCCGAATTTTCAAACTCATTCTGGGCCTCTTGATCGTGCATTATTTCGTCTTCTGACACTTCATTCTGTAGAGGCTGTTCTAATAATTCAGTACCGGAAGGAATCGTAGAGATTTCTTCATAATTTTGCTCTTCATATTCACACTGGGGCCTTATCTGATCTGCATGGGTTAATACACTGTCCCCCTTTTCTCTATTTATTATAGCTGTGTTGTGGCCTTTTTATATGATAAATTCTGCCCTTTCTGGATTTGATTCGTTGTTCTTTTTGTACCAGATTTTTTCATTTGTGGAATAGTTAGGGTTAGTGAAGCTCTAATTTGTCTTCCCATTAAAGCTGATGGGCTTTCTAGTCTTCTGCCGTGTGGTATTGTGCGATAGCTTAAAAGCAGCCTTGGTAGAAAAGCTTCTATTTCTTTCCTTTTGCTGCGAACATACTTTTAGTCCCGTTTTTACGGTCTTCACCATTCTTTCTGCTAACCCATTCGATTGAGGGTCATACGGTTTACACCCTATTTTTTTCCAACAATAAACTAAGATCTTCATCACAAAACTCTCGTGCATTGTTGGATACCAGGGTCAACCTCAATTGAGAGCTGTGCAGCGAGATGTCTGTTTACATTAGTTTTAAATTTCTGCATGTCAGTACCGCCAGGACAACAGGGAGCAGGGAGGGAGTTCCAGATCCAGCAGCACGAGGAATGAAGCTTTTGAAGTAAAAAGCTCTTCGACATCTGGGGACCTCCACAGTGAACGGATGGGATTTGGCAGATTGTCGGGTTGGTCTAGTGAATTTGCGTCGTGGGGGCACCAGAGCAGCAAGTTCATCAGAGCACACTCCATTGAAGTACTTGTAAAACAGGCACAAGTCAGCAACATTGCGGCAGTGAAACAGGGGCTGGAGCTTGGTGGGTAGTGAGGGACCTATTAAGTTGGTGACTCTTGTTTGGACCTTGTCTAAAAAGGAGAGACTAGTGGATGATGCACCAGCCCATATGTGGCAACAATACTCCATGCATGGGCAGATGGTGGCTTTGTAGAGATACAGGATAATGTCAGGTGTGAGAAGTTTACTAGCACGGTAGAAGGCGCCCACCTTCTTTGCAGCAGTCCTGGCAATGTCTTCAATGTATTTGTTCTTATTCATTTTATCTGTGAAAGTTAGGCCGAGGAGTTTGAATGATGAACTCTCAGGTAGGGTGTTATTTGTCATGACAATCGGTGGTTGAAGAGGTTTCTTGTAGTTATTGAAGGAAAGTAGCTTTGTCTTTGCGGCATTAAAAGTTACCGTCCATTTTTGACCCCAATCCACTACAGACTATTTTTTATCGTAGAACCTTTCTTGTCTGGCATACGGATTACTTCAGGTCAGTCTGAAAAAAGTCCCATTCCAATAATGTATGCATGATTCATACACACACGACTCCATGGATCCACTTCTCTGGACTATTAATGTAAAGTAGTCTGTTTAAAATTTCTGAATTTTTTATACATTTTTTGCATCTTTTTATATATTCTTCGACATCTTGTGAATATCCCGGCCACCATGCTTCTAATTTTATCCTTGTATGCGTGACCGGCGTTTCCACAGTGTATATCATCATGTACACTTTTTAACACTAATTTTCTTTGTGTTTCTGGTTTATCAGATCCCCATTACAAATTACTTCATTTCGTATCATTAATTTATGTCTTATTTCTTTGTAGAGTCTGAAACAATTTCCCCATATGTTTCTTCTTATTCTAGATGTTATTCTACTTAGCACTGGGTCATGTCTAGTTTCTGCAGCCATTTTATCTAAAGACAAAACATCAGTCCCTTCCCACTGTAAGAATTTATCTTCAAATTCTTCTGTTTTATCTTTTGACTCCTTGTAAAACCACAACCTTGATAGTGCACCTACGTATGAAATTGAATTTCCTTTTATATATTCGATATCAAAATCAAATGCCATTAATCTTATTGCACATCTTAATATTCTCGATGTCTTGAATTTGGGAAATTCTTTTCTTGGATTGAATATAAACTCTGATGGTCTATGATCACTTCTCAAAAGAAATTTTTTAATTATTTCCCAATTAAAAATTGTCAGGGTCTATTCATCATGCACGCAATAATCAACGTTTCCTTTTCTATATTTGAAGAATCAAATTCACTTCTTGATAAGTATATTATTGAATGTCTTTTTTGTGATAATATTCCAGATATCGAATGTTAGCTTGCATCTGTAGTTAACGTAATGTCGTTTTTGGGGATAATAAGTTTGGTTTCTTTGCCATAATTAAACACGCTACTGTTCACATAACCCTTGGCCAAGATCAAAGTGTAGTATCTGTTCTGATGGATACTGCACCCCATAGACTGGTATTGTCTTGGCCTTCGGGGCTTGATTCACACCGGTCTATGGGTCTGTCCTGTGCAGTTCTAGGAGGTCCACCCTTCCAGGCTTTGCCTCCCCTCTTTGGGGAGGAGTAAGTTTATTGCTTACTGCCCGAGGCGCCCTTACCGGGGAATGCCGACAGGGCTGTAATTTTTAATGGCCAGAGTGCTCACCTCTCGGGCGCTGGCTTTTCAAATCCCACTTTCCCGACCTTGTGTCACATCTTACCTTGTGGGAGGAAGATAAATAAAATAATTAACATTAATCTATCAGAATCTTTTTGTTGTTCTTCTGACCAAGAGAATTCTAACATTTTTTTTTTTCTTAAATTTGCAAACGGTTAAGTCAATTTGGCAAGTACCACCTGTAGAAATTTACCAATACCAAAAAAGATTCAAGTTCTTTTTTATTTTTAGGTATAGATATTTTATTATTTTTTTCTTTTAAGGCTTGGTCTAGTAATATTCCTTCTTTTGAAATGGAATAACCTAAAAATAGTATCTTACTACTGTGGTTTACACATTTCTTTTTAGTCACTGTCATTCCAGCATTTCTTAATTTATTCAAGATGGTGTCGGTTTTCTTTCTTAATTCCTTTTCATCAGTAGCTCCTATGCAGATATCGTCATCGTAACAGACCATAATTTTCTACATCTTCTAAAACCTTTGAAATATGCCGCTTGCTGTTTTTATATCATATACCATCCTTTTCCATTTTAGTAACCCCATGGGTGTATTTATCTTTGAAGTTATTATCTATTCGTATTTGGTGATATGCCGTTTTCAAATCTATTTTTATAAAACGCTCATTCCTGCTAGTTTATTTAATACATCTTCAACATTAGATATCGGATACGAATCCGAGCAAACTTTGTGGTTTACACCTATTTTATAATCTCCACATTTACGTATATTTCCATCTGACTTTCTCAAAACTATAATGGGTGATGCTAATTAAGCATCCCGAATTACCAGTATCACCACAGTGTTAAAATTAACAAGCCAATTTATCACCGATGTTCTTTGAAGTGCTGCCATAGACAATTGTGGTATCTGCATAAATGCCAACAAATAATCTCAGAATATAATTTGGAAGATCATTAATGAAATCAGGAAGAAGGTTTCACCCAGAATATATCCTCGAGACACGTCAACGTTGATGCTATGTGCTTCAGATTTCAGCCCATCGACAATTACATTTTTAGACAGGTCAAAGAAAAAGGATTTGATAGTTGAGAAGACATTTTCAGATATTCCATAGCTAGCAATCTTGTGCAACACTCTTCTGTGCCAGACCCTATCAAAGGCCTTTGATATGTCATAGCTATCTCCCTAGAAATTAAGCCTCCGTTGATAGATTCACCCATCCTATGTGATATTACAATCAGCATGTCAGGTGTTAATCTTGCAGAACGAAACCCATGTTGCTTGTCATCCAGTAGATTGCTTTTGCCAAGTTGATTGGCAACTTCTTTATTTATCACAGATTCAAACAACTTATTCATGATATACAGGAGACTGATCGGTCTGTACTGAGATGCAGAGGAGTGATCTCCAGTATTTTTAAATACTGGGCAGACCGATAAAATTTTCAAAGGAGACGAGACACATTTCTTCTTTAAGCAACGATTGGATAGGAGCAAGTTTTGGTAGTAGATTCTTATGCATAATGATTGGAATGTTGTCAGGACCGCCTGTCTTACTGGCATCAAGGTTCTTGATAAATTTGGCAACATTCCTGGATGTTGCTTAGAGTATTTTCAGTTAGACGGGGAATATTCTGGAAGTAGGTGGACCTGATCAAACTCTCTAACCAGAGTTTTTCTGAAAATTCTGTCTCAGTCAGTTTTCTGCATTCATGATCAGCGTAACTTTTCAAATTTCATGAAAAATTAATGAACATGAGAAATTCTGACTCCCCCCCCCAAAAAAAAAACCACCCAGAATAACCGACAGTTAAAAAACCATCATAAGTTCTTTCCGATTAACATCAGGCAGTAACAAAAGGCAGTAATTTGCTATTAACTTTGAATTATTTATAGTGAAATGGATTTCAGTATAACACGATTAAATAAGTTGGTTATAGCAAGTTGAATTGTACGCGCAGAACCGGTGAATAAAGTGAAGCCAACTGGGGAAAAAACATTTTGATTTACTCTTTCAATAAATTTTAATTAAATTCAAAATTTAAATTTTTATGAATATTATTGCAGTTCACAATTGCAATTTTACGAAAGAAGTGGACGCATTTACAAAAACAAAAACAACCCAAAATGTGAGAAATGGGGAGATGTGTCAAAATCGTAAGGCACAAATCTAGGAAGTTTTGGCTGCCGGAGAGTTTGACCCAGGAGAGTTTGACCCAGGAGAGTTTGACCACAAAATCTTTTCACCCAAACAGTTTGACCCGGATTTTCACTGCAAAATCTTTTCATTCCCTACACTTTGACCCAGAAGATTTTGCCCCCAAATATTTTGCCCTGGACAGTTTGAGCCGGTGGATTTTGACCACAAAATCTTTTCACCTGAACAGTTTGACCCGGGAGATTTTTACCCCAAATTTTTTCACACAGAGTTTGACACAGAAGATTTTAACCACAGAATCTTTTTCCCCGGACAGTTTGACCCAGGAGATTTTGACCACAAAATCTTTTCACGCAGACAGTTTGATCCAGGAGATTTTTACTGCAAAATCTTTTCATTCCCAACAGTTTGACCTAGCAGATTTTCACTGCAAAATCTTTTAATTCCCAACAGTTTGACCTAGGAGATTTTGACCACAAAATCTTTTCACTCGAACAGTTTGACCCAGGAGATTTTGACCACAAAATCTTTTCACCCGGACAGTCTGACCAAGTAGATTTTCACTGCAAAATCTTTTCACTCACAACAGCTTGACCCAGGGGATTTTCACCACAAATATATTTTTTTGATCGCAAATCTTTTCACCCAGATAGTTTGACTCAGGAGATTTTGACCCCAAGTTGTTTCATCTGTACAGTTTGACCCAGGAGATTTGACCCTAAAATTTTTTATCATGCTAGTTTGACCCTAAATCTTTTCATGTGGATTGTTTGACCCAGGAAATTTTGATCTAAGTCTATTGACCCAGACAGTTTGACCCAGGAGACTTTGACCCAAAATCTTTTCACCCGGACAGTTTGACTCAACTATTTGTTGTTTTTTTTATAGAGGGTTTGACCTGATATTGTTTCGACCTCCAGGCTTTTGGCCGTTAATTAGACATCTGAATAAGTTTATTGACAATTTATTGATATTTTCAGCCATTTTATGGAAAATTATTGTCGATCAAATCTTTAAATAAACATCATTTGATTTTAGTTTGTTTGTTAAACATTAAGTAAATTTATGAAAAAATTGCACATCACACAAAATATCACGCATCATCAATACTATGCTCCGGATGAGGTGGGGATCGAGGTCGGCTCAGCTAAAAAACATTTTATTTCTGAATTAAAGAATCAAACATTTCTTCGCAAATTAATTTAATTACTAGTTTAGGCAAAGGTGCTTTATAGCTAACGACACAGAAGAAAAACATAAACAATAAATTTACAACAAATAACTTTTACCAAACACAAGAAAATTTTTATCTTTTATCGACCTGCATAGCTTTTCAGTTTAGACACTTTTTGTAAGTGTTTGTCTTTTCAGATTTTGTATCGTTTCCTAGAAGGCTTGTAAAAGTATGGGTTTCAAGATGGCTTTCGTCCATGTGAGGTCGAAAGCTTTATCATAGTGTAAAGTATTTTGAAATAAAGAAGAACTTAAAAACAGTTTCAGTAAGTTAAAAATATACAGATCGGTAGAAAATTAAATTTTCGACCGATTGGTGACAGTTATTAGTTATATTTTTGTTTAATTTTCGATTTTTCAGTTGTTGAACATCCGACATCGAACCTTCACATCACGTAAATTTCGTAGCAATCTTGAATCCCTATTTTTAAAAGCCTTCTCGGAAACGATAATAAAACCTGAAAAAAAAAAACACTTACAAAAAGTGTCAAAACTGGAAAGCTATGCAGGTCGATAGAAGATAACATTTTCTTGTGTTTGGTAAAAGTTATTTGTTGTAAATTTGTTTCTTTTTTCATCGATTTTTTCGTTGTTAACTATAAGGCACCTTTGCCCTAGTTTGAAAGGGGTGAGAAGCAAGATGCATTGAGAATTTAGTTTTAAAAAATCAATTATAATGTTTAAATTCAAAGTATTTGAAAAAAAACAACAACCCAAAAACTTTAGTTAAATAAAAATGAGGAGGGAGGGGGGGGGGGTGCGACAGATAAGTTTGTTTGTTTGTTGTTTGTTGTTTGTTTGTTTGTTGTTTGTTTTATGATCAAAACCCTTAAATGCTTTATTTTTTTTATATTGGTTTGAAAAAAGTGAAAAACGTTTCAAAAGTAGTATAAACGATTTAAAAAAAAAAATTTTTTTTTTGAACAAAAATAAATAATGCTGCAAATGTGCAACAAATGGCATAAAATTTTACATGTATAACAAAACACGACAATATTTGCATCTAAATAATCATAATACACTAGAGAATCATAAAATAAATTTTACGTATCATTATAATGACCAGATTTAAAAGTTTAGGTTCTTGAATTAAGCAGATGACACACCGATGACACACCGATGACACTCGCCCATGACATCGAGATACTGATTACCTATTTAGCGTGGGGCAAATGCAACATCATACTAATACCTACTCACACTTGCCAACAAGCTCGTTGCAGATTTGAAATAAGTTGCTGTTTGACACATTTTCGTTTAATATTATATTAAATAGGCATTTTGTTGGAATGTGTCATATTTGAAACAAAAAGCATTTAAGGGTTAAGATATTCCTTGGTTTTGGGATTGAGTTATGTTTGCAAACAAAAAGCATTTAAGGGTTAACTATATTTTATTACGTATTATTTACCAGAAAGTTCAATACAAAATTATCTGGCCCAAATCCTGAGGGTTAAAAAAATAGAAGGTCGCTGGAAAAATGGTTGGATCATTCTACCGCTCCAGAAGGTATCTCACTTCTGACACAATCCTCTACCTGTATAAAAGCCAAATACGCCCTAAAGTGGGGAGGTACTGTTGCCACATCTGGGGAGGTGCTGCTCAGAGCACCCTTTCCCGCCTTGACAGAGTACAAAACCGACTTTGAAATCTAGTGGGCGATGCCCGTTTCTCCTCCCTACCTTTTTCTCTCAGAAGAGACATTGTTAGTCTTTCTCTACTCTATCGTTATTTTCATGGCAAGTGATCAACTGAGCTTCAATCTGGTAAAACATTCACAAAAACTCGTCTAGCTACAACCACTGCCAATAGTTTTCCTTTCTCTAAAACGAAACTTCCATGAGCAAAGTTTCTTTCCTAGAACTGCCCGTCTGTGAAACAAACCTGCGAGGCTGCTTCCCAGCTAACTACAACATGGTCGTTTTCAAGTCCAATGTAAACAGGTTCTTGTTGAGCCGTCATCTTAAATGATCAACTTCTGCCAAACTTCCACCATCGTTACCAATCATCACGGTGTTGTGTCACCGTCCACCTGACACTTATTAACCCTTATCCTCGAGTGGCCTTTGGACCTTGATAAGTGGTGACACCTTAAACTATCTGAAAAGATTTTAGATCAAAATATCCTGTGTCACCTACGGTGAGAGTTGACGGATGATGAGAGATGATATAATAAAGGCTTCACAATTACTTTCGACGTTCGAAGGGTGGTGACAGTAAACAAGTAAGCCATTTTAATCCATTAAGCATGTGTTTACATTGTGACCCTTCGAAATTTGATAGTATTTTTGAAGCTTTTAAATTGTCGATTTTCAAGTAACTTCTGGTTTGAATAAAAGTTAAAAAAAATTTTTTTTTAAGACAAAAGTCAAATATTGATTTATGTCTGCTCCTAACCAAAGAAAGACACGGAATACCGCATGCGCCACCAATTTTTTAAAACATTTTTTTCCGTGAAAATAATTTTAATCTATTAATAATGGAGATTTGGTATCTGTCTGTCTGAAGCCGAACTATACTATTATTTATTTTAATGCTCAATTCAGAGGTGGGGTAGTGTAGTATATGTTCTGTTGTCATGAGACCAGCCTCCCAGATATTATCTCCTCCCTTGGGAGGTAGTGTAGTATCTGTTTTGTTATGAGACCATCATCACAGGCATTACCTCCTCATTTTTTTTCGAAGGTGGGGGTAGTGCAGTGGATTCTGTGGTTATGATACCATCCTCCCAGGGATTACCTTCTCCTTTTTGGGGGAGATGATCAGGTCACATATTTCTGCTAATATGTTTAATTCATTTTCCATTGGGCAAGTTGTCACACATTTGTGTGATTAAAAAACACAAAAAACTTAAAAATAAATCTCCATCATTTTAAGTTGTCGCGGATGAAGGGTCTGATTATTTGATTTAAATCGGCTGAGCGCGAAAGACTCGTTTAAAGAAGACTTTTTGAGCGGAGAGAGAGGGGAGGAGGGAGAAAGGAGGAGAGAGAGTAAGAAAGAGAGAGAGAGAGAGAGAGAGAGAGAGAGAGAGAGAGAGAGAGAGAGAGAGAGTTTACCGGTCGTCATGAAGTGACGGTAATAAGGAATAATAGAGGTGGTGGGAGGGTAACCCTCTTTCTGACGACGATGATGATGGTTAAAGAGGGGGTAGCTGGAGGAAACGATGAAATAAGAGGGAGAATGGGGAGGCAGTTAAATATAGAGAGTGGGAAATTGAAACGCTCGTTGCGTTCAACTCTTAGTAATTTGTGGTAGACAAAGTTAATACTTAACTCGAATATTGTTGTGGTTAGGTTGGAGGCTACTGTTCATTTTTCTTTCTTTATTTTTATTATCACAAATAGTTAATTAGTAGGTTTCTTTCAGCCATGAAAAAGAGTATAATTTTAATTGAATCTGACCGGCACTTAATATATTTTATTAATATAAGTAGCATTTGTTATTTTCTTTTGTAATGTCATTTATATAATCTTTATATCAATAAAATTATAAGACAACTTCACGTGTGTGTGTTATTTTCTCGCGACTACATCATACACTTGTCATAAACCGTTATCATAAGTTATGACATGGTCAATTTGTAGATGAGGACAATCAGCTAACCCCCCTCCCCCCAAAAAGAGATTCTACTTTTTTTTATTAGGCGAATACATGTAAACAAACACCTGAAAAACTCGGGGGACAAAGAAAGAAAACAAACATTATTTTAGAATTTAGATTAGGGGATCACTTTCGCAAGTAAATTTAACGTAAAATGATCACCCATTTCAGGGCCATTGACAGAAACCAGAATTATTAGTGCTTATCCAGAATTACCGAGACATGGAAAAAAAAGTAAGACAAACTGAGAAATATCTGTATGATTTACGTATACGTGACGGAATGAATATATCGTATACCAAAAATCACATAAATTAATTAAGTAGTTTTTTATTTTATAAAAGAAAATCAAATTTTATCGATAAACGAATGAGGGGGGAAATATCGGCGCCATGTTGTTCATATTCAAGGGAGATAATACAAACTTTTGCGAAATAGAGAAATAAAGTCTGGAATTTTGGGTGTTATCTCCCTTAGCTCCCTTGAATATGACCAATAATGCCGCAGATATAGCAATATTACCTGTTTATCGATACATTTTTTTTTTATAAAATAAAAAGTACTTGATTAATTTACGTGATTTCTGGTAAAGGATATATTCATTCTGTCACGGGTACGTAAATACTACAGATATTTTTCAGTTTGTATCCCCCCCCCCCTAGACACCTCGATCTTCGGCGGACTGGGATCAAGGTGTAGTATCTGTTCTGTCTCCGGTCAGTGAAGGAGAGATCCTTCTAAGCTGTGGAAATTTTTATTTTTTGTCCCAACCCAGAGTGCTCCTTTTGGGGAGCTAGATTTTCACCACATTAAAACTTGAGGTCTAACTCTGTCCTCGTGAGGAGGCAAGTAAATAGGGACATTAAATCAATTTAACATTCCAGCTCTCCCAAATAGGGAGTATTCTAGATGGATGCAACATTTGCCATGATCGGGCCCGTCGACATTCCCTGGTAGGGTCGCATCAGGAAACCGGTGATAAACAAATCCTCTTTCCTTACAAAGGAGGAGGTAATGCCTGTGAGGATTGCTTTCTAGCTCCAAACATAAACATTATTCGAATCCACGGGTCGGGTTCTCATCAAACCAGACCCGTATGCCATAAATGGTCCAGGTAGGAACATATACTACTCATTGATCGCTACGACAAGTGCCGCTGAAAAGTGCTGAGTAACTGTCCTGAATGAAAAATGCAATTGGTAATAATTGTAAAATGCAGTGGCTGTAAAGTTATACGAATTCCTTGGCCGAAGTAGGGTTGCCCGTAGAGTGAATGTGGTATTTTGGTGATTGGAACTAGTTTAGAGAATAGGCCAGGCGGACGACAGGCGATCCCTATCCCAACCCCACCCAACTTTGGTTATGTGCCACATCTTTATGTTTTATTAAAACATTATTTTTTTAGTAACATTTTGAGATAAATAAATCCTTGGCCTTTTGGGCTAGGAGCAAAGCGTAGTATCTGTTCTTATACCACACTTCATCTTTTCTGTCTTCGGTCAGTGAAGGAGAAATCCTTCTAGACTGAGGCAATTTAAATTTATGTCCCAATCTAGAGTGCCTCTTTTTGGGGGAGCAGGATTTTCCCAATCTTAAAAAAAAACGACATTGTGTCTAACTCTGCTCTCGTGGGGAGGCAACTAATTGCTTCCCACTGCAACAAAATGTGGCGCAAGGCCGGAAGGAGGGACAAACCAGCCCCCCTCGAGAGGGCGCCTTGGTTGGGTACAAAAATAGCCGAGAACGAACTCATCGGCATTCCCCGATAGAGGCTCTTCAGGCGACCGGCAATACACCCCCCCCTTTTTGCTGAAGGAGGAGGTAATGCTTGAGAAGGAGCATGTCTCATTTCGCCAAAGAAGGGTCTGAAAGATCAAGACAGACCCTAGGTTTCCAGAATGATGCTAATGCGAACCATTGATGTTGGTATCGATTATTAGACGACACTACCGCACTTCATTTGAGTCTCTAGTGTCACAGTGGCAGTCAAAGTAACAACAGTATTAAACTACTATAACACTAAGCAGAAGAAGAAGAAGAAGACCTGTTGAACATAGAAGAGGCATTTTCCTCGCTACTTTTACTTTTATATGCCCCCCCCCCCCCCGTCTCTTTACGCACACTTTCCCCTTTTCCTTTTTACTCTCAGTATGAGTCAGCGTCTGACAGGGGGCAAAGCCATTGCCCGTTTCCCCAACATAATTAATCCAAATCTCTCCGACTGAACGCAGTTACCTCCCCTGTCTCACTTACCGTTTCTGAGAAACTCCATTTTTTTTTTTTTTTTTTTTTTTTTTTGGAGGAGGAGGAGGACGGGACGCGGCGCTGGAGGTGGGGGTGGTTAGTTCTTTTGCGTGTTGTCTGTATAATCGCATAGCAGTTTCCAACCAGACGTTTTGTTTCTTCTGTTCTTTTTTTCTTTCAGCATTTTGCGTGTTTCAAAATGTACCCAATTTCGATGTATTCATATGATTAGACCAAATAAATGATTTTTTTATACAATTTATTCTACTTATCTGTCATCATTCTCTTTCTTGTCCTTATCTTACTTTTCCAGATATTTCTATTGCAATATATGTAATATTGGATTTATATATATATATATATATATATATATATATATATATATATATATATATATATATATATATATATATATATATATATATATTAGTATTTCATGTATCCACATAAAATTTTATAAGGAGATATCATTTTTTTATGTATCAATTTTCAGTATTTACTTCAAAAATGCTCGATACGTAATTAGAGCCAGGTAGTAAGCTATGAAAATATATTTATGGCAATTAAGCTACACAGAGGCTCCCGCGTTTCATCCCCGGGGGGAATCTTCAGGCTAAAATGCATGGAGTTATTTTAGCCGGTTTTTTTTTTATATAAACGGCTAGCTAGTTAACCAATCAGATTATTTGGTGTTCTCTCAGCCAATCGTTGGGCTTCCCGCGAACAAAGGTCTTGTTGGTGTTACTTCCTATATCCTGTTCTATTATTCTGTTTTCTATAGGTTGGCCTATATATATAGTCATCCACAGACAGACTGTTTCGCTGTATCACAGCTCTTCAGTGTGGCAAGACAAGCAAGTGCCTCAAGCCGGGATCGAAATTGGACTGTCGAGCTGATAGTCAGCACTTCTAACCCCTACGCTATCATCCGACACCCGCTAAAGTAATCGAAATCTCTCTGTATATAAATTGTCGGAAAAGATCAAGGAGGATGGAAATACCTAGGAGGGAGAGCACCAACCAGACTTCCACTGGACTATGCGAGAGTACTGGAACCTTGTCAGTCAAATTCTAGAGAAGACCAACAGTTGTTGCTAGTGAGAAATCAATGGTAAACGGATGTTGCGATAACGCAAATTAATTTGCAATGGTTATCGAAAGAGGTGAAGAGTGCTGGAAATCTGAGGAAACTTGTCACTCAGACTCCAGGGTAACACCACTACTATTGTCAGTGAGCAATAAATAGTCATCGTCTTCGTTGTCATCATCATCGGTTTAACGTCAATTTTACATGCTGGCATGTGGTGGACGGCTTCAAAAAATTGACTTAAAACTAATCTATCTTTGTCCAGGTCTTTATCTATCCCTCTTTTTCTCAAGTTCATCCTTATCACTTCCTCACATGCTTTCCTTGGTCTTCCCCTGTGAACTGATCTTGCTACCTCAATTGTTCTACATCTACCAACCCAAGAACTCTCATCCATTCTTTCAATGTGACCAAACCAATGAGGTCTCCTGTTATGCACATATCTCCCTATACTGTCCAGAGTTAGTATTCCTTCCTCTGTGGTTTTCAGATCTAAGCCTGTTTTTAAGACTCATATTACACATCCAATGTATCATGCTCATATCATTTCTCTCCATGCAACGCATGTCCTCAAGCCTCACTGGCAAGGTTTCATTTCCATACATCATCACATTGCATACTTTAATCTAATTAACTCTTACCGTCTAGTGGCTTCTGAACTTCCTCTGAGGTTATCAGATCTGAGCCTGTCTTTAAAACTTACATTACGCATCGATCGTATCATTCACCGCATAAGTGTGTGTGTGTGTGTGTATGTGTGCATGTGTGTGTTTGGGAGAGGCTCAGATTATAGGATTTCTGACAGTTCGATCCCTTTTAGTTCATGTCGTATTCTTTCTACATTTTTTGTTCTATTTATACGACAACTTACCTGTGACTAGTTAACGTTCACTGGTTATTTAGGTAAGTATCTGCACTCAAGGATTTTCCTTAATATTTCAACAGTTTTCATCATTGTCGTGCATTGTATGGTGTCAGTCCTATCTTTGATTCCAATCAAATATATATATATATATATATATATATATATATTTTTAAGTTATTAGATATACAAACTTCATTTGTACATATATATATATATATATATATATATATATATGTATCATATATATCTATATCATATATATATAAAACTGCACTACTAGTCGCCCTCAACTTATAGGACGTATTTTTTTTACGTTAATATATATAATTTTATTTAATACGCACATAAAAGTAATCCATGGACACGTGTTTCTGGCTGACATCCGTCATCAGCGTGGCTAACTTACACAGAGATCGAACCCTCGATGTTGATGTCTATAGTCCAGCAATCACTTATAAAAATAATTACATAGAAATACATCGTATATTTTGGGTGATAAAAATCGCACACAGAGCGTCTTGGGACAGTGGTAGAATGCTGGACTATAGACATCAACATCGAGGGTTCGATCTCTGTGTAAGTTAGCCATGCTGATGACGGCTGTGAGTTAGAAACACGTGTCCATGGATTACTTTTATGTGCGTATTAAATAAAATTATATATATATATAGCGGAACCCGTCACCGGCGTTGCACGGGAGAACGTACTACCTATTGCATGACATTAAATAAAAAAAAGCAACAGCCTATTGTTTTTTCTTCCCCGTCTACCGTGTTGGCGAATGTTTTTAATTTAAAGAAAAAGAAAAAAGTGGTAGAGTAGAATGGGATCGAACGCTAAAACTGACAATTATGAAACCTACTTTCTTACCGATTGCGCCATTGTTTCAGTTTACAAATACATGTGAAAATAGGCGAATTAACCTAAGCTTGATTATTGCATGCGTGTTTAATTATTACCAGGCAAATAATAAATAAGAACCGGTGTTTTGTGAAAATTAAACTGTATGTATTAGTACCCGGTGTCGATGAGTAGAGTGACAGTACAAAATTGTTAGGGGGAAAGGTTTTTGCTACCACCTATATGGAGTTGGTTTTTCGGAGAGACGTGGATGGTGGGCCAAATGTAATATTTAGTGTTACGTGGAAAAAATAATAACAAATTTACTAAAACACGCTCGAGTGAATAAGTGCAGTATAGTGGTGAGTTTAGTAACCTGTGATGCATGTGGTTATTTTCCTATACTCCGAGAAGGTACAGGGGAAAAAACGTCTCTACTTTATATATTAGATAATATATATATATATATATATATATATATATATATATATATATATAATATATATGATATATATATATATGATATATATATATATCATATATAAATATATATATATGTAATATATATATATATACTATATATATAGTTAATGCTCGATATATTAGATAGAGCAATAATATAAGAATACAAATAAAAATTGGATAAAATCAAGGCGATCCATAATACAGGCCTAGCAAACATGCGACTGTGGACCACGACTGGGGGGCGGAAATGTAAAGACCAAAATTACTACTAAATAATGATTACAGATAAAAGTTTTAGTTAGAAATTTCTTATTTATTAGCAACTATATGTATTATTAAGAAGCAGCTTACATTAATTGATTTATTTCCATCAAATTCAATGTAAAATGTACAAAAATATAAAAGAACTAAATTCACAAAACATCACTTCATTCACCATGTATAAAAAAATATAATGCCATAATACAATCAGAAAGCAAATTTAACAGTTTACAAAATCTAATACTTTATGAACAAAATAATGTTCAGAAAAAACAATTTTGATAAGTTTTACAAAATTTGTTTTATGTTTGTTACATATACAATTTGTTTTTACAGAAGATGAAGAAAATTCTTATTTCTTCATGATATGATAATACATGTTATACACTTTGAAATGATAAACTTTGAAATTTTAGAAACCAGACAACTAGACGCGAAATTTTGTCAAATAAATAAAATATTTATTAAATCTTTTTTTTTTTATCCAAATTTTCGGTTTTATAAATAAGGCTTCACTACAGATCGGACCTTTAAAAAAAACCCCAAAAAACCCAGTCTCTTCGATAACACCAGAAGTTCGTCGATCTTCGGCTACGCCGTAATACTTCGACCATGAAAAAAAAAAAAAGAAATAGAAAAAAAAGAAAATATTTTCTGTATTACCATGAATAGGGTTTTATAAAATCGAACATTTGGATTAAAAAAAAAAAATTTAATAAATATTTCATTTATTTAACACAATCTTGCGTTAAGTTGTCTGGTTTCTAAAAGTTCAAAGTTTTTGACTTGACCCCCCCACTTTACGGTCATCAATATATATGCATGTGTTTAACCGCCCCCCCCCACACTTTTTAGGAGAGCCCCCCACTTTTATAACTGTGCCGCCGGTCCTGATATATATATATATATATATATATATATATATATATATATATATATAACTTCTTTTGTAATATAGCAGGAAAAATCCCAGCAGAGTGCTCCGAAACAGATGACAACATAAGCTGAAGAGAGCCGGATGGCTAAGTCCTTCTGTGCTTGAAACCGACGGTTCTAATGTTGTACTAATTTGTATGTACCAATATATATATATATATATATATATATATATATATATATATATATATATATATATATATATATATATATATATATACTAACAAAACCTACCCGCCCTCTGAACAGCAATTTATTGGGAGAGGGTGAGCTTATAATAAAAAAAATGTTCGTACTCAGAGAATTCCATAATTTTAACAATAAACTTTGGTAAATTTGTAGATTAACATCCTCAGCTAAATTATTCCCCTCATAAAATAATATTCTACTTTTTAGGGTCATTCTAACTTATTATTATTATTATTATTATTATTATTATTATTATTATTATTATTATTATTATTATTGTAACATTAACCCTAAGTCCAACTGGCAAGGTCGTAAAACAACATTTAATCGCCTAAAAAAGTTGATCCCCCCCTAAAAAAATAACGAACATAATCTATTTCTAATAGCAAGAAAAAAATAGTTGACTGTCATAAAACCCTAGAATTACCCAGAAATCGAGGATCATTTTATGTTAAATTTATATGCGAAACTGATCCCCCACTCTAAATTCTAAAATAATTTTGTTGTTGCTTTCTCTTTCTGCCAGGTTTTTTTACGGTATTCACACGTAATCGCCTAAAAAAGTAGGATCTCATTTTTTTTTTTGGTGTCAATCTACAATAATACCAAAACTTATAATATCTTTATTCATACATTAAAAATCAGGTATTTAATTAGTAAGATAATTTTAAAGAAGTTATTTATTTAATTTTCACGGCAAAGGCAGACACAATTAAAATCAATTGCTTTAAATTAAAATAAAAAATTACAAAAATTAAATATTGGTAAATTTGCAGATTAACACCCTCTGCTAAATCCCCCTCTCCCCGCCGAAAAAAATGCGATCCTGCATTTTTAGGAGATTACATGTGAACTCCGTGAAAAACGGTAAGGAGGAAAAAATATTTTAGAATTTAGAGTGGGGGATCAGTTTCATATACATTTAACGTTAAATATTCTCCAATTTCCGGTCAATTCTAACTTTTTAGGTTAGTTACCCAAATTTTTTAGCACTAACTTTAAGTCTGAGTGGCCAGGTCACAAAACCACATATAATCGCCTAAAAAAGTAGACCCCCCCCCCCGCAAAAAAAAAATGAAGAGGATTTAGCTCCCATAGCAAAAAAAAAATTTAGTTAATGCCCTAAAACGCTGGACTAACCCGGAAATAGGAGGTACTTTTACATTGAATTTATATACGAAAATTTTCCCTCACTTTAAATTCTAAAATGATCGTTATTTTTTTTTTCTTCTTTTCGCCAAGTTTTTCAGGGCGTTCACTCGTAATCGCCTGAAAAAGTAAAATCTAATTCTTTTTTGTTGTTGTTGGTAGGAGGTTGGTGATTTAGTAGAGGATTTTAATCTACAATTATACCAAAATATGAATCTATTGACTGATCAGTGTTAATGAACTTTTGTTTTCATTTGTCAATGAGAATAATGAAAAGGGTTTTGCAAACATTAAACAATAAATTTGTTGTTAAACTTTAAATAGAGTTTATCACGGAAAATGTAAAAACTGCAAAACGAGGGCGAGAGAAAGGGAGAAAGAAAGAGAGAGAGAGAGAGAGAGAGAGAGAGAGAGAGCGAGAGAGCGAGACTGACACCCTCTTCCTCCTTTATGTTCTCTTCACGTTTATACCTTGCTCGTAGCGAATACAGATATTTTAGTCATTTATTCGATTTATTTATTAAATAACTTTAATTGATTGCTGTTAATATCGACGAAACTATTGCATATATATAGTAAAAATAAGACAATGCAATTCCAAATTAATAACACCAAACTGTTTAAAAATAGTTATGTAAATCAGACATTAAAAGAATTTTCTACTAATCGTAAATCTGTACCCTGTATACAAAATGTCACAATAATATGTTGTATTATTCATTTAAATAACAGTAAGCCGTTTTGATTGCAATATAGGGGTGATAAATGACAAAAACTTTGCATTTATTGAATTAGAAGATATAAATTATACCAAAATGTGGATCTATTGACTGATCAGTGCTAATGAACTTTTGTTTTCATTTGTCAATGGGAATAGTGAAAAGAAATTTACACCCATCATATCATTTTAGAACACTATAATAAAGCTAAATAATATTCTCTTGAATATATAACAACCAACTACTAATTTTCCTAATTTTTCCTTTAATTAATTTAATTTAATTAATTTTAATTAAAATTATAATAAAGTTATTAATTTATTTAATTCATTTAGTTTTAATTTTAAAAAATTATAACTGATTAGTACTTTTATTGATTTCGACTAAATCCAGACAGAGTTTTTCCCTTCTCCCATTAACTGAAATAGTTTTTTCTCCCATGAACTGAAATAAGTTTTTCCCTTCTCCCATTAACTGAAATAAGTTTTTCCTTTATACCATTAACTGAAATAAGTTTTTCCCTTCTCCCATTAACTGAAATAAGTTTTTCCCTTCTCCCATTAACTGAAATAAGTTTTTCCCTTCTCCCATTAACTGAAATAAGTTTTTTCCCTTCTCCCATTAACTGAAATAAGTTTTTTTCCCTTCTCCCATTAATCA
This sequence comes from Sepiola atlantica, assembly GCA_963556195.1. Classification (NCBI taxonomy): domain Eukaryota; kingdom Metazoa; phylum Mollusca; class Cephalopoda; order Sepiida; family Sepiolidae; genus Sepiola; species Sepiola atlantica. Next base: position 20,665,626 of record OY744528.1, read on the forward strand.
AAATAAGTTTTTCCCGTCTCCTATTAACTGAAATAGGTTTTTATTCCATTAACTGAAATAAGTTTTTCCGTTCTCCAATTAACTGAAATAAGTTTTTTCCCTTCTCCCATTAATCGAAATAAGTTTTTTCCCTTCTCCCATTAATCAAAATAAGTTTTTCCCGTCTCCTATTAACTGAAATAAGTTTTTATTCCATTAACTGAAATAAGTTTTTTCCCTTCTCCCATTAACTGAAATAAGTTTTTCCCTTCTCCCATTAACTGAAATAAGTTTTTTCCCTTCTCCCATTATCTGAAATAAGTTTTTCCCTTCTCCCATTAACTGAAATAAGTTTTTTCCCTTCTCCCATTATCTGAAATAAGTTTTTTCCTTCTCCCATTAACTGAAATAAGTTTTTCCCTTCTCCCATTAACTGAAATAGGTTTTTTCCCTTCACCCATTAATCAAAATAAGTTTTTCCCGTCTCCTATTAACTGAAATAGGTTTTTATCCCATTAACTGAAATAAGTTTTTTCCCTTCTCCCATTAACTGAAATAAGTTTTTTCCCTTCTCCCATTAACTGAAATAAGTTTTTTCCCTTCTCTCATTAACTTAAATAGGTTTTTCTCCCATTAATTGAAATAAGTTTTTCCCTTCTCCCATTAATCGAACTAAGTTTTTTCCCTTCTTCCATTAACTGAAATAGGTTTTTCTCCCATTAATTAAAATAAGTTTTTTCCCTTCTCCCATTATCTGAAATAAGTTTTTCCCTTCTCCCATTAACTGAAATAAGTTTTTTCCCTTCTCCCATTAACTGAAATAGGTTTTTTCCCTTCACCCATTAATCAAAATAAGTTTTCCCGTCTCCTATTAACTGAAATAGGTTTTTATCCCATTAACTGAAATAAGTTTTTTCCCTTCTCCCATTAACTGAAATAAGTTTTTTCCCTTCTCCCATTAACTGAAATAAGTTTTTTCCCTTCTCTCATTAACTTAAATAGGTTTTTCTCCCATTAATTGAAATAAGTTTTTTCCCTTCTCCCATTAACTGAAATAAGTTTTTCCCTTCTCCCATTAACTGAAATAAGTTTTTTCCCTTCTCCCATTATCTGAAATAAGTTTTTCCCTTCTCCCATTAACTGAAATAAGTTTTTTCCCTTCTCCCATTAACTGAAATAGGTTTTTTCCCTTCACCCATTAATCAAAATAAGTTTTTCCCGTCTCCTATTAACTGAAATAGGTTTTTATCCCATTAACTGAAATAAGTTTTTTCCCTTCTCCCATTAACTGAAATAAGTTTTTTCCCTTCTCCCATTAACTGAAATAAGTTTTTTCCCTTCTCTCATTAACTTAAATAGGTTTTTCTCCCATTAATTGAAATAAGTTTTTCCCTTCTCCCATTAATCGAACTAAGTTTTTTCCCTTCTTCCATTAACTGAAATAGGTTTTTCTCCCATTAATTAAAATAAGTTTTTTCTCTTCTCCCATTAACTTAAATAAGTTTTTTCCCTTCTCCCATTAACTGAAATACGTTTTTCTCCCATTAATTGAAATAATTTTTTACCTTCTCTCATTAACTGGAATAGGTTTTTCTCCCATTAACTGAAATAAATTTTTTCCCTTCTCCCATTAACTGAAAAAGGTTTTTCTCCCATTAACTGAAATAAGTTTTTCTCATCTCCCATTAATCGAAATAAGTTTTTTCCCATTAATTGAAATAAGTTTTTCCTTTCTCCCATTAACTGAAATAAGTTTTTTCCCTTCTCCCATTAACTGAAATAAGTTTTCTCCCATTAATTGAAATAAGTTTTTCCTTTCTCCCATTAACTGAAATAAATTTTTTCCCTTCTCCCATTAACTGAAATAAGTTTTTTCCCTTCTCCCATTAACTGAAATAAGTTTTCTCCCATTAATTGAAATAAGTTTTTCCTTTCTCCCATTAACTGAAATAAATTTTTTCCCTTCTCCCAATAACTGAAATAGGTTTTACTCCCATATACTGAAATAAGTTTTTCCCGTCTCCCATTAATCGAAATAAGCTTTTTCCTTTCTTCCATTAACTGAAATAAGTTTTTCCTTTCTTCCGTTAACTGAAATAGGTTTTTCTCCCATTAACTGAATTTTGGTTTCTTTTCTCCCATTAACTGAAAACTAATGCATCTTTGTTGATTTCGTTTTTCTACCATAAATAACAATCTGAATTTTAACTCTTATATTTTAACTCCTGTGATAGCACTTCCATTTTTTAGCGTTTCATGTTTGCCTTCACAGCTAATTGCTACCACATATAAGCAACATTTCACGCCCATACATTTTTCATAAGCATGGAAGCGGACTTTGCTGTTTTCTGAAATCTGTGACAATTTTGTGACACTGGATCAAACATGGATCCAACACTTCACTCCAAAGTTAAATCGACAGTCAACTGAGTTGACTACAGCAGTTGAAATCTTTTCAAAGCGCCTAAAAATGCAAACATCACCTGGTTAGGTTTTGCCCTCCGTATTTTGAGATGTGCAAGGTATTTTGTTCGATTGATTAGAAAGGAAGAAGCAACAATAGCAAGTATTACATAGCATTATTGGTGCAGTTGCAGGATGAAATTGCAAAAACAAAACAAAACGTGCCACAAATAAAGAAGAAAAAATTGCTTTTTCACTAAGACAATGCACCATGTGACAATGGTTACAAACTACATGAATTTCACTTCAGATTTCTTCTGCACTCACCCTATTTACCAGATCTGGCTTCCAACAACCACTGACTGTTTGCAGACCCCAAAAGAATTTAGCTCCAATAAAGAAGTGATATCAGAAACTAAGGCCTATTTTGAGACCACGGTCAAATTGTTCTAAAAAAAAAAAGGGATCGAATTGCTAGAGAAGTATTGGAATCAAATTATCACCCTAGAAGTAGACTATGTTGATGAATAAAATGGAATTTTGCCTAAAAGTTGTTGTTTAATTAGTTAGGCCCTGGACTCATTGAGCTATGTGTTATGACCCCTTTAAGCTTAAGCCTTAAATTTTAGACATTTTCTAGGATCAAAATCATGTAATTGATTTTGATAAAAATTGAAGTAAGGATTCTAGACATAAGGTTTAGTATTATTATATTTTGATTTTGATCTCCGTAAAGGGACATAAAAGTGATGCAAATTTTTTCTGTTCAGGAATTAATTTTACCGTCTTCGGACCGGTATTCTTCTAGTATATATATATTTTTTTTGTTTCATTTTACTTCAGTCGAAGTTCTCAGAAATAAAGGGGCCCCTTTCCTGGTGCTAAAACTTGATCTCTATATGAAATACATAGACATTCGAATATTCCATTAAACTTCTCCTTTATCTGTCAAACGTTTTAGTTAGTAAAGAAGTTAAGAACATTCATTTTTCTCTCCCCAATTGACCAGTTAAATATGTTATAGCATATATTTCTTGTGATCTGAATTCCAGGGCAAGAATTCATCTAGTCTGGTGGAGTATCCAGCTAAGTGCTGTTACTAGATGCAACATCACTTGGAGAAGGTGCACCATTCCCTGTATAAGTCAGTATGTAGCCATGTCGAGGTGATCTTATTTGGGCTTTGAATACTATGTTATTTTGAATATTTGATCAGGGTTTACTTGTAGGGGAAGTATTCTCATGTCAGGTTGTCCTGACAAACCCTTGTATAAAGACACTCGAGGATGATGTCTAGTAGGTAATTCAAATATATATGTATATACATTTTGAATAGATTAAAATATTGCTATGTTTTAAAATATTGTTCACCATGAAGGCTGAATAAACAGCGTCAACAAATTCCGAAGCTTTACAGTACTTACAGAAATGCATGTTTAGGGAAGGAAGAGGGGGGGGGGTGCTGATCAAATTTAAAATATGCATCCAACAGTAACATGAGGCTCCCAAAAGAAAGGCATAGCTATTGGATGAAGAATACCAGAAAGAAAGAAATATTTTCAAAAGTGCTTTGTACTCGAATTCTTTAATATTTTGAACAAGAAAAAGAAAAATTGATAGTTTTTGTTAGGAATAAAATAAAATTGAATACGTCTGGTATTTTGTGCATTTTTTTCAACTTTCTCTTTTTTTTTTTTTTCAGACATTTTACCCCCCCCCCCCCCCACTCTCCGCCCTCGACGTCGGCTGAATGTTAGAATTGAATTGAAAGATAAAATAAAAAAAATGAAAAAAATGTTTAAGATCAATTCATTTTCTTAATTATTTAATAATGACATAAACACTAGCAGTCTAATAAGTCTGTGATTTAATTTTCCCTGAGAGAAATTTTATTACCAAGGTGAAGGATATGAGGAATGACTGAAAAGTTTTGAGTCAAACCCAGAAAATTGAGAGTCAAGCAAATCAACAATACAAGCATTTATTATTATATACTCACTTGGAGTTCTCACACAGGTCATCATCAGTGATTGCTCACTGATAATAACCGGTAGTATTCCCTGGAGTCTAAGTAACAACAAATCTACCTAGATTAAACATTTCTTCTTTTTAAAATTTTTTTTTTTTTTTAACTTAGTTCACCCCAAACAAGACAAGTTGCCACTGTAGACGTAAGGGGCTACTGAGAATTAGGGTGAAAGTTTTGGGGGCTATCCTAAATTGGGAGCTGTGTAGCAAAATGCTTGTTCATATCAGTTTTAAATTTCTGCATGTGTGTACAGTAGGGGAAACAAGGGGCAGGGAGGGAGTTCCAAAGGAAGGAAGCTATTAGAGTAGATTTCCAGTACTCTCCATTTCTTTTGATAATTGTTGCAAATCACTTTGCGTTATCGCAACAGCTGTTTATCATTGATTTCTTATGTACAACAGCCATTGGTTTTCTTTAGAATTTTTAGCGGCAATGACCCCCCTCCCCCCTCCACTCCCACCCTTATAAGGTTCCAGTACTCTTCGCCCTCTTCCAGTGAAGGCCTAGTTGGTGCACTTTCGCTGCATTCTTTCCATCCTTCTTGAACCTTCATGACCATTTTGCGTGGTACTAGACGAGGCTGGTGCCACCACATATGTGTGCACATTTGTGCGTGTTTAGTGGGGGTAGGGGGGATGGATGTCAGATTATGGGATTTCTAGCAGCTTCAGTTCCCTTGGATTCTTGCAATGTTTTTTATATATTTTTTTGTTCTGTTTATTTCAACTTACGCTGGTCGGCGTTACCTGTTTATGTAAGCTGGTTTCTGTACTCAAGGATTTTCCATGATATTTCAATGCCGTGCATTGTATGGTGTCAATCTTTTCTTTGATTTCAATTTCTCCTAGTTTCTTTTTTTTTTAATGGAAATCACTCCAGACAAGGTATGAAGCCAATTTATCTAAGGATCTAACAAGAACGAAATATGATTATCGCAAAGACAGGAGATGCCTATTGACCATTGTCTTTTGAAGACCAAGGCTATAGGTAGGAGAAAAACAATCAGCAAGAAGAGAGTTCCACAAGCCTGCAGTTCTTGGAAAGAATCTACTGAATAGGAAGCTGTATTACAATAAGGTATCAAAACAGCGAATTGATGGAGACCACTAGACCGAGTCAAACGAGCTGGAACAAAAGAAGCAGGGAATAGATCACATAATTCTCAAGAACACATGCCATAATAGTATTTATAAAAAAAGACTGAGACTAGCAACATCACGTCTGTGAGAGAAAGAGAGGGTGTAGAGAAGAAGGTGGGGCCAATCAAATTACAGATACGTTTCTGCACCTTATCAACAACCCTCAAATGGGACAGAGATTCACCAGCCCAAATATGACAACAGTACTCCATACATAGTCTGATTGTGGATTTGTAGAGATAGATAATAGCCTCAGGTGTGAGAAAGTGTTTGCAGCAATAGAGAGAACCGACTTTACGAGAAGCAGAAAGAGCAATGGATCTAATGTATGAACTCCAAGAAAGATTTGATGAGAGAGAAATACCAAGAAATTTCAGAGTCGATTTTACCTCAAGAGCAGAGCCATCCATGAGAATCTAGGAAGGAAAGGGACACACCTACGATTGAAAGACACGAGCTGAGTCTTAACTGGATTAAATGAAACAAGCCATTTCGTACCCCAATCCACAACTGAACCCAGGTCAACTTCTAGATCAGCTGATCGACTGATCCGAGGGAGATGGGCAAGAAGCAACACCAAAATAGAGAGTGGTATCATCAGCATAGATGTTAATTTTCTGAGCAATGTTCCTTTCCGTGGCCAAGATGGTAACTTTGATTAATGTGTTAGTGTTGTTACAAGTGTTAAGATGTTTAAACAATGATGATGCTTATGTTTGTGTATGTAGCTTAATCCTGGTGTATAGAAGTCTCATGGTACTACCACTGTAAAATCTGTTGCAAGTAGTGGATTCTAATCTGTAAATGGTATATGTGCGGTGGCAAATGTCCGTAGTATTCATAGGACAGTTAGCCACGGTGCATAGTGTTGGTCTTCCTTGGTGTTAGTATGTGACTAGTTGCTGTTTTAGTGATGGTCCAGGAGCAAGCAGTATATTAAACCCAACCTTCTAATGGCCTTGTGTACTGCTGTCGTGATTTATCACTGAGGTGAGGTAGTTTAAAGAAACAGGTGCTGGATATAAAGGGCGTCGTCCGTTTTTTAGGGTTCTTGAGGTGCCAGATGGTGATGGTGAGGTACCCATTCAACTCCAGCACCTGATGGTACAGGTAGTTTTGTCTGCTTTTGCACTGCATTTTATTTGTACCAATTTTTTTATTTTCTTTAACATAGTTCACCCGAAACAAGGCAGGCCGCCACTGTAGACGTAAGGGGCTACTGAGAAAAAAGAAAAGGGAGAAGATTGGGGGAGGGAGGTCAACCTAAATTGGGATCTGCGCAGCGAGATGTCTGTTTACATTAGTTTTAAATTTCTGCATGTCAGTACTGTCGGGGAAACAGGGGGCAGGGAGGGAGTTCCAGATGCCAGCAGCACGAGAAAAGAAGCTATTTGAGTGGAAAGCTCACCGGCATCTGGGGACCTCCACAGTGAATGGATGGGATTTAGTTGATTGTCGAGTTGGTCTAGTGAATTTACGTCGAGGGGGCACCAGAGTAGCCAATTCATCGGTTGGATTGCAGAAAGGATTGTGAATTTCATTAGCGATTCAATGGGTGACATTATTTTTTTTGGGGGGGGGCACCCTGTACTATTCATTCAGAACACAGAGGTTATCGAGGTCTTTCGTGACTATAAAAGCCCGACATTTAAAAAAATAGAAATAAATGCTAGTAGGTTATTGTAATTATAGCCATATGTTGTATATTAAGGGACATGAGAGGACTCACATGTACACAACGCCACAAGCGAGAAGTGGATTGAACCGGTCTTTTCCTCCCAACTGGAATAAGGACGAATGTGGGCTATTTCGTTTATCGCATATCCTATTTTGGCTCTTAGAGGGAGGGCCGACTTGTAATGTACAAACACGTTTCTGCTAGGTGCCTTCCTGTAGAATTTTATTATAAGCGCTCTCTTCTCAGAAATGTTCAGATTAAAGTCTAAAAGTGATAGAGATCCAGAGACAAAGGTGACCTGTATATATGGGTGTGCGTTAGAAAATATATTGAAGATATTTTCACGTGATGATGTTAGGACCAAAACGTGATGAACGTATCTAGTTAGAAAAATGGCTGAGTAGCATGTGTTACGGGCTTAACGCTCTAATCTATCCATCTATGAGAAGGTGAGTAATCCTGAGAGGCTTGACCCCATTGGTAGTCCTGTGATCTGTTTATGCATCTGTTGTTTGAAAGTGAAGTTCGTATTGTTAATTATAATTTATAGGAGTTTGTTCATTCATTTTTCTTACCTTCTTAGTGAAAACGTTCAGATTATTATAAGCATGTTGTTCAGTCAGCTAATAATAGAAAATGTTAAACTGAAAAAGCAAACGCTAAAAATGTCGGAACATTTGTTTCTAATGTTAATTTTACATACTTTTAAATTTTCGATAATGATTTTAAAAAAAGGTTCAATAAACAACAACAAACAAAGAACTTTCCTTTCCCCCTCTCTCTTTACTAAAAACTAAATGGAACTTCCATGAACAAACTTTCTTTTGTAGACCGTCCCATGTGTGGAACAAGTTACCACGAGTCTGCTTCCCAATCGACTACAACATGATCGTCTTCAAATACTTGTTGAGCTGTCCCTTTCGATAATCAATTCCTCTTAAGTAATCTTCTGCCCGTTCTACCTATTGTTTCTAATCCTGCCGTATTGGCGATCATCGTCCAAGTGACAAATTATTTAACCTTTATCCTCGAGTGATAAGTGGGGACTCATCAGTAAAAAAAAGTTCTGACATCAATAAGGACATCAGATCGAATGTGTTGATTCGAAATCTGCTGTTAGTTTGGCTCTTATATAAACCGTTTAACTGTGATGACACAACACACACACACACATACATACATACATACATACAGACAGACAGACAGACAGACAGACAGACAGACAGACAGACAGACAGACAGCATGTGAACATACATACATACATACATGCATACATACATACGCACATACATACACACATACATACATACAGACAGATACACATGCATAAATACATACATACATACATACATACATACAGACAGACAGACAGACAGACATACATACATGCATACATACATACGCTCGTACATACATACATACATACAGACAGATACACATGCATAAATACATATAGACAGACAGACAGATACACATGCATAAATACATACATACAGACAGACAGATACACATGCATAAATACATACATACATATAGACAGACAGACATACAGACAGATTTGCATGCATACATACATACATACATACGTACATACATACGTACGTACATACATACATACATACATGCATGCATACATACACACAGACAGACAGACAGACAGACAGACAGACAGACATGCATGCATACATACATGCATACAGACAGACATACATACATACAGACATACAGACAGACAGACAGACAAACATACATACATACATACATACATAAATACATACATACATACATACATACCTACACACAGACAAACAGACAGAAAGACATACATGCATACATACATACATACAGACAGACAGACATGTATGCATGCATACATACATACATACACACATACATACATGCATACATACATACGCACATACATACATACATACATACAAACAGACAGACAGACAGACATACATGTATACATACATACATACATACATACATACATACATACATACATACGCACATACATACATACATACAGACAGACAGATATACAGACAGACAGATACACATGCATAAATACATACATACATACATACATACTACATACATACAGACAGACAGGCAGACAGGCAGACATACATACATACATACATACATACGCACATACATACATACACACATACATACATACATACAGACAGACAGACCGACAGATACACACGCGTAAATACATACAGAGAGACACACATACATACATACATACATACATACATACATACATACATACATACATACATACATACATACAGATACACATACATACATACATACATACATGCATACATACATACGCACATACATACATACATACATACATACATACATACAGACAGACAGACAGACAGACAGATACACATACATACATACATACATACATACAGACAGACAGACATACATACATGTATACAGACATACATACATACACACATACAGACAGACAGACAGACAGACAGACATAATACATACATACATACATTCACACATAATACAGACAGACAGACAAACAGACAGACAGACGGACAACTAAATTATATATATATATATATATATATATATATATATATATATATATATATATATATATATAAATGTTCACAGAGAAATTTCATCCGACACACCCCTAACACATTGGGAGAACAGCGTTGCATATTGATGACATTTCGATCAAAAAGGGTTTAGAGTTTAGTGTATGTTTCTGGCCAATGTTTCCCCTTCTCTATCTCTTGAGTCTCGTAACTCATACACCAGCTACTACTTATTCACTTACCATATTTTATGGCAGATCAGATTTGCTTTTCAACAGCTAATCAGCAGAACTACCCCCCACCCCCCGGGTCTAAGTGCCGTGAGAAGTCATCCATTCCATACTTGGCCTTTATGACTAGTGTTTCCCCCCGGAACATTCCCTGCTAAAAATGAACAATTATTTTGTTGTTGTTGTGACTTCATTCATAATTTAAAATTTAGTTTAATCACAGGATTGTATCGTACAAAATATTATGTGCCAATGTAGCAGTAAGACTACAAGCGACAACAACAACAGCTACAAGCCGCCATTAACGATGTTTTGAATATCTGCTTGATTTTTAAGCTGGCTGCTGATTTGAACAAACCAATCAGAAATAACCTCTCATGCGAGCAGAGATAGGTCCAAGAGTCTACTATTCTCTCTCTTAGGCCACAAGCAGCCCTCTGCTGTTTACGCATCCACGTCGCTCAGATCAACGACAAAACTATCGCTTGGTCTGAAAACTTCCTGCCGTTAGCAACGGCTAATGGTGTTGACAAGACGACTCCCAAATCCAACATGACGACATACAACATGAACTCGGCCTGCCTTTAAATAACTCAGGCTTTCTCTTAAGAAACTTCTCACAATATGAACTCTTCTTCGTTCCTTACAAACAGGACATTTATCCTATCCTACATATAGACTTTCCAACATTTTCCTCGTCCAGACGTCTGGACATATTTCATTACTAACACCCTCCTCTTTCCTTCTATAATAATTTACATGTTAACGAAGATGGCCTAATAAAGTTATAAATATTAGGAATGGACTTCGTCTCGATTCTTGATTCAGAATTTATAGGTTTATTTTGTTCATATTCAGCGATTTTTATATTTTATCCGGTCAGCCGTTTTATCTTTGATTATTAATGTCAGCATGGAAATATGAGTGATTATCCCTCTCCAGTAATATATCTTCTTCTTTTGACCCAGAACACTATGACAGAAATATAAATCTAATCAGGGTTACTTTTTGTTATATTAATATATTAATTACTATGTTGACTGACGATTGAGCGGCAAAAAAAAAATAACAAAAGATCTACTTACTAAATAGAAAACACAACAAAAAATCTTCTTCATGAGGCCATTTATATAATATACATAGCAACCCGGACCCTACATTTCGTTATTTTAAACTAAATATTGCTACAGAGTATGTACCACTTTTCAGTAAATTTATTCTTTTACCATTTATTTCTGAATTCATCCAGTTTATTCTTAACATTTTTGTATGCTACTACTATTTTTTAACTTGATTAGGAAGTTTGCTGTCAAAATATATCACACAATTAGAAAAAAAAAAACCAATTAATTGTGCGGTAGATTTAGTTTTTGAAAAATTTTTTGTCAATAAATTTCCAATGTGAAGAGAGATATTGAAAAATTACTTCTGATGATCTCAGGGGAAGATTACATCTGGACAGTATAGGGAGATGTGTGCAGAACAGGAGACTTCGATGGTATGGCCCCGTTGAAAGAATGGCTGATGGTTCTTGGGTCAGTAGATGTGGAATGGTTAAGGGAGCACGCCCTGTTCATAGGGAAAGGTCAAGAAAAACATGGATGGAAGTGATAAAAATCGACTTCAGAGAGAAAGAGGGGTAAATAAAGACCTGACCAGAGATAGATTACGTCGGAAGTCAATTTCTAAAAAGCCGTCCAACACATGCCAGCATGTAAAATGAACGTTGAACCGATGATGATGATGATGATGATGATGGTGATGATGATGATGATGATGATGATGATGATGATGATGATGATGATGATGATGGTGATGATGATGATGATGATGGTGATGATGATGATGATGATGATGATGATGATGATGATGATGATGATGATGGTGGTGATGATGATGATGATGATGATGATGATGATGATGGTGATGGTTCCATATTTAGAAATTATTTTGAAGGTCCCCCCAAAAAATCTCCCCTTGTTTTTCTGTTCTTTCAGGTTTTTTTCTTTTTCTTTTTTCTTTTTTTCTTTTGTTCACTCCAAAAAAAGCATATCGCCAATGAAGCATAAATGGCTACTGTGATAGGGGACAGATTTATAGGAAGGGGGGGGGGGCAACCTGGGTGGGAAGTTGGGCAACAAGATGTTTGTTCACATTACATTTAAATCTCTGCATGTTAGTACGGTTGGGGAAATAGGGAGCAGGAAGAGTATTCTAAATGCAAGAGGTCTGATGAAAGAAGCTACGAGAGCAGAACATTTTCCGGCATCTAGAGATCTATATAGTGAAGGGGTGGGATTTTGCTGCCAGTCAGGTGGGTCGGAATATTTTCGTTGCGGGGGGGGGGGATACAAGTGAAGTAAGGTTATCGGAGCACATTCTGTGGGAGTACTTGTAAAACAAGCACAGGGATGCAATACTGCGGCGATGTGACAGGGGCTGGATCTGGGACCTATTAGGTTAGAAATCCTTTTTTGCACCCTGTCCAAAAGGGAGAGGCTAGTGGTTGATGCACCAGCACAGACGTGGCAACAATACTCCACGCACGGACAAATAGTGACTTTATAGAGATAGAAAAGTAGTTAAATCTAAAGAACTTAACCTATTATATAACTGAGTTTTTTTTTTAAATATTATTATTTCTGTTATCATTCTGTTTAGCCGCCTTTTCTTTGTACGCCTTCTATTTTTCGTATTATATCCCGATTCCCATGTGTCAGCTCGGGCGAAAACGAACGCAGAGACGATATGTCAATTGACGTGAAATTTCCCCTCGACGAAGACATTAACCTTTCGTTTTATAGATTGTTACAAATTGTCCGTCTGCAAGGCACCGAAGTGTCAGCAACATAAATAGAAGAAGTGTTTATGTAATAATAAAGAGACTTCTTACATTTATCGTTTTTTTGCTTTTTTGTTTTTTTTTATTTTGGTGGGAAATCGCAACAAATGAGCAGATGAGGAAGAGGAGGGGGAGGGGGGAGACAAGAACGAATCCATTTCTTAAGATGCGTCCATTCAATTTGTGCGTCAAGCGATAAAAATCTTATTTGAAACTTAAACGCGACAGACCAACGAAAATACTATTTCGGACGTAAGTGTGAGGGACAAAAGAAAACTTCAAAGTTATGTATGACAGACAGACAGACAGACAGACAGACAGACAGACAGACAGACAGACAGACAGACAGAAAAACAAACTAATTTATAATTTATGTGTTACAGACAAACAATAATTTCAAAGGTAAGCATTGACAGACGAAAGAAAATTGTCAACTTATGCACGACAGACAAACGAACATTTCATAGGTAAACGTGACGGACAAACGAAAATGTAAAAATTAAGTGTGACAGACCAATCAACCGACCAGAAAATACGAGTCTGAATCTAAAACGAAAAAAAAAGATAATTACTCCGATTAGTGTGTTATTGTCGCGCCTGTCAAGTTGTGTCTGTTGTGCTCGTCCCAAAAGGAGGAGGGAGAGGGGAGGAGAGACAGGAGGAGGGAGAAGAGGGGGGGGAGACAGAAGGAGGGAGAAGGGGAGGAGAGACAGGAGGAGGGAGAAGGGGAGGAGAGACAGAAGGAGGGAGAGGTGGAGGAGAGGGATCTGCTGCTACGGCCATCCTTGTGCTTTCGTCATTATTTGTTTGTTATGCCATTTTGACTATCTCCCTTTTTAACTATTTTCTCAACTCACCCCTTAAAATACAACAAACAAACAAACAAAAAAATAAACAAATAACATTACATAGAACATTTTAAAAATCGTTTTACTTTTTTTTTTTCAATTTTCTTATCATTATGTTTTTGCTGGGGATGGGGCATCCTATCGGATGTTAGACATTCGCCCGTTATTTCAGAGACTCCAACCGTGAGATCATTTTAAGATTCTAAGCGTCGCCTTAAAGCGCAATTGTTTGTATCTCTCTTGCACTTGGTTCACCGGGTATATTGGCCAGATAATTTTTTAAATATTTTTTTCATTAGTTCGGTTGCTCCTATAATTACCGGAATGATTGAGATCTTCCTAAGATTCCAGTTTCTTTTCATGTCGTACATAAGACCGTGGTATTTCGTCATCTTCTCCCTCTCAGCTCTGTTTAAGCCAACATCATTAGGGAGACTGACTTCAACTAGGGTTGCTACTTTTACTAGTATGTCACCGCTTATGAAGACCCAAAGACTACTCGAGGATAAGAGTTAATGAGATTGTCGATCAGCGATTAACACCTTGGGAGCATTGGACACAATGGGTGAAAATGATTATTTAATTTGCTAACATTGGACTTGATGTTGTAGTCAGCTAGAAAGCAACCCCGTGGTATTGTATTCCACAGATGGGAGGTTCTTGGAGAGAAACTATCTTCATGAAAGTTCTGTTTAGAATTAGGAAGAAAGGAAAATTCTTTACAGTGGTCGAAGTCGCCATTCCCGCAATGATGAAGGTAAAAAACCCGAAACGATATCATCTGTAGGTGAAAAAACACTTCAATATTTAAAAAAATATATTTATAGTTATACACTCGGCCTTAGGTCATATACCCTCCGTTAAAGTAAAAATTTCCTTTGATTTTGTAGCAGTTACCTCCTCCTTTCAAACATAACTGCACCGGTTGGCCGTTAGGTGTCGCTTTTTCACCGACAGGTGGCGCTGAAAAGCGACACCAGAGTTATCTTCCCTTCTGCTTATAAAAACCGGTGTAAACGGAAAATCACTCTCTCTACTCTATTCAATTGGATCACGTCGGGGTCACCAATGTTAGAATCGGGTCGTGTTCCCGACTATAAGCGAGTTCATAAAATCAAGCAATTGTTGCATGCAAAAACAGAGTAATAATTAACAAACAAAAGGAGTTAGTTCAAATAAGGTTTATTGAACGTGTGTGTATGTGGGATGATGACGTGTGTGGTGTATGGATGTGTGTCGATAGAAAACAGTTCTTGAAAAGAGTATGTGAAGAAATGAGTCCGGCGTGGGAAAGTCCTTGAAAACCGTATACAAAGAAAATGAGTTGAGAACTCTTACCGTTGTTGAACACGAGTTGACGGAGCGTTGGTGTCTTAGCGTCGTTCTGCGAGGCCAATTGAATAGAGAAGAGAGATTGATTTTCCGTTTACACCGGTTTTTATAATCAGAAGGCAGATAACTCTGGTGTCGCTTTTCAGCGCCACCTGTCGGTGAAAAAGCGACACCTAACGGCCAACCGGTGCAGTTATGTTTGAAAGGAGGAGGTAACTGCTACAATTTAAACTTAAACTGAAGTTCCGTTATTGTAGAGCTTATTCTCAACACTGTAAGATATATTCCATAAAGAATTATTACCCCTGTCTACAAAAAAGCATCCCCATACCATCGAAGGACACTTACAGAAAAGCTTTTATTGGAAGCATTACCAAGTTCGTGAGAAACATGAGATGGAAGGCATACCACTACGATCGCGTCAACGGAGGGACGAACCGATTATTTGTGTCTGTGGCTTTTTGATTTTTTCTTTGATTTTCTGTAAGACGTGTTGCTAAAGGCGCTGATGAAGATACGTTTTGGATTAGCTTTATTAATTTATAAAATAAAATAAAATAAAGTATTTACAAAATGTTTTGGAAACGTCATACTGGACTTGATGTTCTAATTCTTGGAACAATTGTAATGTTTTAATTCATTGAATGTTTTATATATATACAGGGTAGTAATCCAAAGAATTTCAACCGGGTTTATAAAAAGTGCTCAATATCAAATAGAGATTTTATATATGATTATTTTAATTTACTTATTTTTTATTTATTTACATTTATTTTTTATTTATTTTAATATTATTTATTTTAATGTTATTTAAGTTAGGTTCTTTCCAAATAGTATCTAAGGTTAAGATTGGATTCTAACTCTGCCTGATGAGATCTCAGTTTATAATAGCTATTGATCGATAACAGTGACATGCCAGTGTCGCAGATTTTGAACATGTCAATGTAAATAAAAATAATCATATATATATATATATATATATATATATATATATATATATATATATATATATATATATATATATATATATATGTATATATATATGTATATATATATATATGTATATATATATGTATATATATATATATGTATATATATATATGTATATATATATATATATGTATATATATATATGTATATATATATGTATATATATATATGTATATATATATATGTATATATATATATGTATATATATATACATATACATATATATATATATATATATATATATATATATATATATGTATATATATATGTATATATATATATATGTATATATATATATATGTATATATATATATATATGTATATATATATATGTATATATATATGTATATATATATGTATATATATATATGTATATATATATATGTATATATATATACATATACATATATATATATATATATATATATATATATATATATACATATACATATACATATATATATGTATATGTATATATATATATATATATATATATATATATATATATATATATATATATATATATATATATATATATATATATATATATATCACCGATCAATGATATGCTCCAAATGTGAACCTCTGTATTACTTAATAGTGAGAGCAACAAGTGGTCGTTAAGCATTCTTGGGCAGATGACGAAGAAGAGGATAAGGTTAGCATGGACGGCGGCACCGGGGGCAGGGGGGGGGGGGCTCAAGCTCCCCACCCACTGTTTGACTTGACCCCCCCCCACTTTACGGTCATCAATAATGAAGTTATATATGCATGTGTTTAACCGCCCCCCCTTTTAAATAGAGCCCCCCCCCACTTTTATAACTGCTTCCCCCCCCCCGCCGGTCCTGGTTAGGGTGTGGGATTAACAGTGGTTTCAAAAGGATGGAACGACAATCCCCCCTCCCGCACACACACTTCAAATGATTTGTGGTAACGAGTATTTATATAAAGGGTGACGCCCCCCCCCCCTCCAAAATCTCACCCATGGAATCGTTAATAAAATTCGCAATCCTTTCTGAACGGATTATGAATTGTATTAACGATTCCACGGGTGGCATTTTTGGGTGGGTGGGTTGGTGGGTGGTGTGGGTTTGGGGTGGTTACCCTGTATTGATTCAAAAACATTTTTATTTCTAATAGGTTGTTGAACTCTCCATTGAAATTCTTCTAACCTCAGATTCTGACAATATTCATACAATAATAAAGAGATTTTGATTGTTGGCTCAATCAATCAATCAATTTTATTGGCAACAAAAATAACAAAGTGCAAATTCGAAATATATTATGATACCTTACCTTACGGACGACATAAACTCTTCCGCTAAATATAAATACTTGAAGCGCATGTCTCTCAGTGTTGTAACAACCCCAGCCCGATCAGTCTCTTATTAACTTCGATTGGTTGAGGACGTCGGGATGGGGTAAGGTAATACCAGTCGAGGATCCGTTCTCAACAATCAGTCCGGCATGAACTGGGCCATTTCGGTGACCTTTTATCTGCCGGGCTGAGGTATACTGTCCTGGGTTGTCCTAGGAAGTACACCCTCCCAGGCATTGCCTTCCCTCTTTGGGGAGGAGTAAGTTTATTGCATGCTGCCTGAGGAGCCCTTACCAGGGAATGCTGACGCGGTTGCCAAGGCTATTTTTGCTAGGCCAGAGGGCCCCTTCTTTAAGGACGCTGGCTTGACTCTTCCCCCACTTTCCGACCTTGTGTCACATATTCCTGCGGTGGGAGGGAATTAAATACCTGTAATCATCCCAATCTTCGGACTGGGTAACACCTGTCGAGGATTCGTCCTCGACAGTCGGTCCGGCAGAGACTAGGCCATTTCGGTGGCATTTTATCTGTCGGGCTGAGGGGTTGAGTTTTGGGTAGTCCTAGGAGGTGCATCCTCCCAGACCTGCCTCCCGCGTGAAGTAAGTTTATCGCTTAATGCCTGAGGCGCCCTGACCGGGGAATGCCGACGGGGCTACCCAGGCTATTTTTGATAGGCTAGAGTGCTCCTTCTTATGGGGCGCTGGCTTGATCTACCCCCACCTTCCGACCTTGTGTCACATATTCCTGCGGTTGGAGGGAATCACATAGCTGTAACCATCGCAGTCTATACTGGCAGTCAAGACAGACGCGCAACCACTCTTGTCATCTGTTGTATACTACTTTTTCTGTATAGTTGTTTGCTCTAAACTCCGAGTTCGTGTCTTCCTTCCGGACCTTTTACAGGGCAACAAAATAGATAGGTCATTCACTTTATTTTACATCGTTTAGTCACTTTTATTTTGTTGGGTCACCACTCATCAAGGCCAAAAGCCACTCGAGGATAAGTGTTAATGAGACGGGAATGATCACCAGCCGAAAGATGGGGAACACTATGGGAGTACTAGCATTTATCAATGGTATGAACTGCGTCCAATTGCTTATGGGGCGGTCAGTGACAAGAATTTGTTGACATTGTATTTGAAGAAGACCAAGTTGTAATCAGCAGGGAAACAGTCCAGCGGTAATGTGTTCCACAAATAGGAAGCCGTTGCAAAAAATCTCTTACATGGAAATTCTATTTGATGGAGGGAGAACAACAATAATACTGTGAATGTCTTACAAGGAAGAAACCAGACTGAATCTCAGTCGAGCACTTTCCATGGAAATAACGATAGAGTAGAGAGAGACTAGACGTGTCTTCTGTGAAAAAGGGGTTGTAGGAAAATTTGAGATAAAAGAAAAAAAATACTTCAGAAGGGAAGTGCTTGCCTGAAATATGGTGATATTCCGTCTTAACACACACAACTCTAATGGACGAAGTGCAAACTGGAAGCAAATAAGAGTAATTTACTCCTCTCCAGGAGTTAGGCACAACTTTTTATCCTACTCCCACAAGTAAGATGTGACCCAAGCTCGGGTCGGAAAGTGGGGGTTGAAAAGCCAACGCCCGAGAGGTGAGCACTGTGACCATCAAAAATTGCCTGGGCAGCCCCGTCGGCATTCCCCGGTAGGGGCGCCTCAGGCAGTAAGCAATAAACTTACTCATCTCCAAAGAGGGGAGGCGAAGCCTGGGAGGGTGGACCTCCTAGAACTGCACAGGACAGACCCATAGACCGGCGTAAATCAAGCCCCGGAGGCCAAGACAATACCAGTCTATGGGGAACAGATACTACACTTTGATCTTAGCCAAAAGACCAAGGAACGCAACAAAAAAAATCGCTTTGTTTTGAGTATCCTTACAACCCGCATTGTTATTAGCCTTTTATAAATTGTCTATAATTAATGAATTAATTAAACCAAGAAAATACACTATGGATTTCTAATTTCGGCACTTATGCACTTAACGAAACAACTGAATTTATTTGTTTTCAATTTTGAAGAGTTGCATTCAAAACAGCGGCGAAAATCCACAGATATAATTTCTGCGAAACCCCCTGGAAGATATTTTCAAATAAATTTCCGAACTGTATCCTCTTTAATAAAAGAAGAAAAACTTTCCCTTAAAAGTGACTTTATTGGAAAGAATGCGACATTATTTTTCTTGGAAAGAATGCGACATTATTTTTCTTGGAAAGAATGCGACATTATTTTTAAATGAAAAGTGTTCGTTTTATAACATTTTAAATTATGAAAACTGTTCGTTTTATAACATTTTAAATTCTAAAAAATTTCAGAAACTATTTTATTACAATGTTAAAAAAATCATTCAACATTTTAAATTAAAAAAATCCCATTTTTAATTATAACCCCCCCCCCCCACCATATTTTATTACAATGTTTTGGCCAAACTGTTACTTTTTATTGAACATAAACTTTATTACAATGTTAAAAAAAATCACTAAACATTTTAAATTAAAAAAAAAATCACATTTTAAATTTAAAATTAAAACACTATTACAATATTTTTCTTTCAGAAACTATATTTTATAAAATAAATTAATTAATTAAAATGTTTTAATCTATTTGTCGTTTCGTTACTTCCGGTTGATTATCTGTCTCCTGCTGTCTTGAATGTGGATTATCGCCGCTGTTTTGAATGTAACTCTTCAAAATTGAAAACAAATAAAGTCAGCTGTTTCGCCAAGTGCACAAGTGTCCTAATTTCATTATATATATATATATATATATATATATATATATATATATATATATATATATATATATATATATATATATATATATATATATAAGCAACAGCAATGAGAAAGCTATTAAAAATGTGTTGAAGTGAGAAATAACTGACATCTATTATTATACTGAAGCAAAGTTAATCAACGTTTATTTCTCTAGGGTTTTTTTTACTGTATATTTTGATCACACAACATAAATGCTAAAATATTCTTTGGTTTTGGGATTGAGTTATGTTTTAAAAAAATCTATTTTAATTATTCTAATTAGCCATAATTTGCAATTAACTCACCAAGTAACTCATCTCTTACTACGTTTCTGTCTATCACTCTCTTCCTCTCTCAGTGAATTTTTTTGCCCCCTCCTTTCTGCTCTTATTTTATACTATTTATATCACTTTCTCTTCCGTCTCTCTCTCTCTTTCTCTCTCCCCCTCTCTCTCTATATATCGATGTCTGTCTGTCTGTTTGTCCCTCTCCGTGTATTAACAGTCGAATGTAATAAATAAAGGAAAGAATAAAAAGATTAGAATAGTTTATTATAAACAAAAGGGAATAATACGATAAGTACTAAAACAATTTAATCCGTTTCTGAGAAAGAAAGAGAGAAAAAAAAAACTTCTCTCTCTATATATAAAATAGTAACTCTGTCTGTGTGTGTATGTGTCCGCCCGATCTTTGTGTCTTATGTTCACCAAAACCGCTGGACAGAATTGTTTGAAAATTTGCATGTGGACTACTGACCCTTCAGTGAAGGCCATAGGCTGTATAAGAAATATATCACTTCAACGCTGGGGTCCCCTTCCCACTGAAAACTGTTTTCCCATAGATTCAAATGAAATTTAAACCATAGGTAAATGACCCAAAATGATGTCTATTCCCAAAATTTCAGCAAATTTTGATAATATTAAGAGGGCCCCGGGGGCACAAGCACCCAACCTCCACACACACACACACTGAAATGTAAACCATAGGTCCACCGAAAATTTAAATAAGTCCAATTTCAATGAAATGTATACCTTATTTAATACATATTAAATATGGATGATTTACATAATATATATATATATATATATATATATATATATATATATATATATATATATATATATATATATATATAATCCAAGAAATTTTTACTCTTTGTGAATTTTTTCTGATGATTTTGTAATGTTGCAGAGACGATATTGACATAATAACGTTGTTTGGCACAACACAAATGAAACGGACCGTAAAAAATATATCTCACAGAAATGTTATGTTTTTTGGAAATGTGAAAAAATAAAAATAATAAAATAAAACCATGGTTATTGGAATATAATATGAACTGTCATATATATATATATATATATATATATATATATATATATATATATATATTTTTTTTTTCAACATTTATTTATTATTTTGTTGTTTTTTTCAACATTTATTTATTATTTTACCATTTTATGATTTTATATATAACGCGTTTCAAGCGGTGGCCCGCTTTCATCAGATATGAAAATCCATTTGAAGAAATGTCTTTCGATTCGAGCAAATGTTGTTTCATTTGAGGAATTTGTTATTGTTTTTGCGCATGCGTGGGTTTGCGGGTGTGTGGGTATCTTTGATTTTTATTTTTATTTTTTATTTGTCATTTTTCCTGCTTCTCTTGGTCAAGTGCGTGTTACCCATCCATGATCCATCGGTCATCCCAGCCTTCTAGGGTGCGGGAGATTTTCTTTTGAAATTTGATACTTTTTATTGCTTTTTGTCGTCTCCAAAAATTGAAGTGGTGTCTGCGCGCGTGTGTGTCCGTATGTGTGTGGTCTGATCTTGAGTCTTGTGAATAGGTGGGCGATACATACACACACACACACACAAACACGCACACACACACCCATGCGCGCGCACCCACAGGCGTGTGGTTATAGTGACAGAGAGGGGGATAAAGGTTGAATTATATACACATACATACATATACACACACACACACACATATATATATATATATATATATATATATATATATATATATATATATACATACATACATACATACATACATACATACATACATACACACACACACATACATATACACACATATTTGCAAAAGATAAATTAATGCAAACGGTCCAAATAGATTTGAACTTGGTTTGGCCGATTTCATAGTTCGGTATTTTATGTGCAAATTTAATGTCTATTGTAAATGATTCATTTAACACAAGTTGCTATTTGACTCATAGCTGTGTAGAAGTGCGCAATAAGAAGTTATGTACTAATATTATCTTCCTTGAATAAGAATTTTCCAGTCTACAAATGTTGGTAGCCTTACTCCTTTACATATATACTTTTCTCTCGTTGGAACTGCACTAATACTGCACTACCCTCTTTTCTATATATATATATATATATATATATATATATATATATATATATATATATATATATATAATAAATGTGAAGCGAGAGTTAGCAGGCAAAGCCAGCTAGTAAATATATATATATATATATATATATATATATATATATATATATATATATATATATATATATATATAGTGAGAGAGAGAGAGAGAGAGAGAGAGAGAGAGAGAGAGAGAGAGAGAAACCAATTTTGAATTTTATTTTTATTTTTTTTACATTTAACTGACTTTGCAAACTCACTTTTTCCTGATTCAAACAATCTCACCCAAGCTCAACGGGTTTACCCAACGGGTGACCTAACGGGTCAGATTTTTTTCTCTTGTCTTCATGCTACGAACTGTTAGCTATTTGTGTCCGGGGGACTTGTATACTTTTCCTTTGCTTTTTTTTTGGCAAGGTGCAAAGCGTAGTATCTGTTCCGATACTACATTTAATCTTTTCTGTCCTCAGTCAATGAAAGACTGAGGCAATTTTAATTTTTGTCCTAATCCAGAATGACCGCATTAAAAACTCGACCTTGTGTCTAACTTTACCCTCGTGGGGAGGCAAAGCAGATCGAGACTGCGTGAGTCAATTATACCTTCCACGCTCACCTTTATTTATTTTTTAAAGCTTTTTATGCATCCCGACTTGCATCTGGCTCTCACATGTCGACACCTCAGTGTTTAGTCAACAGAGGCAACAACTCCGATCATGCGAGGCCGAGCCTGTCTGCTCACCTCTGCCTGCTACCCTTCCTCCTAGGCTCTGGACGGTGGAGTTTTTAACCAGAACTGCTTCTGTCTGTCTGTTTGTCTCTCTGTCTCTCCTCTCTCT
>OY744528.1:20696504-20726504 GCA_963556195.1 Sepiola atlantica
TAAAACTCACTGTTGACTATTTGGAGAGTTTTAATCCATACAATAAAAAAAAATCACTGACTATTCATTTAAATGATAAATTTTCGTTTTAAAACTCACTGTTGACTATTTGGAGAGTTTTAATCCATACAATAAAAAAAATGACTGACTATTCATTTAAATGATACATTTTCGTTTTAAAAATCACTGTTGACTATTTGGAGAGTTTTAATCCATACAATAAAAAAAATCACTGACTATTCATTTAAATGATAAATGTTCATTTTCAAAATCACTGTTGACTATTTGGAGAGTTTTAATCCATACAATAAAAAAAATCACTGACTATTCATTTAAATGATAAATTTTCGTTTTAAAACTCACTGTTGACTATTTGGAGAGTTTTAATCCATACAATAAAAAAAAATCACTGACTATTCATTTAAATGATAAATGTTCATTTTCAAAATCACTGTTGACTATTTGGAGAGTTTTAATCCATACAATAAAAAAAAATCACTGACTATTCATTTAAATGATACATTTTCGTTTTAAAAGATCACTGTTGACTATTTGGAGAGTTTTAATTCATACAATAAGAAAAAAAATCACTGACTATTCATTTAAATGATAAATTTTCGTTTTAAAACTCACTGTTGACTATTTGGAGAGTTTTAATCCATACAATAAAAAAAAATCACTGACTATTCATTTAAATGATAAATTTTCGTTTTAAAACTCACTGTTGACTATTTGGAGAGTTTTAATCCATACAATAAAAAAAATGACTGACTATTCATTTAAATGATACATTTTCGTTTTAAAAATCACTGTTGACTATTTGGAGAGTTTTAATCCATACAATAAAAAAAAATCACTGACTATTCATTTAAATGATAAATGTTCATTTTCAAAATCACTGTTGACTATTTGGAGAGTTTTAATCCATACAATAAAAAAAAATCACTGACTATTCATTTAAATGATAAATTTTCGTTTTAAAAATCACTGTTGACTATTTTGAGAAATTTTCAATTCATGCAATAAAATTTTTTTTATTATTTTTATAAATTTTTACATTATTAAATAAAATATTTCCATATTCAGTAAAGAAACATTGTTTGCTGTTATTATTGTCATTTTGGATAAACACATTTAATTCTGTAACTTCCGGTTGGTTGTCTTCCCCTTCCTTCAAAAAAGGAAAACAGATAAAGTGTGAGTGACAGCTAAACTGCAGAAGTACCGTTTTTTTATTGTATGAATTGAAACTTTCTCAAAATAGTCAACAGTGATTTTTAAAACGAAAATTTATCATTCAAAACGAAAATCCAACAGTCAACATTGTTTTTTTTTTTATAAAACTTTGTTAAACTATCAATATCTCGCAGATTGAGGTTATTCAGATCCATTTTGGGATAAAAAGAAATCAGTCTAGCACTTCCGGTTGACTGGGTTGAATGAATGGAACTCTTTAATTACGATTTATGATGACAGTAAGTGACAGCTAAACTGCAGAAGTGCCAAAAAACATTTATTTTTATAAATTTTTACATTATTAAATAAAATATTTCCATATTCAATAAAGAAACAGTGTGCGCTGTTATTATTGTCATTTTGGATAAAAACATTTAATTCTGTTACTTCCGGTTGGTTGTCTGCCCCTGCCTTCAAAAAAAGGAAAGCAAATAAAGTGTGAGAGATAGCTAAACTGCAGAAGTGCCTTAAACTTTTATAACATTTTAAAATAATAATTTAATTGTCAGCGCAGATATTAGCCTTTTTTTTTCTAAGACACAACAAAAATTAATACAAGCCGCGCATGCGTGGTCCCCCTCTGTATGTGACTCGATGTGGCGAGTGTAAAATGCAATAAATTTGGGCAATTTGGGGCATTTTTGACCCCCTTTGATCCCCCCCTTTGACAGAATTTTTCTGAGGTCAAGGATGCTCATTTTATATCCAGAACAATTGCCTCTACATTTTGGCCAAGTTTCAGAAAAATTGAATGGATGGATCAAACGTTATGGGAGAAAAGGGTCATTTTTTTGCCATTTTGGGGGCTTTTGACCCCCTGGGGGCGCGAACCAGATTTTTCCAAGGTCAGCGATACTTATTTTCTATTAGGAACAATTGCCTCCACATTTTGGCCAAGTTTCAGAGAAATTGAATCGATGGATGAAAAGTTATGGGGCAAAAAATGTCCTTTTTTGCCATTTCGGGGCCTTTTGACATTCTGGAGGGGCTAACCAGATTTCTTTTTTCAAAAATCGGAGAATGTCACTTTCTAACCTGACCAAAGTTACAACTTCGTGCAAAATTTCAGAGAAATTCAATGGATGGTTGCGGAGAAAAATCCGGACGGACGGACGGACGGAAATGCCTCAAAACATAGGTTTCCCGATTTTATAAATCAGGGGACCAATTATAACAATCTAGGGTGCGCGCTGAACAAAATGAAAAGAACTTATTTATGAAAAATAACATCTATTAAATGTATTATTTGGATTGTACGGACTATTGCTCTTATCTTGGGTGTTGTTCTAACAATGTTTCGGCCGATATAACCCCCGACCTTCTTCAGGTATATTTTGTCAAAATACAACTGAAGAAGGTCGGAGGTTACATTGACCGAAACGTTGTGAGAATAACACCCAAGATGAGAGCAATAGTCCGAACAATCCAAATAATACATATTATCAATCCTGATCTCAAAAACAAAATTAAAAAAAATCTTTTATTAAGTGGTTTCCATTTTCAACTTAACAAAACGTTATTCATGACGGATTTCAGGATTACTCGATTACGATTTAATTCTCCGACTTGCTTCCTGATGTTCTCCTTCAATCTCTGTAGAGTTTCAGATTTGTTGATGTAAACTTTTTCTTTGAAATACACCCCACAAGAAAAGGTCAGGGCTAGTCAAGTCTAGGGAACGTGAAATCCAGTTGACATTGCCAACTGTTTCATCTTTGTTCTTTTTTGCAAACAAGTCTACATTGTCTTCGTCATATTATGTTAACATTCCATTAAGGTACCATAAAAAATAAAGAATCTATTCAAGTTAAAAATTCCTCAGTGACTTCTTGGCTCCTTCTGTATTTCAACCCGCTTTCAGATTGCAGTAAACGTGAACTGTGCCGTGACCAACGTATATATAGTAAACTATATGACGTTGGTCACGACTGTACACAGAATGAAGACTCCACGAGAACCAATCGTGTATCAGCACAAGAAATGATTTTTAAAAATTGACCAATAGCAGAGGTTGTTATTATAACCAATCACAAGTTTGACGATGTTTTTTAAAAATTTAATTTCGAAAACAAGGATATTAAAATGTAGCAGACGCTACTATGTTGTGACTTTCTTTCTTTATTTACTCAGCCCTTCTTTGTCTCTGAGGTAGATAAAGGGGGTGATCTCGTGAAAGCATGTTGGCCGAAGATTCCGGTCAATCAGGAACCAACAGGTCAGCTTGACCACGCGTGATTTGACTCCCTATAAAATACAAGTCACGCACCCCTTTCTTTTTCTCTTTTTCTTCCGCTTTCCGGCCGAACGCACACAGAGGAGACTGTCGACAACAACACCCCCCCCCCATCCCCCCACCGGCTCGACCGAGGAGGTGGGGGAGGCAAAAGTCAAAAAGTAGGTAATCTCTTTTTATTCCTACCATGAATAATGAACTATTCTGTCAAACACACATCATTACAATTGCCACAAAAATCACTTTACATCAAACACGCTCGCATATACACCTTCGTACAAACATGAACTTTTGCACTCCTTAAAAATATGAACTCTACAAAATGTCTTAGTCAAATAAATTGTTTTGTTTTTAATATAAATGTTTTACTCTTAATTATTGATTTTACAAAATACCATTCTTGTATGTTAGCTTTATTATTCCTTCGCTTTCTTTCTAATATAATTTCAGATAATAATAATAATAATAATGTTTTCTTTCTTCCCTTTGTTTGTTTTATTCAGTTAATTTTATTCACACATGGTCGGGCCACTTCGACCAATCCACACGTGGTCGGGCCACATCGAACAGTGGGAATGACATGCTGCTATAAAGGCATCTCTCCCATAACCATTTGTCCAGCCATCCATCGCCACATTGGTTTATTCTTTGTTCGAACCACCGGCCATTAAGATATGCATATGAAGAAGCTTATAATATTTGAACCGCAAAAGAACAAATAAACTTTTAGTTTTTCTTTTCTTCATCAAGACTTAGACGTTGCTTGATGAAGTATGAGGAGGAGGGAGAATCATACAATAACCGATGACACTTCTGTGGGGGGGGGGCATAACATGTAAGAACAACGTAAAAGAATTATTTGAATTAAAAAATAATTTAAAGTAAAAAAACAATTACTTAATTATAACGTTTTCTTTACTAATTACTATCAAATAAAAATTTCTGTCAAATAATCGAAAAAAAAAGCCAAAATTTAAGTCAAATTAAAAAAAAAGACAAAATACAATTTTTTGAAGACCAAACTGCTTAAAGAAAAAGCCACACCCTGCCCTGCAGACATATGTTTATAATTGACCTCCTGTCTAACCCTGCGCATCCACCTTCCTTAACCTCCAACCTCCCGTGACCACGTATTTCTTCAACTTGTCCTTGAATGTCTCCAAGGATATTCAATATATTACAAAATATTAATTAAGTAAAAAAAAAAAAAAAAAGAAAAGAAAATATTTGTAAAATTAAAAAAGAAAACTGTTTTATATGAAGCTTGGGAACATATTTGTAGAGAATTTATTTTTCATATAAAGTTAGTTTTCTGAAACAGTCCCCCCCCCCTACACTCTCTCTGTTAAAATCATGAACCGCCACTGCTTCTGAGAATTCCCTTCCGGATACTTTGGAGAGAAAAAAATAACCCCCCAAAAAACACCGAAAACCGAACAGATTTGAAAGAAACTTGAGAAGGAGATAAGCTGAGAATTATTAAAACGAGAAAAAAAAATCGTAATTTCCTGGTCTACTTCACACGGGGATGGAGTCAGATTTCAGCTTTATAAGTCCTCACACATTTCTGAGAAACAATTTCACAGTAATTAAGAATTTTTACTTTTTACTCTTTTTTAAAAATTATTTTATTTATTTATTTATTTATTTTTCAATTTCCTACCCGTCGTCATATTTTTCTGGACTTAATGTAATTTTGTATGTGTGTTTAGACGGTGTTGGTGAGTAAAACATGCGATATTTTTTAACTTTAACTTTTGGAATATCAACCAGTACATGTATGCCTACATACACATATTCACACTCTCACATACGTGCACATGCAAGAACGTATACACACGCATATGCGTAACGTAGATTCCAGTAATGATAGGAGCACTGGGCTCATGAAAAAGAATTTAAAAATCTACCCTGCAAGTATACCCGATGAATCAAGTGCAAGAGAGACCCAAACAATTGCGCTTAAAGGGACGGCTAGAATTCTGAAAAGATCTCTCGGTTGGAGTCTCTGAAATAACTGGTGAATGTCTGGCATCCGGTAGGATGCCTCATCCCCAACAAAAACAAAAAGATAAAAAAAAAAGTAGGTATACACATGTACAACATGTAGCATTATCACATTGACGCACCGGTTCCTGTTAGATCACCAAAGTTAAGCAACGTTGAGCTTGGTCAGTACTAAGTGGGTGACCATTTGGGAATACCAGGTGGGACAGCTCTCTGCTTAGCCCGGCATTGCTTCCAGTCGTCTTGAACTTCTCCTTGCGATTAAACACAGACAATGCCGGTTCAGGAGAGGTGTTGTTATTTAGTGTGCAACCCTTGCTTCACAATCGATTTCCCATGCAGTCACTCGTACAGGAGTTGTCCCTTGTCTCTCAAGACTGAACAGAGGCCTATACACATGTACACACATACATAAGAGAGTTTGAATTACCTACTAGACATCATTCTCGAGTGTCTTCGGTCTCTCTGTACAAGGGTTTGTCAGGATAATCTGATATGAGGATACTTCCACCTACAAGCAAACCCTGATCAAATATTCAAAATACCATAGTATTCAAAGCCAAAATAAGATTCTATCCCCTTGACACGGCCATAAACTGGATCATACGAGGAATGGTGCACCTTTTCCAAGTAATGTTACCTCAAGTAACATCACTTAGTTGGATACTCCACCAGACTAGATGAATTCTTGTCCTGGAAGCCGGTAAGACTAAGAGACCACAAGAAAGATATACTATAACATAGTTAACTGCTCAATTGGGGGAGAGGAAAATGAATCTTCTTAACTTCTTTACTAACTCAACGTTTGACAGGTAAAAGAAACACTTTAATGAATATTCAAATATCTATGTATCTCATATAGAGATCAAGTGTTAGCCCCAAGATGAGGCCCTTTGATTTCTTAGAAATTCGACTGAAGTAAAATGAAGCAAAAAGGTATGTAGAGATGAATGGAAAAAGCGGATAGACCAAAACAATTTAAATAAAATGAATTTATACGCTGAGACTTTTAATATCTCGTCGTCATCATCAAAAGATGTACTTCATAAATGAGTAAAGAAATGTTGTTTTAATTTCTTTACAAAAATGATGTAGACATAAGAGATAAAGGGTAGGGGAGAAAGCATGAAAGAAGAGGAACAGACGACAATGGGAGATGGTTGAAATACAGAAAGGGAGAGGATTTCAAGCTATTTTCAAACCTACAAGGTCATACAGGGATGAAAGTAATGTCTGTGTCATTTTTTTTTGTAGAAATTTGAAAATGACATCTTTATTTATTTCTGAGAAAGTCTTTTGTTAATAAAGAGGAAATATTAAAAATATCACCTTATAAGTGGATTTGATTGTACTGTTTTTGGCCTGTCTGCTTTTTCCTATTCATCACTTTTCATCGAGGAAATGATAAGGAAAGCCCTTTCCAGAGATAGGGTAATTTGTAAGTCAATTTCTAAAAGCTGTCCAACACATGCCAGAAAAAATGTAAAACCATGATGATGATAATGATAATTATGATGATGATCGCTACCTTTTTTTACTAGCTGACGATGACTTAGAAATTGTTTCTGACTCATGCATCGTCGACTTAAATTCACTTGAAGCCGACTCAGCCCACTCCAGTTGAATGTCGTCAGCGATTCAGATCCAGATTGCTTATTGGAAAGATATGTATACACATATTGCCTTCAGTTGATTTAATTTGATTTGATTGTTTGGTTTTACGGCATGTCAACCCTTGTTAGGTCATTTTATGACAATAAGATTCGATTGAACAGTGGTTCTAAGATGCCTTCACAAAGTTCAGTTAAAGATTTGATTCAAATTTTATTTTTTTCCAACCTTGGAGTATATCTTAATTTCCTTAAGAAATCTTATTATCTTATTAGAGTAAATCTTGATAAATAATTTGTTCACATTGTCTATTTGGAAGTATTTTTTATGGATTAGGTCAAAATCCATACATTTCACTAGTATATGTTCTACTGTAAGTCTTGTATCACATGCGCAGCACGTAGGTGGGTCTTCCCCCTTCAATATGTATCCGTGAAATAACACGCCACCTTCACGGATACATATTGAAGGGGGAAGATCCCTTAGTACATAAAAAGAAAAGAATTTGAAAGCCGACTGGGTCATACAGGAAACTTAAACAAATAAATACAACCTAATAAATATTCAAAGTAAGAACATTTCCAAAGACGAGTATTCTAGTATTTACTTCACAGTTGCAGAATCGGAAGGTACAGGGTGGGCCAAAATAAGAGTCCTATCTTTAAATTTGAATAACTTGAATTTGAATAACTTCCACAAAATAAAAGTTAAACTCACCAAACTTTATGTGTGTGTAGACTGACCCTTCCGAGATTTTTTGAAATAAACAAAACAAATTTTAGCCGAAAAATACTTCTTAAAACTTACAAAAACTAAAGTATTGTTTTTTACACTGTTTTGAGTTTTTTAAGCAAAAATAATGTTTTCTAAATGAGGGTACGTTCCTTAGGGCTAATACGGCTCATGCTTGCTTCGGAAGGGGTCCTTTACTTATTCTAAAAAAAAAAAAAAACAATAAATAAAAAAGTTATGAATTTTTTAAAATAGGACCCTTATTTTTGCCCACCCTGTATAAGGGCCGACTCCGATTCTGACTGCAACAATTCCAAAATATGCGACTCCGACTCATTAGTTTAGTCTTCCAATATTCAGACTGTCTTCTGAGATTCTTCTGAGATTAAAAAATCCGACTCTGACTCTTAGCATTCTGATGAGTCCAACTCCAACTCTTTCCAAAACCTCCAACTCCTTCTGACTCTGCAACCTGTGTAAACACACACACACACACGCACGCACACACACACACACACACACACACACACACACACACACACACACACACACACATATATATAATATCAAATTATATTTTTAATATTTTACCTACGTACGACGTCGTTTCAAGCTTATGGCTCTCATCAGCGCAAGGAAATAACAATCTCAGACGGTCACAGGGCGTGAACCCGGTTGGTTCACAGAGAAACCTTGAATCTGTAAGCGTTCGCTTTAGTGACATACGCTACAGGAGATTGTCACGTGATAACGGAGAAATTGAGTTATATTTAACACTGAAAGCGGCGAGCGTAAACATAAAGACATTCGATAGGACTCAACGACAGAGCCAGCGTCTTGCACTGGGGCTTCAAGTGAATGTCTATTTTTAATCTCTCCAACAGTGCTCTTACTTCAATTTTACTTAAATGAGCTTCTAACATACACACACACACATATATATATATATATATATATATATATATATATATATATATATATACAGAGAGAGAGAGAGAGAGAGAGAGAGAGAGAGAGAGAGAGAGAGAGAGAGAGAGAGAGAATTTGAATACTTACTAGACATTATTATCTGGTGTATTTGGTCTCTCTGTACAAATGTGTGTCGGGACATCCTGATATGAGGATACTTCCCTTTAGAAGTAAACCCTGACAAAATATTCTAATAAAGATAATATAGCAGTCGGCATGGCTACGCACTGGCTCATGCGAGAAAAGTAATGTTGCACCTGCTCCTAGTGCTGCTAGCACAAGTAACAACACTAACCTGGATACTCCACCAGACCAGATTAATTCTGGTCCTGGAATCTGGCAAAGGGGAAGATTAAATCTGGAGAGTATAGAGAGATGTGTGCAGAACATGAGACTTCGATGGTATGGCCATGTTGAAAAAATGGATGGGAGTTCTTGGGCCAGATTTATAAGGGGCAACCTGGGTGGGGAGTTGAGTAACAAGATATTTGTTTACATTACATTTAAATTTTAGCATGTTGGTACGGTTGGAAAAACAGGGGACAAAGATGGAAATCCAAAGGAAAACGGTCCTCGGAAATCAGTTATTGGAGTAGAAAGTTTCTCAGCATCTGGGGACCTCTACAGTGAATGGGGCGTGATTTTGCTGCTAGATTCATGCCATTAAATAAAATCTGCAGCCGTGATGTGAACTCGATGAAAGCAGAACGAAAAGTCATAAAATATATTTCTGTGTATAGACCCCTTAAATCCCTTCCGGATTATAGACCCCTCCCCTTCTTCTAAAGAATGAAAAAAAAAAAAATTCTTAATTCTTAATTAAACGACCAATCAATTGCTGCCAGTAAAAACCACTTAGTCAAGTACTCTAAGTGGGTGATTCAAAAATCCTGTTCGGTGAACTGTTCAGCGTGAGAGCCACTAGCTTCACCAAGTTCTTCACCCCTACAACTTCCTAGTAATACTTTATCCCACTTCTTATAGTTTGGTAATACAACCTGATTTGGGATCTTTATTTATATAAAATCAGATATGCGTATATGTTTATATAATTGTATGTACAGGATTCACTCCTAAACTATCATTATGAATTTTGGAACACAGCTGCTAGGTATCACGGGTTATAATGTGGACTATATTTAGTTTAATTTAGTTTTATGCAAAGGGGGCCAAGACAAGGTGGAAGCACTTTGTGAAAATTCAGATACCTCCGATTGCTGTGAAATCTGAACAATAGGTATTAGACATCAATTAATAAATATTCTCGAAAATTTAGTTTCTTTTGAGTATTTTAAAGGAGTTTTAGGGGCACAATCTTCCATTTTGAAAATTCACATATTTCAGATTTGCATTGAATTTGATCCATAGTCATTAGACACTAATTAAACAAAATTCCCTGAATTTCAATTTATTCCTAAGACCCCTTAAGCTTAAAACTTAAATTTTAGACATTTTCTGGAATCAAAATCATGTAATGGATTTTGATCAAAATTGGAATAAAGATTTTATGTTGATTTTGATATTCGTAAGGGGACATAAAAGTGGTGCAAAACTGTTCTGTTCAGTGAATTAATTTTACCCGTCCTGGGACAGGTATTCTTTTAGTATTAGATATGAAGTAATTTTTTTTCTGTACTTTTGTGATCAATAGCCTTTTTTTTTACTACAGGCCACATAAAATAAATGTTTTGTCAGTCATAAAAGGCAAATATTGGTCCATGTTATTAAAAACAAAAATGTAATCTTCAATCGATTTCTGCGATTTTTATATTTAATCCTGAATCAATATTTTTTTTTTTTATTAGTCATAAATAAAAGAAGACGGAAGAGTTCTTACACTTATAGTGAGAAGTCCTAATACTGCTAGCCAAATCACCGGGTACTAATTTAATAACAGATTAATTATAAACGCATGGTCTATGCAAAGTAAATACGACTTTGCAATGTTTTCAAATAATTCTTAGGAAAAATTCTAAGACCGGTAGAAAAATGTAAAAATGTAATGCTGAAATTGCTAGCTGTCTGGGAGTCCCGTCTTACATAAAGCAAGATCTAATGACACAGCCTCAGTTGCGGGAAAACCATGTAAAAACAGAGAGCCGGGTTGATGTTTGTTGTCCTCAAAGCAGAGCCAATAAAGAGATAAAACCTCAATTTCGAATTGTGCACTACACATACGTAGGTCTTTTTTGCATTTAAAAATTGAAGAGTTCATTCTCAAGTGTTGCCAGTATAATTCTGGGGAAATAACTTTAATATTTTTCAACGGACTTAACTCTGAATATACTGAGCTGACAGGCTGATATTTGAAATTATAAAAAAGAAGTTAAAAAAAAAAAAATGTTTTTAAGATAAATGAATAATTTATCTTTAAAAACAATAATCTGCGTTGTGAAGGTTTTCTAAATATTTTATAAAAAAATATTCTCTTCATCTTATATATATATATATAATATTTTAAGTAAATATTAATTATTATCACCTACAGACATCGATGTGTCATGCTTACGCAATCTTCAGTGTTGTGATGTTAATCTATGTCGGTCGGAGGGCTCGAGCCCGGTTTCCAAGTCGCCACTGACTCGTAGTCGGGTATCTTTCCCCTAGGCCGCCATCAATTAGCATGGAAATTAGGAGAGATTTAACTGTATAAACACCAAATCAGCGGGTGATACAGTGAACAGAAGGACAGGATTCAAAAACAACAACAAAGAAGTCAGAATATCATATATATATATAAAAAAAAAACGCTTTCACTCTATCCTCACGGCCATATTAAATTACCATGTGATACGGACAATTTAAGTTATATTTCTGCCCATTACAGTGTAAACATCAAGACAGACTGGAGAACTCAACAACCTTACCCGGAGTCTTGCTTTGTAGCTAAGTGAGTGTCTATTATTAAATATCTCCTAACAGTGCTTTTTATAAATTAGAATAATACTCGTCTCAGGACAGGTAAAATTAATTCTCTGAACAGAACAGTTTTGCACCACTTTTATATTCCCATACGAATATTAAAATTAAGATATAATGATACTAAACCTTATGTCTAGAATCCTTATTCTAATTTTGATCACAATTCATTACTTAATTTTGCTTCTAGAAAATGTCTGAAATATAAAGCTTAAGCTTAAGGGGTCTTAAGAAGAAATTGAAATTCAAGGAATCTTGCCTAATTTGTGTCTAATGACTATGAATCAAATTTCATACAAATCTGATATATTTTAATTTTCAAATGAGAGGTTGTAATCATATAATGTTCCTTCAAAAACCTTTAAAATTTGGGGAATATTTATTAATCATTGTCTAATACCTATTGTTAAAATTTCACAAAAATTGGAGGCATCTGAATTTTTTTATGACCCCTTTTGTATGAAACTAAATGAAACAAAATATAGCCCACATTTGGACCCCTTACACTTAGCAGCTGTGTTAAAAAAATTCATAATAATCAGTTAATTAGTTTAGAAGTGCATCCTGTACATATACATATATAAACATACCTAACTCTCTCTCTCTCTCTCTCTCTATCTCTCTCTCTCTCTATCTCTCTCTCTCTATCTATCTATCTATCTATATATATATATATATATATATATATATATATATATATATATATATATATATATATTAGACCTCTTCAAAATTGACCTTTTTCTTCAAACATATGGAAACTGATATTATTCCCATTCTCCAAGGTCTAAATTAGCTAAATATACCAGTTATTGTGATCTTGGACCTTGGCTATGCCTGCCTCAAGAGCCATGTAATTTTATTGTTGACGTTTTTCAAAAACGCTGCAAAATTTGGGATATTATGTCCTTATTTTCATTGTAGCTTTCCAGAGGTTGATGCTATAGCATTGAAAGTGGTACCAAATGAAAGCTAATAAAATTTTCTTGCATATGGTAGTAAACACATGAACACCTGTGTTAATTTTAATTAAGTTTAATGCACAAACATATATAATTTTTATGCTTGGAAAGGATGCCATCATATAATACATAACTTTATCTCAAAAATGTTACTCTTAATGCATGTATATAATTTATTATCACTAAGTATGTTTTATCTCTTCATTTCAGATTGTAAGTTAAAGCTGATTTGTTAAGATTTGTGAACTGCTGACAACATGGCATCTGGAAGACAACTATGCTGTGGGAAAGTGGTCAGCGATACAAGTGAACCGGATGAACCAACTGAAAAGAGAAGAAAGGTGGCAACTCCTGCCACAAGGTCATTCAGTGATGTGTATCGCATTGGGCAACCCAGCTCCAGCATCAGGGGCTCTCAACTTCCTACTAATCGCCAGGTGTTCCAGTATTTCCTGCATTTGAGGAATGATAATCCCAACAGTGACAATAGGTCTTTAGCCCATGATACAGTGGATGTCGTTTAGCCATTCTGGAATATGGCAAGGATTAAAACACTAACTAGACCAAATGCAGTCAACCGTTTCATGATCCTCCATGAAAAGTACAGGAAAATTGTTAAAAACAAGGGAAGAAATAACAAACCAGAGGAAGAGAAACGAGCTAACTTTCTGAAGGACTTAGACAAGTTATTTGATATTGGAGCAAAGGATGTTGTGGCGGAGATAAGAAGCAACAGGCTGCTCACAAAGGAGACCAAGGAAGAGGACGTCAATTTCTACTTGGACCAACAGACAACTCGCCTGGCACACATGTCAGGTCATGATAAGGTGTTTGAGAAGAAGTCTAGAGAGAAAAGCTTCCGAGAAGAAAGAGAAGAGAGAATGTTATCATCAGTGACTGCTGCAGCAGCAGAAGTTGGGAAAATTTCAAGTGATGAAGACCCAGAGAACAGTCAAGGCTCTGGTACTAGTGAGGGTTCAGAATACACTGAGACAACACCAAGCTGTTCATCAAAACTAAGTACGATAACCTTACACTTTCCACACTCAGTTATGACCAGTGAAGAGATTTGTAGCACTGCAGATCGGTTGTCACTCTCTGACAACCAGACTACAGCCATGGTGTCTGCAGTGTTGAAGGCAGGAGGCGCAGATCTTGATGACTTTGTTATATCAGCCTCTACTACAAGACGAAATAGGATAAACACTCGTCATAACTTGTGCCAAAGTTACATAAATAACTTCAAGGAAAGTCCGCCAGATTACTGCACACTACACTGGGATGGAAAACTTCTACGGGATGTTCTTGGTGAAAGATACCCAGTGGAAAGTCTTGCAGTGCTCGTCTCTGGTACTCCACAGTATGAAGAAGGGAAGCTGCTTGGTGTGCCCTTCATAGAAAGTTCCACAGGAATCCAACAGTGTAATGCTACATTGGAACTGATAGAAGCATGGGGTCTCACAGACAACATTGTAGGCTTGGTATTTGATACCACAGCAAGCAACAGTGGCATCAACAAGGGTGCAGCGAAGCTTATTGAAGAAAAACTAGGCAAAAAGGTATTCTACTTCGCTTGTCGCCATCACATATCAGAGGTAATAATCGGAAATGTATGGGAGGCTGTGTTCAGCAAGGTCAAGAGTCCTGACAACCCAATGTTCAGCAATGTGAAAGAGAAGTAGGGACAAGTTGGTTAAGGACTGCCCAAGAGTTCTGGGCCTAGTTGAACAAGACTTGAAACAGAAGAAGACAAGCACAATTGCAGTCTTAAGCAATTTCCTTGAGGAAGCAAGTCCGAGGGCAGATTACAGAGAGGTGGCAGAGCTGTGCCTGATCCTGCTTGGTGAGGAACTTCCTCGAGGTATCCACTGGGCCAAGCCAGGTGCCATTCACCAAGCCCGCTGGATGGCCAGGAACATTTACTGTATGAAGATGCTCATGTTTTCCAAGGAACTAAAATACAACACGGACACTATCTTCAAGCTGGAGAGGATGAACAAGTTCCTGACCTTATTCTACACCAGCCACTGGGTGACCACCACATCTGCAGCTGATGCACATATCCATGACCTCCAGCTTATGAAGAACATGCTGCAATACAAGCAGTATGACTATGAACTGGCAACCTCTGTTCTCAAGAAAATGAACAACCACCGCTGGTATCTGACCCAGGAACTAGTGCCATTCACCTTGTTCAGTTCACATGCCAGCATGACCAAGTCTGCAAAAGAGAAGCTCGCAGTCAAGCTGTCAGAAACAGAGAAACCTGAGAGTTATAGGAAAGGCAAGCCAGTGTTTCCTGTCATCAATGCAGCTACAGTTCTCACAGACCTGGTAGGGCCAGAGTCTCACTTTCTGTTTGATGCTCTTCGAGTGAAATGTGACTGGCTCACTACTCCTGTTGACACCTGGGAAGACAATGACAGCTACAGGAATGCACAGAAGTTTGTGAGGTCAGTGAAAGTGACCAATGATGTGGCTGAGAGAGGTGTGAAACTAATGAGTGACTTTGCAACTCAGATCACAAGTGACCCAAAGCAAAGAAGCTGCTTACTACAAGTTGTGGAGTACCACAGGAAAAAAATTTGACAGTTTCAAAAAAGCCACATTGAACAAGTGATAATACATGTATTAGTAACATCCTATCTGACAGTTTCTTATGCAATATATGTGTCAGTGCAGTGCTATCATACTACCAAACTGATTTTTTGTAGTGTCCCAGCTGTTTGTGCATTAAAATTAGTTAAAATTTACACAGGTGTTCATGTGTTTTATTGTGCTTACTACCATATGCAAGAAAATTTTATTAGCTTTCATTTGGTACCACTTT
The DNA here is from genome assembly GCA_963556195.1 of Sepiola atlantica. Lineage (NCBI taxonomy): Eukaryota > Metazoa > Mollusca > Cephalopoda > Sepiida > Sepiolidae > Sepiola > Sepiola atlantica. The sequence continues at coordinate 20,712,004 of OY744528.1, forward strand.
CAATGCTATAGCATCAACCTCTGGAAAGCTACAATGAAAATAAGGACATAATATCCCATATTTTGCAGCGTTTTTGAAAAACGTCAACAATAAAATTACATGGCTCTTGAGGCAGGCATAGCCAAGGTCCAAGATCACAATAACTGGTATATTTAGCTAATTTAGACCTTGGAGAATGGGAATAATAGCAGTTTCCATATGTTTGAAGAAAAAGGTCAATTTTGAAGAGGTCTAATATATATATATATATATATATATATATATATATATATATATATATATATATATATATATATATATTATATTTGCATTCCATAGACCATGGGGAATTCATCCAAAACCATAATTTAACAAGTTCTTTATTTCTGTACTTCGATGAGTTTTTTACACCCCGCATTTTACACACAAAAGTAGTTTATTCAAATTTAATATTCATTTCAATCCCTTACATGCGTTTCACCTATATATATATATATATATATATATATATATATATATATATATATATATATATATATATATATATATATATATATATAAGGTGAGTCAATGAAAAATAGTTAGACCTGTAAATGGAAACAGATCAATATCTTCAGTTGTTCAGAACAAGGAGCATTTAGTAAATAAAAATATAAATATTTCTTCTTCTGTATATATATATATAAATATATATATATATATATATATATATATATATATATATATATATATATATATATATATATATATATATATTGTGTGTATTTAGGCAGCATTTTCTCATTTATGCAAACATTGTTAAAAATAACAGAATTCGTCTGTTTAATTATATCTTTTTTATTTTTTCAATTTTTCTGATGGTCTTTTTTGTATTCAAATCAAAAAAATTAATAAATGTTCCATAGGTTTCACATGTTTCACAGGTTTCACGAACGTTTTCGATTCTTCGTCGAATCATCCTCAGGTGTCAAAAACAAATGAACAAAAATGCTGGAGAAAGAAGAGAATTTTTAAAAGACGGTGGAGAAACGCGCATAGAACTTTTTCTGCATTGTCCCAGGAAGTCGTTGACGATTTTAAATTCAGAAACGCTGGATGGCATCACAGAACAAAATCGCATTACGTTAACACCTTATCATCTTTTGACACCTGAGGATGATTCGAGAAAGAATAGAAAACTTTCGTGAAACCTGTGAAACCTATGGAACATTTATCAATTTTTTTGATTTTAATACAAAAAAGTCCATCAGAAAAATAAAAAAAATAAAAAAAGGTATAATTATACAGACGAATTCTCTTATTTTTAACAATGTTTGCATAAATATATAAATATATATATATATATATATATATATATATATATATATATATATATATATATATATATATATATAATTATTATTTCATGTCTCCACATAAAATGTTATAATGAGATATAATTTTTTGTGCCGATTTTCAGTATTTACTTCAACAGTGCTCAATACGTGAGTAAAGCTAGGTAGTTAGTTATGAAAATATATTTATGGCAATTAAGCTACACAGAGGCTTCCACTTAGAATAAGGTCATCTATTACTTCGACACAAAGAAACAGGGATGGGCCACCCTATAGAAAACAAAACAATATAATAGGAAGTAGAATCAAACGAACCTTTGTTTGTGAGAAGCCCAACGATTGGCTAATGGAAACATTAACCCGTGGAAGGAAATAACAAAGAATCTGATTGGTTAACTAGCTAGACTAAACATCACGTGTATATATAAAACACCCGGCAACACAAACTCCATGCCATTTTAGCCTGGCGATTCCCTACGGGGATGAAACGCGGAAGCCTCTGTGTAGCTTAATTGCCATAAATATATTTTCATAACTTACTATATATATATATATATATATATATATATATATATATATATATATATATATATATATATACCAGCGACCATGCGCAATCAAGTTCTATTTAAAACAGACATTTTCACCATTAGTCCACAACATCGGACGAGACACTTCTACAAGACCAAGAAGGATATTATGGAAAAAAAAAGGTTATACCTTTAATTGTCTAAGCTCTGTCGAAGCTTGTTTTTATCAAGCGAAATATTAGCTAAAAAAATCAAGATAAAGAAAAAAAAACGGAAGGTATTTTGAAATATTTTGAGAAATGTTTTGAAATATTTTTCTTTTTTCTTTTGATTTAATTTCTCGCATCTAATACATGGTTTCTTTGAAGGCATTTTGCCTCTCTCTCTCTCTCTCTCTCTCTCTCTCTCTCTCTCTCTCTCTCTCTATATATATATATATATATATATATATATATATATATATATATATATATATATATATATATATATAAGATGTAATATATAAAATGCCTTACTTGTCAATGAGCACTTTTTAAAATATTGGTTTTATGTTCATTTTATTAATATATTTGAACTTGATTAATATATATACCGGGTGAAACATTGCAAATTATTATTAAAATATATATTTTTTATTTAAATATGTTACTTTAATATATTATTAAACAAAAGTTATTTAGTCTTGTTTCATATTTTCTTCGGACTTTCAATTATCATTTCGTTATTCAGGTGGCCATGAAAAAGACCGTTACACAAGCTTATCTAGTTTTTAAAAAATTGACTGAGGTTTTTTTTTTTTTTTTAATTTCTTTTCTCTAACCGATCACGTGATATGTTAACGCAATCATGTCTTGGCATCCCCCCACCCCATCGCTTCACCCTCTAACATGGCAGCTATGATTAATCTAAACAAACCTTTTTTTCTTCTTCATGCCTCACTGACAACCTTATTTGCCCACCCGCTTTATTTTCTTGCAATAGGCCGCAATATAGAAGACAGCAACAAAAAAAAAAATGACTTTAGAGAAATGGGACTTCCCCAAATAGAATAACTTGAAACCAAATATCTTCCAAAAATATACACGAAACAACCGTCAATCGTTAGAATAAAAAAATAATGGCTTAAACGATTGGCTTGACAGTACTCAAAAGACAGTTTAGTTGGGGAAATGAAGAAAGTCACTTTGTACGCATCTGACTGGAATTGAATATTGAATAAGAAAAGGGGTACCCATCTTCCATGAAAAAACATTGATCATCTCCACCAAAATATAAATCAACTTTATTCAAACGGAACTGGAAGAGATTTGCGAGGTCGGCTGGCTTTTTGTTACAAACAGAATGTGGTATCCTGGAGTTCTATCTCACCTGCAAGCTTCTGGCGCACGACGAGAACAGAATAGGAGGGAGGTCTTGTCGACACGAAATCTACTTGGGAACTGATCTGTATTTGGCGCACATCCAGCTGTGGGCGGAAATCAGCAGGCTTCCAGTGTGCATGCTAATTGTGTGCTAATCGCCTGTGTATCAATACGCCGACGAACTACAACTCGACATAATGCAAAATATTGCGTGTACATATAAACAAAATAGATATCTCATGTAACTGCTACAAAAGAATGGCAAGATGCCTTTGTAAATGAATAAATGCATAAAAACTACCTGACCTACCCGATGTTGATCAGGGGTGTAATCTGTTTAAGATCAAAGTGTAGTATCTGTTCCGATGGATACTGCACTCCATACTGGTATTGTCTTGTCCTTCGGGGCTTGACTTACGCCGGTCTATGGGTCTGTCCTGTGCAGTTCTAGGAGGTCCACCCGCCCAGGCTTTGCCTCCCCTCTTTGGGGAGGAGTGAGTTTATTGCTTACTGTCTGAGGCGCCCCTACCGGGGAATGCCGACGGGGCTACCCAGGCAATTTTTAAATGGCCAGAGTGCTCACCTCTCGGGCGCTGGCTTTTCAAACCCCACTTTCTCGATCCGATCTTGGGTCATATCTTACTTGTGGGAGTAAGATAAAACTGGCCTTGTGCCTAACTCCTGGGGAGGAGTAAATAAAACAGACAGGATCAAAGTGTAGTATCTGTTCCGATGGATACTGCGCGAGACTCGTCCTGTGCAGTTCTAGGAGCTCCACCCTCCCAAGCTTTGCCTCCCCTCTTTGGGGAGGAGTAAGTTTATTGCTTACTGCCTGAGGCGCCCTTACCGGGGAATGCTGACGGGGCTGCCCAGGCAATTTTTAAATGGCCAGAGTGCTCACCTCTCGAGCGCTGGCTTATCTAATCCCACTTTCCCGACCTTGTGTCACATCTTACTTTGTGGGAGGTAGATAAATAGCACACACAGACAGTTGAAATCTCACGTTAACTGACTTACCTTGATTTGACGACGCTGGAAATTTAAATATGAGAGTTTAATCCTAAGTATGTTGAAAACATAGTTTGGATTCAATCACGTGACCCTTACGGATAGTAATTTAGCTTCATTCCACAATATGAAACCGCAAAGAAATCTAGCTTATTAAAGCTACGACTGAAACATGTGCTGAGTGTGTAGCCATGCTATCTTTGTACAAATAAAACTTATATATATAAAAAAGACACAGGGTTCCTCATTCAATCCCGGGTAACGCCGAGTGTTCTTGCTGATAGTATATATATATATATATATATATATATATATATATATATATATATATATATATATATATATATATATATACCTTTAGTTCCTCCTTCTCTCCCTCGTCCTCCTTTGTTGTCCATCTCCCCATTGTCGTCAACCTCAAATAAATATTAATCTTCCTTGTTCACTTACAGTTTTTCTAATCTGCGTTCACAACTGTCGATTTTTTTCTTTTCTCAGTGTTTCAAATCGGCGTCTATAAGTTAACCGTTAATTTGTTCTCTTGTTCTTTCTTTTTCTTCTTCTTCTTTGCCAACTCCCGGTGTTTAAAATCGGCGTTCATAACTGTCGATTTTCTTCTTCTTCTTCTTCTTCTTTTTTAACATTTCTTTCTTTCTTTCTACTGTATTTTTATTGTTTTTCTTATTATAATTAGTAGATGTGTTATATATACGTTTATACATATTCTACATTATTTCTATTTATATATCCTATGATTTGTTCTATCAGTTTATTTTGATTAATTTGATAAGATTTAAAAGCATCAGGATGGCGAGTAATTGCCTTATTTAATTGTCCAAATATTTTATTTTGATCGCCACCTTGGTTAATCATTCTTATTATTAGATCATAAATTGGGGGCATGAAATCTACTAATTTTAAGGTAACACGAGCAATCCTCAGAAATTCAGACATAATACTCCCGTAAAATATATACACATGGCTAGTACTATTTTTATATGGCATTCGCACGATACGAAAAGGGAATGAATTTCTTTTATCAAACAGTTTATAGATAAATATTTTATCTTCAATTTTTATATCCAAATCAAGAAAAGTAGCTTGTGTTCCCTTATGTTCACAGTTTAATTTTAACTCTTTAGGATATATTAAATGTTTAGTATTTGCAAACTCTTCGCTATCATTAATGCAAACAAGGTCGTCAATATATCGCCTACATCCATGATAACTATACGCTCTAGATATATCATTTTTTATTAATGATGACATATATATATATATTCCAGTCTATGTAAATATAGATTTGCCCAAAATGGAGATGGATCCAAACCCATTGGAATACCTATTGTTTGGAGCAATAATTTATTCCCTATTTGAAAGTAACTCTCTTTTATAAGGTGACTTATAAGCATTATCAGACCAGTTTTGGATACACTCGTCTTACCATTTTTATTTTTACACCAAAAGGCTTTAGATTTTGCAAAGTCTATGTATTTACCTTTTCCTCCTGCAAAAGCTAAATCTACAGTATTACCTAATTCTTTAATAAGTTCTTTATGTGGTATTTTTGTATATAATGTACTAAAATCATATGTCGAGATTGATTTAGCCTGTTTACGAGTATTAATACGATCTAATTTTTCTTTTACTAGATCGGAATTATTTACCACCCAAAATAGGTTTATATTACTATAGAATTTACTTTTTTTTATGGAAATTATTTATTTGGTTTATAATTAATTTAAAGATTTTAGACACAGCCTTACTTAAAGGTTTAGTGATGCACATTTTTGAGGCAACAATGAAACGGGCACCAACTGGTATTTTATGCAGTTTAGGTATCCATCACATAGATGGAAGTTTTTTGTATTTTTCTTCTAATTTTAATCCTAATTTTTCACAAATAACAGTATTGTTTATAATAATGTTATCGCTTTTATTATTACTTAATTTATAAGTATCTGAAACTTCACCTATTATTCCTACTTCTAGCAATAAGCGTTGTATATAATACTTTTTACAGATAAAAGCTATATTATTTGTCGCCTTATCAATAGGAACTATTACAAACCTATTTTGAAGCATTTCAAGCTCCGTAGTTATTTGTGAATTTCTAAGGAGGGGATTCGTTCTTTTAGGGTGTTTAAATTCTTTTAAACGTTCTACTTTTTTATTTACGAATCTAAGTATATTATTTTTCCATGCGTCAAATGTAGAGTGTAATAGTTTATGTTTTTTTGCCATGGATGCAGTGAAATTATCTAACGCTTTATTTATTTCCTTAACACATTTCGCATAATGTAAACATTTAGGTTCTCTATAGTTTGGGCCTTTACTTAAGAGTTTTCTTAATTTAGAATTTTTAACTATCGCTAGATTACCGGTAATTATATGCCCTATGTCAGTATTACATAAAGGGGAGGATTCACATTCACATGATGTTATATACATTTCATCATTATCATTAATATTTAAATTCTCTACAGTTTTTTTATAGTTAAAAATATATATATATATATATAAATTACTAGCAGGGTGATCCGACGTTGCTCGGGATTTAATGAGGACCACTATGTTCATTTTAACTGTGCTCATAACAGTATATTACTTTCTTTTTGTTACTGACCCCATTTCTAACTTAACCCTAACCCTAACCCTAGCTAGTACACACACACACACACACACACACACACACACACACACACACACACACACACACACACACACACACACACACACATATATATATATATATATATATATATTATATATATATATATATTAGAATAATACGCATCCCAAGACGGGTAAAATGACTTCCCCGAATAGAACAGACTTGTGCCACTTTTATTTCCCCTTATGAAGATTAAAATCAAGATATAATGACACTAAACCTTATCTGTAGAATCCGTATTCAAATTTTGATCAAAATCTGATTCTAGAAAATGTCTAAAATTAAAGGCTTTAGTTTAATTAAGGAGTCTTAAAAAAATAAAAATTCAGGGCATCTTGCTTAATTAGTGTCTAATGACGATGGATCAAATTTAATGCAAATCTGAAATATTTGAATTTTCAAATGGGAGGTTGTGCTCATATTATGCTCTAAAGTAACTGATTGCGGAATATTTATTAATTGATGTCTAATAACTATTTATTAATTGATGTCTAATAACTATTTATTAATTGATGTCTAATAACTATTTATTAATTGATGTCTAATAACTATTTATTAATTGATGTCTAATAATTATTTATTAATTGATGTCTAATAACTATTTATTAATTGAGTTCTAATAACTATTTATTAATTGATGTCTAATAACTATTTATTAATTGATGTCTAATAACTATTTATTAATTGATGTCTAATAACTATTTATTAATTGATGTCTAATAACTATTTATTAATTGATGTCTAATAACTATTTATTAATTGATGTCTAATAACTATTTATTAATTGATGTCTAATAACTATTTATTAATTGATGTCTAATAACTATTTATTAATTGATGTCTAATAACTATTTATTAATTGATGTCTAATAACTATTTATTAATTGATGTCTAATAACTATTTATTAATTGATGTCTAATAACTATTTATTAATTGATGTCTAATAACTATTTATTAATTGATGTCTAATAACTATTTATTAATTGATGTCTAATAACTATTTATTAATTGATGTCTAATAACTATTTATTAATTGATGTCTAATAACTATTTATTAATTGATGTCTAATAACTATTTATTAATTGATGTCTAATAACTATTTATTAATTGATGTCTAATAACTATTTATTAATTGATGTCTAATAACTATTTATTAATTGATGTCTAATAACTATTTATTAATTGATGTCTAATAACTATTTATTAATTGATGTCTAATAACTATTTATTAATTGATGTCTAATAACTATTTATTAATTGATGTCTAATAACTATTTATTAATTGATGTCTAATAACTATTTATTAATTGATGTCTAATAACTATTTATTAATTGATGTCTAATAACTATTTATTAATTGATGTCTAATAACTATTTATTAATTGATGTCTAATAACTATTTATTAATTGATGTCTAATAACTATTTATTAATTGATGTCTAATAACTATTGTTAAAATTTCACAAAAATCGGGAGTATCTGAATTCTCATGAAAGTCTTCCACCCTCTTTACTCCCTTTGCATAAAACTAAATGAAACTAAATATATCCCACCCGCATTATACACTCGTTACGCCTAGATTGTTTTTAGCAGGTATTGCGTGTTTGCCTTTAAATAATAGAAAAAAGGGTTGATATGCCGTAAATAGACATGGAAAACAATTCAATGAATTGTTGAAAATAGCTTTTGTGTTTTGAACGAAAAAAAAAGGTTGATATGTCGTAAAGTAAAACGCAAAGTAAAGCTGACGAAAAACACGGCATATAATAATCAAACAACGAACCACTCATATTTCGTCATCTCAATTAATTTAATTACGTCTTTTGTTTGTGATGACGCCTCTTTATTCGCAGTTGTTGACTTATTAAAATTCGTTTTTAAATTGATTTCCTGTCACCTGTGCCTCGAGGATGAGGATGAAAAGGCGGATGATGACAATGGCCTAGCTCTCCCACTCCCCCCCACTCCCCCCTCTCTCTTCACATTTGATGTCACCAACCACTACAAGACCCTCCTGGACACATAAGAAGTGCTCAACTTCGCCACGGCTACACCGTGAAGTGCCTCGTTCAATGTCAAATGACTTTTTGAAGACAATTCCCGCCACACTTATATCTTCGCTTTTCGTTTGTATTGGATTGAGTGCTTTTGCATGGCTGAACCGAAGAATTTTCATTTTCTTCAAGACAATAAAGATGCCATTTAGTTTAACAATGATGACAATTTGAACTCAACTGATTTGGACTCAACTGATTTGGACTCAACTGATTTGAATTCAACTGATTTGGACTCAACTGATTTGGACTCAACTGATTTGGACTCAACTGATTTGGACTCAACTAATTTGGACTCAACTGATTTGGACTCAACTGATTTGGACTCAACTGATTTGGACTCAACTGATTTGGACTCAGCTGATTTGGACTCAACTGATTTGGACTCAACTGATTTGGACTCAACTAATTTGGACTCAACTGATTTGGACTCAACTGATTTGGACTCAACTGATTTGCACTCAACTAATTTGGACTCAACTGATTTGGACTCAACTGATTTGGACTCAACTGATTTGGACTCAACTAATTTGAACTCAACTAATTTGGACTCAACTGATTTGGACTCAACTGATTCGAACTACATTATAGCATCAATGATATAAGTATTACTAGCAAAATATGCTCCCTCCAATCGCATATTTTTGCTTGTATATATTACGAAACAAACATATACTACACTACCTCCAAAGGAGATGGTAATGCCCAGGAGGATGGTCTCAAGACAACATAAAAGATATAACACTAGTAATAGTATATTTTAAACTTCAGACAGACAAATACCAGATCTCCATTAGTAATAGAAGTAATAGTATAGTTAGTCTTAAGACAGACAGATACTAAATCTCCATTAGTAATAGAAGTAATAGTATAGTTAGTCTTAAGACAGACAGATACCAAATCTCCATTAGTAATAGAAGTAATAGTATAATTTCGACTTCAGACAGACTGATACCAAATCTCCATTAGTAATAGAAGTAATAGTATAGTTAGTCTTAAGACAGACAGATACTAAATCTCCATTAGTAATAGAAGTAATAGTATAGTTAGTCTTAAGACAGACATATACCAAATCTCCATTAGTAATAGAAGTAATAGTATAATTTCAACTTCAGATAGACAGATACCAAATCTCCATTAGTAATAGAAGTAATAGTATAGTTAGTCTTAAGACAGACAGATACCAAATCTCCATTATTAATAGAAGTTATAGCATAATTTCGACTTTAGACAGACAGATACCAAATCTCCATTATTAATAGAAGTTATAGCATAATTTCGACTTTAGACAGACAGATACCAAATCTCCATTATTAATAGAAGTTATAGCATAATTTCGACTTTAGACAGACAGATACCAAATCTCTATTATTAATAGAAGTTATAGCATAATTTCGACTTTAGACAGACAGATACCAAATCTCCATTATTAATAGAAGTAATAGTATAATTTCGACTTCAGACAGACAGATACTAAATCTCCATTAGTAATAGCTATGTAGAGAGAAAAGCAATATAAAAAAAAAGAATAACAAATTCAATCCATACAAAAATATATCAAGTTTTATTGACAACAACTTAACAACTTGTTAGGATTACCAAAAATAAAGAGTTAGTAGTGACTGAGACTTCAATGTACATTAGGACGTTCCAAGTGAGAAGAATTATTTAGTCTGTATAGTGTAGACACGTTTGTTCTGCTGTTGCTGTGTGAGTTTGTGTGTTTAGTTGTTTGCCATAGTTTCTTGTTGCGTTTGTCAGCGGCCAGGGTTAATTTTAGTGATGTGCTCCCGTGTGTCAGATCTGAAAGAAACTGGAAATTTGAGAGAGAGAGAGAGAGAGAGAGAGAGAGAGAGAGAGAGAGAGAGAGAGAGAGAGAGAGAGAGAGAGCTGATGTATTTGGTTTTTATACCACATGCAAAATATTTTTTTCAATATGCGGTGGCATATATTTCTTCTTTTCTGATTCACTGAAAGAAGATGTTGATTGAGATCTTATCCAATCAAGAATCAACATTTTTAAACATTCGCTGCTGCTGCTTCTATATAATAGAGAAGACGGCAGAAGAATAAAATTAACGTTGCATTGTGACCTATACCACAACAATAGACTTAACTCGAAACAGTCTATAAATAATAACCGTAGAAGGAAAGGCAATATAAAAAAGAATAAGATGTTTTTCTTGAAGCATTGCATGTAATATGTATATAGAGGGGTATTAGAAGGCTATCACAATGCAAGAAATAGAAATATGTCGGCGTTGAGAAGGTGGACAAAAACGAAGTGATTTTAAAAAAAAATTTCATTTTAAAATTGATTTTTATAGTAAATCTTACTTATTTAGTCAAAACTTCTACACAGTGATCTAATGTGTTTGGCCGTGTTCTATAATATATTTCTGAAGTAGAAACCTCTTTATAAAATGGTGGGTGTTTCAAATCTTTTGAAACTTGTGTAAACTGGTAATGTTGTTTTTATAGCTATTTTAATGCAGTAACTGTCAACGTGACCTGCAGAAAATGAAATGAAATCAAATTAAATTTATTAAAAAATATATTTAGTTTTATTAACAACAAATTAACAGCTTGCTGTGTTCCTGCGTATCAGGTCTGGAAGAAACTATAGAATGGGAGATGTTAGTAGTAAATTAGACAGTGCAAATTCGGACAGCGAGGTTATGTATGTTAGGCAGACTGCGTCAAATGTTGTTCTTTGCTGAAGTATGAAATTGGCCGTATCCCTGCAGTAAGCACGAGATATCTCAAAGTCTCTCTTTTTTTTTTTTTTTTTTTAAATATGTGGAGGTATATATTTTCTGTGCTTCTGATTGGCTGAAATAAGATTTCTATATTAAGATTCTTATCCAATCAAAGATTGATATTTTTACAAGAAATATTCGCTTTTTTGTTTGTTTGTTAAGCAAGTCTGACTTTTGCATCATGCTCGCGAAGATCGTGCCTCAGGATTGTCTGGTCTGCATGAAGTCTTACTCGTTTGCTGCAACTATTTGTTAACCTGCAGGATTCCAGGTGATTACCACCAACACCGAAAAGAGCTAGGCTCAATAGTTGCATGCAAAGTCGGGGAAGGTTTGGCCCAGAACACACAGAAGAAATGCGCAGAAGCAACGTTGCCACTTTCACTCCATTGATTTGCGGCTTTCCACCTGACACGCCTTTGTTTGCCACATGCAGAGGTAAAGACAACTAAGATGCCGAGTACTCCTGGATTTTCACCAGTGCCCTGTTGTTACATATATCTCCCCTCTGAGGGGAGGTCCAATGTTTCGTACGTCACAATCAAATAAAACACATGTTGGTTATCAAATGCAAATCACAAATCATAACAGAACAATTAAATCCTACCTCTAGCGGCAGAGGACGTTCCAAGCTGCAGACATATGGGAACCTTAGCCTCTTAATTTATAATCGATTTTAAGTCATTCTTTACATGTGCTGATCGCTCTGAGACTTCCAACAAACTGGCCTACCTCTCTCACTCCTTCTCTCTTTGAGCCATGTGACGTCACACCCGCTTCTGGCTATGCAGGTTTAGGTGACATGTGAGTGCATACTCATTGACATGATGACCCCGATTTCCTGGGTACGTGTCAATTTTGGCTTGCAAATCCAAACAACCATATGAATACTAGCAAACGTACCCCCTTACTATTTAATACTGTGAGCCAGATAACTCTGACACTCCCAAGTTTCCACCACTCCTACTGTGGGGAGGAAGGGTTGAACTTTAGGGGGGGGGTAGGTTGCTGATGATGCTTAAAAGGGTACTACTTAATTATAATAAATGTAATGTACCAATACGTGTAACCGCTACTATTTATATATTAATGCTTATTTGTCTTCCGTCTTGTACGTATGTAAACAAAATATTGTCACCCAGCAACTGAACTCTTTATTTAATCCACTGGCATAAACTGTTCTCACTACACGTTCTATCCCTTTAAATATCTCATATCTGTTAATGTTATCTCAAATTCCTTTACCAGTGATTGGACTCACAATCTCTAGGTATAACTTACTGTAGAGTATTTCTTAACCAACGCTATTATCCACTATACCATGCGTCTTGTAGGACAGACATTGTGAACATAAAAACAATGCGGAAACATTTAAATAATGACAATACTTCATATTCGAAATAGCGTCAAATACGTAACGTTTTATGAATAGTTTCATTTTATTTTATTATAATGCATTTTTTTCATCTAAAATGCTAAACATTTATCCACGATATAGAAAATATTTGTAAATAGAACTGTGGGGGTAATAGTAAAAAGAAAACAAGCATCGAATAAGAAAATAAAAAAAACGAATAGTTAATTAATAAGATGCCATTTTGCAAATCAATATGCAAATTAGTTATCTTTTGGACGTCGATCACATAGACGTGACTGAATGTATTAGAAAGCCGTTCTTTTTCTATTGTAGTAGAAAGTTGGCCTTTTAATCTCACTGTCAGCTTAACTTTATATATACAGATATAATATATATATATAATTAGTAATTAAATATTATTTTTATCCACAGGCAAGCTTGTTTCATCTTTTAAAGGCTAATCAGTGCGGATCTGCAACTGGTCTACTACCACCCAGTTCGAACCTATGACCTTGAGTCTACTAACACAACATCGATAACCAAGCAGCCAGCAGATCATCTGTGCGAATGAGACGTGTAAAAACCGTTTTTAAATCAGTATCGTTAAGTGTATCTAGAGTGTTTGATCAGGGGAGGGAACTTCTACATTACTGCTAAGGCGACACAATTATTTCATCTCAAACAAAGTGCCTTCACTTTTTCGAGGTGGCTTATATATATATATATATATATATATATATATATATATATATATATATATATATATATATATATATTAGTAGAATACCCGTCCCAGGATGGGCATAAGCAATAAATATTAGTAATAGGACGATTCCAATATTTTTCCCGATTCCGATATAATTACTGTTCTAAATTCCTGATTCCGATACCGATTCTAAAATTGCCTAAAAAAGTAAGAGTTCATTGTTTCGGGGAGAATTGATGTAGTAGAGATTCCTTATTTACTTTTAAATGTAGATGTAATTTCATTTTCTAACCCTAACCCTAATTTTCTTTTTAATTTGACAAACTTCTTCAATTTTTTTCCCTTTTATCTATTGTATCCAAGATTTTGATAAACTCATTGCGAGATTTTCATCTATATTTTTCACATGGGCAAATTTTTTTCTCCATTATTAATCCACTCGTGCTATTTTTATCTGCATCATTTTGCCGGGCGATTTTTCCGGTGTCAATTTTATCTAAATTCTTTATCCTGATCTATAAATTTTAGTTTTATTGGTAGATTTAAAATCAATGAATATTTTTCATTTTATCATTAGGACCAAAATTAAATTTTAAACAGATGAAAAGAATCGTTTTTTGAATGGGAAATTAGACTAAAATTTTTTCCGAATCCGATACCCCAGAAAGTTCCGATTTTTTCGATTCTAATTAATCGTCTATCTATATATGTTAAATATTTGTTATTGTTTATTATCT
>OY744528.1:20731504-20774004 GCA_963556195.1 Sepiola atlantica
CATCAACATAGAGATGCGATTCAAAACCCCAGATTCCGAGTACTTTACAACTCAAATCCCGACATCTAGAACCATTCAGCCAACGTTGAATAGTGAATAAACAGTGATAATTTTAACACTTTATCCGGCGGCTTGACGTCATAAGAGCGTTCGACTTAAAAAAGGAGCGATATGTGCGCATCAATGTAACGTGGCTCAAGTGGCGCACCACAACCGGCATCCTCTGTGTCCATCCTCAGTGACCATCTTAAGTCAAAGATCAACCGGACTGTTGTGAGACCTGTTGCTTGAACAGCTCTGAGTGCTTACTGACAACGAAAAAGGTGGAATGAAGATTCGCTGTTATGAAAACCAACATGCTTTGCTGGATGTCTGAAATGACACTGCTCGACCACATCTGCAATAAGGAAATCCGAAGGCGCTACGGTCTCGTATCGATCGAGGGTAAGTTGAGGGAATGGCGGCTTAGATGGTTTGGACATTTGCTGAGGGCCAACAATGACACCGCCGTAAAACTTGTTTTTAAATTAAAGGCAACCGGGAAGCGACTGAGAGGAAGGCCAATGATAAGGTGGACAGACACCCTGCACAAAGATCACTGTAAAACCGACCTTCACCAGGACCAAGCCTGTGATCATGCCAAGTGGGGACAAAAATCCATTATTGCAGACCCTGCTGTAGCTCAGAATTAACGCATAAGAAGATATATATATATATATATATATATATATATATAATATTTATGAATAAATATTAAATTATTTATAACCTACAGACGCTAACGTTTCAAGCTTTTTGCTCTCATCAGTGCATGAAAGTAACAATTTCAGACGGTCGGGAGGCGCGAATCCACTTCACAGTGTCAGCCTAGAATCTGCAAGCAGTCACCCTATCCTCGCGGCCACCGGAAACTGTCACGTGATTAAGGGAAATTAAGATCTATATGTACCTAGAACCGGGCAAAGACAGAAGTCAAATCAAGAAAGTTCGACGAACGTATTCAGAACTTTGCATTAGAGCTTTTTGATAGTCTATTTTTAACATCCCCAAGAGTGCTCGACTTTAAGTTCTTAAAGGGGCTTCGTATATATATATATATATACACCATTAACTATCATAATTTATAAACCTTGTATATTGACCCACTTTCATCTATCTATCTATTGAACTAGCCCTATCTATTTATCTATATCCAACATTCCTCATCTCAAGATATATATATATATATATATGTATATATATATATATATATATATATATATATATATATATGTGTCAAATTATATTGAAAAAAATAAAAATAAATGCTCGATCACAAAAGAGTGAGAGCTAATACAGATAATTTATTTGAAAAGTATATTTTACATATTTCAGAATCGTACCGCGGTTTCATCCAGATGAGTTGACTTTTTAAATTAAAAAAAAAGTCTATACCTAAAGGGGAATCGTCAGCGTACTGAAATGAGATAAAAACACACACAAATACTCTTGTGTTTTTTGATCTCATATATATGTTGTGTACAGATGAACAACCAGATTGGCTAACAGATTTCAGTCTTTCATTTCATTGTCTTTGCGAGTTTCCATGTTTGTTTCTATTTTTTTAATGTTTTATATAAAATTTTTATGTTTTTATGTTTTTCTACACATTTAATAAAAACCTTTTATATCGAATAAAATAACTTTCATATTCTTTCATCGCATCCTGCTCGTTGTTAGGGTTAGTTTGTTTATCTCATTTTTTTTTTTGGGGGGGGGGGGTTAGTGAATTGATTCTTCCAGTTTTTAAAAGACAAAATAAAAATATGACCGTTTTAGAAACAAACATTTATTCATGCGGAATCCATTTATCAAGTTTTGTCGCCTTACCTATTTGCCTTTTTGCTTTTTCACCTTAATAATTTGCCTTTTCGCCTTACCAATTTGCTTTTTCACCTTACTAATTTGCATTTTTGCTTCACCAATTTGCATTCTCACCTTACCAGTTTGCCTTTTGCCTTACCAATTTGCAATTTCGCCTTAATAATTTACCTTTTCGCCTCACAAATTTGCCTTTTCGATTTACCAATTTGTCTTTTCGCCTTAATAATTTGCCTTTTCGCCTTAATAATTTGCCTTTTTGCCTTTTTGCCTTACCAATTTGCCTTTTCGCCTTACCAATTCGCTTTTTTGCCTTACCAATTTGCCTTTTTTCCTTACCAATTTGCTTTTTCACCTTACTAATTTACATTTTCGCCTTACCAATTTGCTTCAGATGGTCAGAAACCATTAAAATACTGACAAGAATTGACAGACATTTCTGTGACACCATGACGTATGTTTTGTTGAAAAATTGCTTTCAAACGTTTATTGTAAAGAGTGCATGCCCATCCACGATCCTCTTCATCTTCAAGGCTCTGATTACGACTAAGGAATTTCTTAAACCACCTACGCATTCTCTGATCACTTGTCATGGTCTGTTGATATTGATGGTTGTTCTGGAAACATTGTAACCGAAACTGAACTCACGCAAGAAATGTCTATGCATTTATTATTTTTTTTATCGTCGTCATAAACGGCTTCGGAATTTTTGTTACTCCGTTCTTTTGTCCGTTGTGCTTCTCTTCCCAAATCAAGGTGTTTGTTTCACCGTCAACCTGACAAACTCATTTACTTATATCCATGAGTGGAATTTAGGCCTTCATTAGTGGTTACTCATTAGTACATGAAAGATTTTTTTTTTTTTCATCGTCGTTATAAATTGCTTCAAAATTAATTTTCTTTTGCTCCGATATTTTGCATTTTTTCCATCGGTTGTTGATATTCATTTTCCCGTTACTTCGTCTGTATGTATTAAAATTCTGTATAAAATGTATTAAAATTCTGTATAAGAGGTATTAAATTCTATACAAAATGTATTAAAATTCTGTATAAAATGTATTAAATTCTGTATAAAATGTATTAAAATTCTGTATAAAATGTATTAAAATTCTGTATAAAATGTATTAAATTCTGTATAAAATTTATTAAATTCTGTATAAAATGTATGAAATTCTGTATAAAATGTATTAAAATTCTGTATAAAATGTATTAAATTCTGTATAAAATGTATTAAAATTCTGTATAAAATGTATTAAAATTCTGTATAAAATGTATTAAATTCTGTATAAAATTTATTAAATTCTGTATAAAATGTATGAAATTCTGTATAAAATGTATTAAAATTCTGTATGAATTGTATAAAATTCTGTATCAAATGCATCAAAATTCTATATAAAATGTATTTAAATTCTGTATAAAATGTATTAAATTCTGTATAAAATGTATTAAAATTATGTATCAAATGTATTAAATTCTGTATAAAATGCACTAAATTCTGTATAAAATGCATTAAAATTCTGTATAAAATGCATTAAATTCTGTGTAAAATGTATTAAATTCTGTATCAAATGTATTAAAATTCTGTATCAAATGTATTAAATTCTGTACAAAATGTATTAAATTCTGTATGAAATGTATTAAATTCTGTATAAAATGTATTAAATTTTGTATAAAATGTATTAAATTCTGTATAAAATGTATTAAAATTCTGTATAAAATGTAATAAATTCTGTATAAAATGTATTAAATTCTGTATAAAGGGTATTAAAATTCTGTATAAAATGTATTAAGATTCTATATAAAATGTATTAAAATTCTGTATCAAATGTATTAAATTCTGTATTAACTGTATTAAAATTCTGGATCAAATGTATTAAATTCTGTATAAAATGTATTAAATTTTGTATAAAATGTATTAAAATTCTGTATAAAATGTATTAAATGCTGTATAAAATCTATAAAGATTCTATATAAAATGTATTAAATTCTGTATAAAATGTATTAAATTCTGTATAAAATGTATTAAAATTCTGTATAAATGTATTACATTCTGTATAAAATGTATTAAATTCTGTATAAAACAAAACACTGCAAAAATAAACTTTTTAAAAGGGAGTCGAAAAAAAAATGGCCAGTATTTTTCTAACAACTTGATATTCAGAGTAATCCTCCAAAAATATTCTGTATTAAATGTATTAAATTCTGTATAAAATGTATTAAATTCTGTATTAAATGTATTAAAATTCTGTATAAAATGTATTTAATTCTGTATAAAATGTATTAAATTCTGTATAAAACAAAACACTGCACAAATAAACTTTTTAAAAGGGAGTCGAAAAAAAATGGCCAGTATTTTTTTAACAACTTAATATTCAGAGTAATCCTCCAAAAATATTTAATAAAATTCACGATCCTTTCTGCAATGCAACCATATTTGGTACAAATAAACTTGAACCAAGTTTCAGTCATGATTTTGCTTTTAAACATAGAAACATAGATGAATTCTGGATGAAGGACATGAGTCGTCCTATGGCACCAGCTCCTTGTCTTCATTTTTGTATGCGTCCAGTGACGACAGCAGCCTTATAGTTGAATTTGATTTCTTGGTCAATCCAGAACTTATCCAACCCATTCTCAAATATCTTTACAGTTTCGGTTTCAATTACACTTGATGGCAATCTATTCCACAAATCAACACAGCGATGGCTGAATATTTTTTCAGGTTCAAACGTGCCTGTTTCTTGTAAAGCATCTGACTGTGTCCCCTGTTTCCCACTCTTGTATTTTTTCTAGTCAATAGTTTATCTGCATTGAAATCATATTTTCCAGAGAGCAATTTATAGCACTCAATCATGTCCCCACGTATTCTTCTATAGGCTAAACATGGCAATTTCAGAGCTTTCAACCTTTCTTCATAACTCTGATCGTACAGTCCTGGAACAAGTTTAGTAGCTTGCCTTTGTACATTTTCTATCATTTCAATGTGTTTCTTTTTATATGGTGCCCACACTTGATTAGCATATTCAATATGAGGCCTCACAAGCGCTTTAAACAATATAACCAATGAACTTCGATCGAGGTATTCAAAACATCTGCGGATTAAACCGAGAATTTTGTTGGCTTTGTTTACTTTCTCTTTCATGTGTTCTTCGAAATTTAGCCTATTGTCTATTACAACACCAATGTCTTTTTCCAAGTTCGTATAATCCATGGGTTGTAGACAATCATTCAGAGTATATTGAAAGCAATTTTTAGCGTTCTGTTTAGTACCTATACACATAATCTTGCATTTTTCTGGATGGAATTTTAACTGCCATTTTTCAGACCAATCGTACATGCAATGGATATCTTCCTGTAGTTTCTGACAATCTTCATAGTCTCTGATTTCACGAAATAACTTGGTATCGTCAGCATATAAAAAAGTTTCACTGTCATTCATCATAGACTCAGGGAGGTCGTTTATATATACAACAAACAAAAGAGGACCCAAAACGGATCCTTGAGGGATACCACTGGTCACATCTATGACCGCAGAGCTCTCGTTGTTCACTACCACTGTCTGTTTTCTGTCTGAGAGAAATGCCTTGATCCAATTGATGTATACTGGGCCCAATCCATACATTTTTAACTCATGTATTAACAGGCGGTGACTCACTTTGTTAAACGCCTTCATAAAATCACAATATGCAGTGTGTATGCAATATCCAGCATCTATAGAATCGGTCCACATATCAAGTACAGTCAGTAGCTGTAACACAGTTGATATCCTTGGTATGAATCCAAATTGCTTATCTGTAAATAGTTCATTTACTGTCATATGTTTTATCATCTGGTCACGAACGATTGACTCCAATACCTTGCATATTATACATATCAGACTCACCAGCCTATAATTACTAGAATTTTTCTTGTCCCCTTTCTTATGTATAGCAGTGACTTTAGCAGATTTCCACTCAGTCGGAAGTTTAGCTTCAGACAGAGATTTGTTAAATATTATCGACAGAGGTATGCTTAGCACGGTACTCAGTTCTTTCAATATTCTTGGGCTAATGTTATCAGGTCCAGGTGACTTGTCTATTTTGAGCTTGTCTAATTTTGGTTTTACAGTTTCTGGAGTTATTACTATACTGCTTGTGTAATCTGTACTTTCAATCACTTTGTAATCCAGAGACGGCAATTCTTTATCTCCATCCACCGTGAATACGGAAGCAAAGAACTCTGCTAGTATATCTGCTTTTTCACGATTGCCATCTGATACTTTAAGTTTATCATTATCAGCTTGTGTAGATTTGGAGAAAACTTTTGAAAGAGTACCAAAAGAAATTATCTGGTTGACTTTGTATAAATTAGGGTAAAACAAGTGGTTGGTGAAGGTTGTTCAAGTAATGTACAGAAATGTACAGAAATGCTCAAAGTCGTACTAGAATTAACATCACATATAGTTACAGCTTTAATGTTGCAGTAGAAGTACACCAGAGTTCTGTGCTGAGTCTTGCTTTTCATTTGTGTCTTAGAAGTGTTGTCCAGGGAGTTTCGTAGAGGTTGTCTGGAAGAGATGCTGTATGCTGATAATTTAGTACTTGCCTGTGAAATAATGGAAGACCTACATGTTAAATTAAAGATCTGGAGGAATGCTATGGAAAATAAACGTCTAGGAGTGAATGTTACCAAGACAGAAAGCGATGATCAGTGGTTGTAGTGTTAGAAATCCCCAGAAAAGGGAAAGTTCTCCTGCTGAAGTTTGTGGCAAGGAAGTTAAGTGCAACTCAATTTTTTTGTCGTACTTGTAAGCATTGGGTACACAAGAAGTGTAGTGGAATTACTAGTAGGTTTAGAAATGATAACCAGTCTTTGTGAAAGAAATCTAAGACAATGGAGACGGATGGAAAATCCAGATGTGGAGAAAGTATATTTGTATGAAGTCATTGAGATTGTTCAGAAGTTTTATTACCTTGGTATCATTATGATTAGTATCATTATGATTAGTATCATTATGATTAGTATCATTATGATTAGTAGTATTATTATTAGTATCATTATGATTAGTATCATTATGATTAGTATCATTATGATTAGTATCATTATGATTAGTATCATTATTATTAGTATCATTATGATTAGTAGCATTATTATTAGTATCATTATGATTAGTATCATTATGATTATTAGTAGCATTATGATTAGTAGCATTATTATTAGTAGTAGCATTATGATTAGTAGCATTATGATTAGTAGCATTATGATTAGTAGCATTATGATTAGTAGCATTATGATTAGTAGCATTATGATTAGTAGCATTATGATTAGTAGTATTATTAGTAGTATCATTATGATAACTAGTATTATTAGTAGTATTATTAGTAGTATCATTATTAGTAGTATCATTATTAGTATCATTATGATTAGTAGTATCATTATTAGTAGTATTATTATTAGTATCATTATGATTATTAGTATCATTATTAGTAGTATTATTAGTAGTAGTAGTATTACTAGTATTATTATTATTATTAGTTTTTCTTACCAGTTTGTGTGCAAGAAGTATAAGACAATGGAGACGGATGAGAACAGTAGAGAAAGTATATTTGGATGGTGAAGCTATTAAGGTTGTTGAGAAGTTTTGTTACTTTGGTGATACCATTGGAGCACATGGAGGAGCAGGTGCTAGTGTGATTGTTTGACTTAGGAGAGGATGGAGTAAGTTCAGGGAACTTCTGCCATTACTAACTAGCAGAGCGTCATCATTGTCGACCAAGGAAAGAGTCTATTAGGCATTGTACGCAGTGTGATAATGTATGGAAGTGAAACTTGTCCAGTGAGGGTTGAGGACATGCGTTGCATGGAGAGACATGATATGAGAATGATACGATGCATGTGTAATGCGAGTTAAAGATAGGCTTAGTTCTGATGACCTCAGAGGAAGATTAAATCTGGACAGAATAGGAAGATATATACAGAACAGGAGACTGTTCGTATGGATACAATGAAAGAATAGATGATCGGTCTTTGGTTAATAGCTGTAGAACAGTTAAGGTAGCAGGTTCAGTTCACAGGGGAAGGATTAGGAAGACATAGGAGAGAATGATGAGAATGGCCGTTTAAGAAATAGATAAAGTCCTGGCCAGAGATAGGTTACTTTGGAGGTCAATTTCTAAAAGCCATCTAACACATGGCAACATGTAAAACGGACGTTAAACCGATGATGATGATGATGATGATGATAATGAAGATGAATAAGAAGAAGATGATGATGATGATGATGATGACGATGACGATGACGATGATGATGATGATGATGATGAATAAGAAGATGATGAAGAAGAAGAAGAAGATGATGATATTTAATTGACAAAAACAGCTGGAGACTTGTTGACACGTTGTAGGTAATCGGCTCAATCTGTTGTAGTGTCACTTTTTCTTCTTTCTCCATTGTTAACAGCCGTCGTCATTGTTGTAGTGAAGATATAGCATCAGACGTTTCTCTCTCTTCCCTTTTCCTTTCGTTCTTTAATAGAGTAACAATTAAAAAAAAAAAAAATCACCGACAACATTCTTGTTCTGCGACAACATCTTCTTTTATTGCTTTATTCTTTTACAGCACTGCACAGTTATATATTACGTAGCCTTCTCTTAGCTCACTGCCCATGGGGACGGAGATAGAGCTTTAAAAAAAAGACGTCCGACTCCAATCAGCTCCCAAGCCAAAGAGAAAGATTTTGCTAACTTCTTTGCTACATGTCACTTCGAACTTCTTGTCCATGACGTCATATCCTGACACATAGTCAACTTTTAACGGCGAGTTTTTTATTTGCTTAATCATCATAATTATTATTAATAGAGTATTGATTTACTCCTCTCCAGGAGTTAGGCACAAGGCCAGTTTTTATCTTACACCCACAAGTAAGATGTGACCCAAGGTCGGGTCGGGAAAGTGGGGTTTAAAAACTGCCTGGGCAGCCCCGTCGGCATTTGCGGTAGGGGCGCCTCAGGCAGCAAGCAACAAACTTACTCCTCCCCAAAGAGGGGAGGCGAAGCCTGGGAGGGTGGACCTCCCAGAACTGCACAGGACAGACCCATAGACCAGCGCAAATCAAGCCCCGAAAGCCAAGACAATACCAGTCTATGGGGTGCAGCATCGATCGGAACAGATACTACACTTTGATCTTAAAAACAAATAAACACTATTCTTGTTCTACAGCAGAGACAGCCCAAGTTTCAGAGCCATACATTAGCACACTTCTTACACAGGAGGAGTATAAACGACCTCTCGTAGCTGTTGGCAGGTTAGGGTTTGTTAGGATTGGTAGCACCTCTCAAAACTGCTTCCAGGCAAATATAAAAATACAGGTGCAAAATCAATTTTCCAGCACCCTTGGTTCCAGAGCTGTTTTTTTTTTACGGATTAACCGTTTTGCCGAGCCATCCAATTTCTTCTTAATAATAATTCATCAACACACCAAGCCCATTAATTATACAACCTCACATGGCTCTAAACCATCAGGGATTCCTAGAAACTTCAACTTTTGCTTCGATAGAAATAGACCGATGGTTACCTTTAACAACATTGTTGTCACTTTAATTTTCCTGTGAGACCATGACTAGGGCTAAATTTAAGCAAAATAAGATATAATCCCAAAATGATGGAAGACTATCACCAGCAGGTGCAGTATAAACAAGGAAATTGATGGCACGCTACAAACAGAGCAATCTGTTGGCCGCCCAGTAGTCTGGCGACAATGAGATTATCAAGTTCCCTCTCGTGATTTTGTCCGGATTAAAAGAGGTGCCGGACTATTTGTTGCCAAAAAATCGGCGCTGCACGTGTACTTAAAAAGGCAACAGCAAATAATGCTCTTATGAAAACTGTGTGAAAATAGAACTTACATAACTGAATTTTGGTGTGTAAAAAATTGATAATTTTGTTTCGCTATACCATCCTTAGAGGGTCCGAAACAATTTTCCATGGAGGTTTCCATGCTTCCTAAGGGAAGCTCATTAGATGGAAAAGGATAAATATATTTACTTTACTTACTTTGTTGCATATTCCTCGGAGGATCTTTGCACAGTTTCTCGATGCACAATCTTTCTATATTGTTCGAAGAAAGCTCCACATCTGATCAGTTCAGCGACTTGGAGACTGACTTACCACAAGGTCTTTTACCGCAGCAAATTCTACCCTGAATGCTCGGTATACATTGCTTTCATGACCCCTTCTGACGACGTGACCAAACCAGTTTATTCTTCTGCTCTTGATAACCCCGATGACGTCATTTTGAACCCCAGAAGTTTCTTTAATTTGGATTATCCACAGCGATCCAGACGGGTTTTTCCGACCATGGTTTTCAAATCCCGAGAGCCTGCATTTATCCATTGCTTTTAACGTCCAAGTCTCAGAATCATACGTAGCTATTGGAACCACATTGAAGAGTCTAAGTGATCCAAACGAGTTTTTCCGACCATCATTCTAAGACAGTCATTTTCAAATACTGTGAACCTGTCTTTAACGTCCAATTCCCCAAAAATCATATGTAACTCTTGCGGAGCATCCAAGCAAAATGTAAAATTCTTATATCTTATAGATTAACATCAGTTGAAGAACATACGAACAGATAGACAGACAGACATACGTTTTTCCATATTAAATACAGATAGGATTGCTTTTTCAGAAATTCACAATCCTTCTTCAAATAATAATTTATATTTGGTATTTCTTTTGTCGATAATTGAAAAAACAATCAACCTCATATCTTTGTTTATATTGTTCATCGATGGAGATATTATTAAAATATTTAACAACTTTATTAAATTTTATTATGACGGGAAAAAGAATATCAACGAACGACGAGCAACGTAACGGACAAATTAATGAGGTAATTAATTTCAAGAATCGATGCGCAACACTACGGACAAAATAACAGGAAAAGCAATATCAACAACCAATGGGAAATGCCACGGACAAAGAAACGGGAAGAGGATTATCAACAACTGATGGACAGTGCAACGGACAAAGCAACAGGAGTATCACCAACTGACGGGCAGTGCAACGGACAAAGAAACGGAAAAAGAATAATAAACAACCGACGAGCAATGCAACGGACAAAGAAACGGGAAAAGAAATATAAACAACCGACGGACAGTGCAACGGACAAAGAAACGGGAACATCAACAACGGACGGACAGTGCAACGGACAAAGAAACGGGAAAAGGAATAACAATAACCGACAGACAGTGCAACGGACAAAGAAACGGGAAAAGGAATAACAACAACCGACAGACAGTGCAACGGACAAAGAAACGGGAACATCAACAACGGACGGACAGTGCAACGGACAAACAAACGATAAAAGTATTGCGAACCACTTATTTCGGAGACAAACATAAAAGCGATTAAGAAAACATGTAACGAAGTACACAATATGATATACAAAGCGGGGAGAAGCAGATAAAACATTACAGTCTTAAATACAATCGATAAAGAACAAATGTTGCCGAAGTACAAAAAGTATACATTAAGACGAACTCATATGCAAGAAAAATACTGTTAAACTAACGAATATTATATATCCTAGCTTTTATGTTTTCATCGAAAATGTGTCCGAGTATATCTTTCCGCACACGAGGGTGCCATTTTGTGTGTTGTGTTATTGTGGATAACGAATGAGTGTCAGAAGAAAGAGAAAAGGAAAACAGTGAAGAAATAGTTGGATTTACATATCTAGACTTATTCACAGATAGACAATTTGTAGAAGACAAATGTAAGAGGGATTGCGGAATGTGTAATCAGGTTCACAATATGATATACAAAGATATAACAACAGACATAAGTACTAAAGAAGGAATACATTAAGGTTCAACATACAATAAGAAAGAACACATGTTATCGGGTCAGAGATAGAGAGGTATAAATGCCACATATATGCAGTGGAAGAAAGAGGGAAAAAGGACAATAGTAAAGAAACCGTTGGATTGACATACATACACATTTATACTCACAAAAACAATTTGTTAAAGACAAACATAAAAGGGGGGGATAAGAAATATGTAAGGTATACAAGGGAGTAAAACCACAGACATAATTACTAAAGAGAGAAGGCATTAATGTCTAAATACAATCTATTAAGACACATGTGTTGCCAGGGTCGTAGATAGAGAATATACGCAAACAATGTATGAGTAAATATTACTTACATTTGTGTTAGTTGTGGTG
Organism: Sepiola atlantica; assembly: GCA_963556195.1. NCBI lineage: Eukaryota > Metazoa > Mollusca > Cephalopoda > Sepiida > Sepiolidae > Sepiola > Sepiola atlantica. The sequence continues at coordinate 20,743,572 of OY744528.1, forward strand.
TTCTGGGAGTCTAGGTGATTGCCACCAGAAAAGATACCTGATGGACGCAACATCAAGGTTCTAAGAGTCCATACAAATATGGTAGCTAATTGGACATGTCCTACAGCTTCAAAAAGCCAACCAGAAAGAAGATAATATCCCGTTCTAAATTCCCTGTGTGAATGGAATTAGATTCTTTTAGTCTGAACAAGAGAACGCATTTTCTCTTTGACCAGTATAATTCAAGGGAGATAACTTGAATATAATTAAAGAGAGACAACTTTTATATTCTGGAGCCAACGCGATTACTATTCTGATGTTTGGATGCTTTGTGGACGTTTTTTTCTAGTTTTTGCTGAAATCTAATTTTCCAAAGTTAATTTCAAAAATTCTAAATATATATTAAAATATGAATAATTTTTAAATGACTTATTCAAATCTTTTTCTTTTTATTTCGTTTCAGGATAATTTTCTTATTGTCGATTCGGAAAATTACAGAGGTCACAAAAAGTCGGTTCACAGAGCAAAAAAATATCAAAATATTGATCGTTTTTTTTGTGTGTGTGCTGCTGTAGTCTAATACAAGGGCAAACAATATGGTTGGAGCCCATAACGTTACCATGGATTATGTAAAATTTAAAATGAATTGACAAAAGTAAAATTAACAAATAACAACAAAAATGAAATGGGCCAAGATTCTAAGAGTTTATGACTGTAGCATTGCCTAAGTGAGAATCACATAGTAGTAGTAGTAGTAGTAGTAGTAGTAGTAGTCTATGTCTCAAAGATTATCGTCTGTCATGGGTTATTGTTGACGCATGTATATTGTCTAATTTTTATGGTAATCGCTCCAGACAAGGCATGAAGCCACTTGATGCAAAGAGCTAAAAAAACAAAAATACTGCTTGGTCAAAAACTAGCCAATGATAAGTGTTAGATGGATAGATTCCGATCCAGAAAACAGCAATTCTTCTCCCTTGGTCAGAAACATCGCTCATGGAATGCGAGGACTAAAGGACAAAATAAGGGAAGTGAGAGTTTCGAGGCTGCCGAAAGTAAACCAAAGGTCCACTTTCTACTCTCCTTTATAAGAACTGGTTCTTATCAATTCTTTCCCCCCCCTTTGCCAAAAACATCGCTCATGGAATGTGAGGACTAAAGGACAAAATAAGCAAGTCAGACAACCCCTGTTGTCTGAAATGAATTCAGAAAGAAATCCGCTACTCCAAGAGTTACAAGGCTGCCGAAAGTAAACCCAATGTGCACTTTCTAGTCTCCTTTGTTTTCTTTGTTTAATAGCGGTTCTACTAGCTGTGACTATGTGTCTTTAATGTACTGCTAGTCGTTTGTTAAGATTAATTAGCAAAATTAGAATTAACAAATAACAACAAAAATCTATTTGTTTATTAGCGAAATGCACCAATATTCTAAGTGTTAATATACAGCGGTGCAAAGAAGTGACTGAAGGATCACTGAATTTTTTTTTAACTTGAATAGATTCTTTATTATTTTTTGTACCTTAATGGAATTTTAACATAATATGACGAAGACAGTAGAGATTCGTTTGAACAAAAATGAAAAAGTATTTATTTATAAAAAATAACATTTTTTTTATAGTTTCCATTTTCAGCTTCACAAATTCGTGCCCTTTCTAAAATATTATCCATGACGGATTGCAGGATCACTCGATTATGATTTAATTCCTCGACTTCATTTCTGATATGATTTTTCAATTTATATAGAGTTTCACGTTTGTTGATGTAAACCTTTTCTTGAGATACCCACAAGAAAAAGTAAGGCTAGGTAAGAATCACATAGTAGTAGTAGTAGTAGTTGCAGTAGTAGTAGTTGTAGTAGTAGTTGTAGTAGTTGTAGTAGTAGTAGTTGTAGTAGTTTACGTCTCGTAGATTATCGTCTGTCATGGGTAATTGTTGACGCAGCATGTATATTGTCTATTTTCCTTTTTCTTTCTTTAGTAGCGGTTCTACTAGATGTGACTATGTGTCTTTGATGTACCGTTAGTCGTTGGTTATAGCAGAATCAAGCATAGTTTTAGTAGTGGCCAAATACTTATCAACTGTGTGTAGCAGCCCACATATTAAAACCATAAAAAAAAAAACTCACGTAAATTTACGGGTTTATTACTTCTTTTTACATTTCTCAGCGGAGAATCGTGGATCTCATTTTATGCTCCATTTTATGTAAACATCTCTCATCCCCCACCCCCGTGAATATTCTTGGGAAGGTGAAAGCCACGCAAGCCCTCGAAATGTGTATCTGACTCAACACACATATTGAACCAAACAGAGGGAGAGACTAATCTTTTTTCTTTTTCTTCATGGGGTCTACTTCCTTTTATCTGACCTCACTTCCTGGAAAGTCATGTAGACAATAATCTTACATGACTATTACGGTATTCACACTAAAAATTGGATTATATAAAATGTAGTATTACGGCTATTTTTTATGACAGGGTGGGGGTGGGACAATATGAAGATGTGTTGCCTCATCATTTAAATAAGAAATTGAATCAATTTAAAACAATACGTGAGGTGTTTTTGATCAATGTGCGTGCACCCCTGATCTGCTGCTCTCCTCCCTCGACCAATGACCATCACAAATGCATGTGTTCGACTGAACTCGTTGCTGAAAATGAAATGTCGTCGCATATTTTTCTTACAATAATCATGCAATTAATTCAAACAACACACTTTTTTGAGAATGAAGGGTTTATTCGCAGCACATGTTACTGATCGCTTCTCAAATAATTACATTGTTTCCAAGTGGCAACCTTTTCGGACGGCAAGAGAGAGAGAGAGAGAGAGAGAGCACACCTGACTTGCCCACCAAGTTTCAGTCATGAATATCCAACAGTCTTTGTTTCATTGGCGTTCAGTTATATGCTCCCAATGTGCACCTCTGCATTGGTCAATACTGAGTGCTATCTCGTGGTTGTTAAGAAGTTCCTTAGCCAGATGAAGAGATGCTGCGAGGGATTAAAAATGGGTTTAACGAGATGGAGCAATTTCCCACACTTCAAATGACTCATTGGAATGGATGCAGGGGACACTTTGGTGATTGCCTCATTGTTATGAGGTTGTGTTGTCGCGCGGTAGAAGATTTATTAGCTCAGACAAAATGGACAATTGCAGAAACCCAGAAAGAGAAAAAGAGAGATAGAAAGAGTAAGAGAGAGATACTTTAAAGCATAGGTCCTGAATCAGAGAGAGAGAGAGAGAGAGAGAGAGAGAGAGAGGGGAGGAGAGAGAGAAAGACAGAGAGAGAGAGAAAGAAAGAAAGAGAGAGAGAGAGAGAATGGGAGGGGAGAAAGAAAGAGAGAGAGAGGAAGAAAGAGAAAGCGAGGGACATAGACGGCTTGTGCCACACACTATTCAATTTACATCATGCGTTCACCACCCCCACCCCACCCACCTTCACTGGGTCTTTTTTGGGGATGGAGACCTTCCCCCCCCCTCTCTCTCTCTCTCTCTGCTCTCCTTGAGTGTCTGGCCGGAAAGAGAACGAATTGCCTTTCTAAAAAAAATCACGTGATTTCGTCAACTTCCGTTTATGCACTATGTTTTATCCACTGACCTCTAACTGTCAATCATTCTCGCCATTCAAGCTTGTGGCTTTTTTTTTAAATCTAACGTCGTCAGTAGTTTCTCGTTGAGTGGCCTTTCTCCTTGATAAGTGTTGCCCGATTAATAAATAAATAAATAAATAAATGATGGACAAATCAAATTCAGGGTTTTCTAAGCAAAGTCCAATAAAATGTCTTGTATACTTAATCATTTTGCTTTTATAGTCTAAAGTTTAATAAGTATAAAATATAAGTATAAAAATTTTTAATTAGTAAAACAAAAAAAAGAAATTAACAAAAAAAAAAACGGAGTTAATCCTGTAAAAAGCAATTAAGGATAATCTGTTTTGAAAATCCCAAAACAATTCAAAGTTTACTGATCATATCATACCTTTTTAAAAAGGATTATCATTGTCTCATTTATTTTATTTGAATTTAATAGCAAAAAAAAGCGGCTAATCTTAACCTTAATCTTTCACTGGTTCAGACAGGATCAGATCATATTAGATTAAAGGATATGATTTATCTGCACACAAATAGGGATATCCGGTATTTCCCCGGGGAGAATTAACTTCAAATATGACAGCTGAATATCATCAAGTTTTACAGAAAAACAAAGTAAATTTTCTTTGGTAAATGTCTATTCTTACGAATCAAGGATGATAAATCGATTCGTCAAGGTGGGTGCATGTGTACAGTTTTAGTCGAATCTTTGAAAATTGTTAATAATATTCACAATCATTTCTATGCCTGATTTGTCAACCATATTCCAGTCATGATTGTCCAAAGTTTAAAATGTCATTAATTATCTTGAAAGTTTCAAGTAAATCCTCTTTCATTCTTGCCTCGATTAAAGACAAACCAAACCGAGCCATTTTAATAAAGGAACGGGCAGTCTTCTTATCCCAAAATGGATCTCAGGTACAAATTTAGACCTGTTCCATGCTAGTATATATAATGTAAGTGCTACGTTTGCTAATGAGCGACCGATTGTGGCAATTTCTCATCGACATACACTAATCCCCAAAGGAGGAGGTAATGCCTGAAAGGATGGTCTACTAACAATAGAACAGGTACTACACTATCCCCAAAGAAGGAGACAATGTCTGTGAGGATGTTCTCAAAACAATAGAATAGATACTATATTATCCCCCTTCCTCCAAAAAACGAGGTAATGCTTGGGAGAATGGTATCATGATTACAGAACAGATACTACACTACTGCCCTCTGCCTGGGATGATAACAGAACAGATGTTACCCCCCCCCCACAAAAAAGGAGGTAATACATGGGAGTATCGTTTAATGACAACAGAACAGATACACCGCACTACTCACCCCCTGAATTGAGCATTGAACGATAGTACAACAATACATCAATAGAAGTAATAGTATAGTTTCGGCTTCAGACGGACAGATACCAAATATCCATTAGTAATAGATGTGGAGTTGTTTCACTGTCAGACAAATGCATAAATGCTGCATAAAACATAACCTCCTTAGCAGAGATGATAAAAAACTTGTTTGTATTTATTTGAGGTTTAAGCCTCAACACCATTTTTTTTGTTAAATTATATGCAAAGTTTATTGATTTTTTTCTTCAGAATAAAATCCATATTTTCTTCAGAGTAAAATCCATATTTTCGACATTTTTATTAAAAAAATTAAAGTGATGTGGAAAAAAATTAGAAACATTACAACATTTATATAAGTTTTATTTAAAGAAAATAATTTGAAATTTAAAAATGAAAATTATTTCAACATTTCATCCGTTGTCCAGAACGTTTACTGCCCAAAACGTCCGTCGTCCAAAACGTCCATTGAACACACGTCTGTTGTTCAAACTAAACATCTGCTGAACAAAATGTCTGTTGCCCAAAACGTCCGCTCCAGTCCATTGGACAAAACGTCTGCATAAATCTTCGACTATAAAGGAAGAATTGTTGCAAGATGAATTTAAACAGAAATGACTTCGATAATTATTCAGAGGAGATTATCTAACAAATTAGGTCATTCGAAATCCGAACGAGGAGAAGGAGATTTAATGGAAATTAGTTTTTCTATTTTCTTTTCTTTTGTGCTTGTGAATCATTCAGTAAAATGTTACATTTAATTGCGTGAGCGACGAATATGATAATGTTATCGGCTGTTGCAGGCAAAACATGGAAAACGGCAAAATCATATTTAAGAAGACAAAGTGTTAACAAAAATGTGTGATCAAATAACTAGGTGTTCTAAAAATGCGATATAAATGCATGATTAAAAATGTGTGCCAAAAAAGTGTACTAAAAACGGTGATTCAAAATGTGTGATCAAATAACTAGGTGTTCTAAAAATGCGATATAAATGCATGATTAAAAATGTGTGCCAAAAAAGTGTACTAAAAACGGTGATTCAAAATGTGTGATCAAAAAAGGGTGCTAAGAAAGGGTTATCATGAAGGGTAATCAAAAATGTATGATAAAAAAAAGAACGCTAAAAAAGGGGTGATCAAAGTGTGTTCAAAAAGACTGATAAAAAATTTTGATAAAAAAAATGTGGTGGAAAATCTTTGCTAAAAAAAGCATGATAAAAAATGTCTGATCAAAAATATGTGATAAAAAAAAGGATGCTAACGTAGGGTGATCAAAAATGTGTGATCAAAAAATGGGGATAAAAATGTGTGCCTAAAAGTGTGATAAAAATCTGAGAAAAAAATGGGGGCTCAAAAAATGATGCTGAAAAAGAATAATAAAAAATGTATACCCAAAAATCTCATAAAAAGAAATGCTAAAAAGTGTGCTCAAAAGACCGCATACTAAAAAGTGAGCTAAAAAGAATGTGCTAAAAGGGTGATCAAAAACGCATACTAAAAACTGTACTAAAAAAGAACATGCTAAAAAGAGTTATCAAAAAACGGGTGCTAAAAAGAATGTGCTAAAAAGAGTGATCAAAATTTGTGATAAAAAAGGTGTTAAAAAGTGTAATAAAAAATGTCTGATCCAAATAGTGTGATCAAAATGTGTGCTCAAAAAAGTGTTTAACATTGAGCCTCTATTTGATTTGGCTTATCTGCTTAACGGCAAATCAACCCGTTCGGAAAGTTATTCAATGGCAAAACATATTACCCATTATAAACGATTCATTACATCCAAATTTATTGGGCGCAAGTTGCCATTTTAGCCATAGCTGGAGGGGGAGTGTGGGTTCATACCTTTTCTAACAATATCAGTGCCTAAATTATTATATCAGATCAGATAGGATTTGAACTCGACGTGTCTGATTCTCCAAACCACAATGATACCCATTAAGTTTATCATGCATCTCCTCCTCACCAAAGTGACCAAAATAGAAATCTATACTAATATAAGAGATATCTGTCTGTCTGATTCTGGGCGTTATTCAACTATTAACATGAATCAGTTTTATATGATAACTAGAAGAATACCCGTCCCAGGATGAGTAAAATTAATTCCACAAACAGAACAGAAATGCTGCACCACTTTTATATATCCCCTTACAAAGATTAAAATCAAGATATAATGATAATAAACCTTATGTCTAGAATCCTTATTCCAATATTGATTAAAATCCATTAGATGATTTTAATTCTAGAAAATGTCTAAAATTTTAAGGTTAAGTTTAAGGGGTCTTAAGAAGAAACTGAAATTCAGGGTATCTTGCTTCATAGATGGATCAAATTTAATGAAAATCTGAAATATTTGAATTTTCAAATGGGAGGTTGTGCCCATATTATGACCCCTTAAAACCATTATAAAACACCCCAAAGAAACTGAAATTTATGGGAATATTTATTAATTGATGTCTAATACCTTTTGTTAAAATTTTACAAAATTTGAATTTTCACGAAGGGTTTCTACCCCCTTTTACCCCCTTCGCATAAACTAAATTACATATAGCCCACATTACCCATCCTTACACCTAGTGGCTGTGTTAAAAAATTCATAATGCTGCTAATTAGTTTAGGAGTTACTTCTATACATAGAAATGAACAAACATATACACGTACTTAACTTTATATAAATATAGATTATGCTAATCTATATTATGATTCAACATTTTTTGTCTGGCTGTCTATTGGTCACTTATAAGCTACAAAACTACCCTCAAGTTTTACACTAAATTTGCCATGAAGCATCCTGTAGATTCCGGCTGTGTCATAGGTAAAAATGTTAATGCTCTTATTGTTACTACTACTGCTCATACAAAACAAACAATAGACACTTATAAGCTCCAAACCTACTGATCAGCATTACACAATATTTTGGCATAAAGAACCCCTGGGGAACATAAGAGATTCAAATCATATTACTGCTACTACGGCTATCTATAGTATTTTATAAACACTTATAGTGTATCTTAAGAGATCAAACACTTAGATCCTCCAAAAGTTTAAAAAACAAGCCGCGCGTGCGTGGTCCCCCTCTGTATGTGACTCGATGTGGCGAGTGTAAAATGCAATAAATGTGGGCAATTTGGGGCATTTTTGACCCCCCCCCCTTGACCTCATGGGGGCGCGAACCAGAATTTCTCTGAGGTAAAGGATGCTCATTTTATATCCAGAACAATTGCCTCTACATTTTGGCCACGTTTCAGTAAAATTGAATGGATGGATCAAACGTTATGGGAGAAAAGGGTAATTTTTGTCATTTTAGGGGGCTTTTGACCCCCTGGGGGCGCGAACCAGATTTTTTACAAGGTCAGCGATAGGTATTTTCTATTAGGAACAATTGCCTCCACATTGTGGCCAAGTTTCAGAGAAATTGAATGGATCGATGAAAAGTTATGGGGCAAAAAATGTCATTTTTTGCCATTTCGGGGCCTTTTGACCCCCTGGGGGCTAACCAAATTTTTTTTCAAAAATCGGAGAATGTCACTTTCTAATCTGACCGAAGTTACAACTTCATGCAAAATTTCAGAGAAATTCAATGGATGGTTGCGGAGAAAAATCCGGACGGACGGACGGACGGACGGAAATGCCTCAAAACATAGGTCTCCCGATTTTATAAATCGGGGGACCAATAATAATTTGCTAAGGCATTTCACACACCTTTCACACACCTTTAAAAAATGAGATCGTTGGAATCTTTTTACCTTTGCGACATCATATTAATCACCAAACAACATAAACAATCAGTTGATTAGTGATTAATATGATGTCACTCAGGTAAAAAAAAATTCTGATTTTACTCATTTTAAAATGAATTGTTCCAAAATCAAATTGTGTCACGAGTTCGTCTAGATCATAGCGCATGGAATGAGAACATTCTACTCCTGCTGATTAAATAAAGGGTTCAGTTCGAAATTTCATATAGGTTCACGAGTTCAACGTAAAAGATTCCCCTGATCGCCTATTAGGTTTACAAATCTTCTATCAGACCATCTATAGGGTACTGTTGTCATATTTTGGCTGGTGAATCTCTGTCCCATTTGAGAGTTCTTGATAAGGTGCCGAAACGTATCTTTAATTTGATTGGCCCCCACCCTTTCTTCTTCTCTGCACCCCCCCTCTCTCTGCACCCTCTTCTCTGCACCCCCTCTCTCTGCACCCTCTTCTCTGCCCCCCCTCTCTCTCTATGCACTCCCTCTCTCTCTCTCTTTCTCTCTCTCTCTCACTTTTTCTCTCTCTCTCTCTTTTTTTTCTCTCTCTCTTTCTCTCTCTCTCTCTCTCTCTCACACAGACGTGATGTTGCTCATCTCAGTCTTTTTTTTATAAGGAGAGTAGAAAGTGACTAACTTGGGTTTACTTTCGGCAGCCTCGTAACTCTCGCTTCCCTTATTTTGTCCTTTACTCCTCACATTTCATGAGCGATGGTTCTGACAAAGGGGGAAGAATTGCTGTTTTCAAGGTTGGAATCTATCCATCTAACACTTATTGTTGGCTAGTTGTTGACCTTGAAGTCGTCATTTTTTTTTAGCTCCTTGCATCAAGTGGCTTCATGCCTTGTATGGAGCGATTACCATAAAAAAAAATACTATTATGCCAAGTGTTCTTCAGAATTGTGTGATCTATTCCCTGCTTCTTTTGTTCCAGCTCGTTTGACTCGTTGGTCTAGTGGTCTCCATCAAGTCGCTGTTTTGATACCTCATTGTAATAAAGCTTTCTATTCCAGTAGCTTCTTTCCAAGAACTGCAGGCTTGTGGAACTCTCAACCTGCTGACTGTTTTCCTCCTACCTATAGCCGTGGTTTTTTTGCTAAGACTAAGGCTAATAGGCATCTCGTGTCTTTGCGATAATCATATTTCGTTCTTGTTAGCTCCTTACATCAAGTGGCTTCATATGTCTTGTCTGGGTCGATTTCCATAATTAAAAGAAAATAAATAAAAATAAAAGGTTCTAAAAGATGTATCTGAAGAAGGTTGAAGGTTACACCGGCCGAAACGTTGTGAATTTAACAACCAAGGTAAGAATAGTAGTATGAATGATCCGAATATTACAAATGATGAAATACATTCTCTGAGAACAGACATAACTTCCAGCCAGATAGAAAACCGCATTAACACTGGATGGATATCCGCAGACGAAGAAAACTTCCTAACAAATACAAAAATAACTTCATCACCAGAAATAGCAGACTACGAACATTCTTCCAACCCAGAAAACACACACAAAAGCAACACCACTCTAAAGATTAGACCTATTGTCTCAAGCCTAGAAGATTGACCACTCTACGAAATCTCCTAGCTCGTCTCCCAAATACCCAAACTTCTACTCTCCACCAACAGCTCCGATGAAGTCATCCAAATACTTTATCAACTTCAACCAAACTAACTATAACTTAATAGACATTTATCCTCAAAATGCAGCTGCCAACTTAATAATTGACTTCATCCACTCAATATATAAAGCTCATTTTATGTGTGTCTGTCCGTCTTTCTGTCTGTTTGTCCGTCAGTCACAATTTCTTCAAGAAATATCTTAACTTCGTTTAGAAATGGAAAATATTGCTGCGTTAATACTGAATAATAAATTCCCAACGAATAAAGCGGATGCCGTGACCGGAAATTGAAACCAAAACCTTGAGATCTTGAGTCGGATGTTCGACGAACCGAGCTATTTAGATTTTTAGATCTTAAAACATTACCTTAACAAAATAATTATAGCTTTGACGTGACGTCATAGATTTATGATTTACATCATGTTTCAAAACATGAATTCAAACAGAACCAATAATAAAAATAAATAAATGAATGAATGGTTAAACATTATCAACAGCGTTGGAAATTCTTTTAATATATATATATATATATATATATATATATATATATATATATATATATATATTTTACGAATATTTTACGGCTATAGTGAAGGTCATAGAAAGAGTTACCAATGAGGTGAGAAAATTTAGCAACATCTTTTGACTGATTTACGACATCACACTGTCACTCAAAACGAACTCTCTTATATTGGGGAGGACAGGACCGGATAAGAAGTATCATATAGCCAGGTTTCTCTTATATCCGGGTCTCTTATATCCGGGTCTAATTTATAGACATTAACACAGGCTGTAATTTGGGACCAGAGACAATGTCTCTTATATTCGGGTTTCTCTTATATCCGGGTTACACTGTATATATATATATATATATATATATATATATATATATATATATATATATATATGTATGTGTGTGTGTGTGTGTGTGTGTGTGTGTGTGTGTATAGTGAGAAAATAAAGATAAAGATTATATCTTTAAATTATATCCTATCTTGTATAGTCGATATACGCGACAGAGCAATAGTAAGTTGAGAGGTGATGAGAATAAAATTTGGAAAAAATGCAATATTTATTAAATCATCAATTGTTCAAACAAGGGTTATATAAAAAAGGGTTATAAAGAAAACAAATCTTTTTGAAAAAGTTAAAAACAAAAACAGCAATTTTCCCCAATAAAACAACCAAACCAAAAACATAAATACTTGAAGATATAAAGAACTTGAAGCATAAAAACCTTCACCAAAATGACCGGATTCAGGATTAAATAACTCGAAAAGGGTTGATGCCGTAAAACGAAACCAAACTCTCACTGCATGTTGTTTGACCAGCCCCCCTCCTTGCTCTTATTTTATACGGTATCTATCACTCTCGCTTCTGTCATTCTCTCTCTCTTTCTCTTTATTAACAATCAGAAGTAGTAATACTATTTAACTCATAGCGGTACAGGGAAAGAGCAAGGAGATATAGCAAACAGAAAAACTAATTTGGGATTTTGTCTTTTTTTTTATTGAACTGGCTTTGCAAACTCACTTTTTCCTGATTCAAACAATCTAACACGAGTTGAATGGGTGACCCAGTGGGTCACTTGTTTTTTGTCTAAATATATATATATATTGCGCTCTTATTTTTGGATCTTTTCTTAATAAGCAAGCACTCTGCTAGAGTTCTCTACTACTAACCTTACATATATATAATATATATATATATATATATATATATATATATATATATTAAAAACTAAAAGTCATTAACAACTATCGACCTAGCCTGTGTAGACAAAAGATTTTGAAACATCAGTTGGAGATTTTTAACGATTCAAAGCCACCATAACGTTGAGAGATTTAATTTTTTTTTTTTTTTTTTTTTTTTTTTTTTTTCCCCTTCTCATTCGTTTCCTCCAACTGAAATAAGTTTTATTATTTTTTTTTTCTCCCCCCTTCATTTCTCATTCGACTTTTAGTTTTTAATTTACCATTCTGACGTTTCCTCTCAGAGGGTCAGACGACAAGGCCTTAAGGTAATTTTAACAATTTTCCTTCTTTTTTTTTTTTTTTTTCCCACACGTCTGTTTATTGATTTTAATAATGCTACCTCTAAAATTAATCCTACCATTCTGTTGTACACGTAATTTACTTACATATATATATATATATATCTAAGAAGATAAGTGATGAGAATCAAATTTGAAAAAAATGCAATATTTATTAAATCATCAATTGTTCAAACGAGGGTTATATAAAAAAGGGTTATAAAGAAAACACATTTTTTTATATAACCTTTGTTTAAACTATTGATGATCTAATAAATATTGCATTTTTTCCAAATTTTATTTTCATCACCTATCTACTTTATATATATATATTGTGTGTATTTAGGCAGCATTTTTTTTATTCATGCAAACATTATTAAAAACAACAGAACTCTTCTGTCTGGATATTTCCTTTTTTTATCTTTTCAATTCTTCTTTTGCCATCAACACCTGAAGATGATTCGAGAAAGAATCGAAAACGTTTGTAACACATATGGATCTTTCATCATTTTGTTTGATTTTAACACAAAAAAAAATCATTCGAAGAATTGAAAAGATAAAAAGGTATAACCAGACAGAAAGATTCTGTTATTTTTAATAATGTTTGCATGAATATATATATATATATATATATATATATATATATATATATATGATAAACACAGGAATAAAATGTTCCGACGTAATGGAAAATGAAAAAGGAAAACCAAAAGAAAGTCTGACAATAAGGACGAAATGTTGATGAATACATAAATAATTTTTTGGTTTTCCTTTTTCATTATATATATATATATATATATATATATATATATATATAATGAAGAAGAATGGAAAGGAATTAGAGAAGCAAAAGTCAAATCATAATTCAATTCAATTGCTCAGAGCAAGGTATATTCCGCAAAAAAGGCAATTTATTCAAGTTAAATTTTCCTTAAGCCAGGCTTTTCAAAGATCAAAATCTTATCATCAGAGGAAGTCGCTGGGATAGATAAGTTGGCAAAGGCCAAGATTTAAAATTTGAAAAAATAAAATAAAAGTTGTAGGGGGAAGAAACACAGGGCAAAATTTTGCCCGAATGCAAGCAAATGTCGGATTGCTAAAAAGTCCGGTGTCGAAAAGTCCAGCGGAGAGAATGAGATGTAGATAGGTAGATCGTTAAAAGGCCCGAAAGGTTGTGAGAGAGGAATCAAAGTTAAATTCCAAGAAGCCACAACTTCAGGTGCGGCGAAAATAGAAAATCCAAAGGGTAAAATGTCCAATAAGTGCAGGCAGGCTCAGAAGAGAGTGAGGTGGAAAATATTCGCCATTAACAATACTGGATATTGAGCTATATACTCTTCACAATAGGTTTCACTTTTCCTAAAAGTTCGCTTTTAGTACACCACTTTATATATATATATATATATATATATATATATATATATATATATATATATACTAGACAAACTGTCTAGTCCGGGAGGGTCCAGTCATTTTCTTATAATATACACTGCTTCAGCCTTATCGCATCTGGCATACAACAAATCCTTCCACCATGACTCAACTGAGGATTGAAACCCGGTCTCTGGTCCCATTTACGAACCATTATGTCAAATGGTTTTTTGTTTGTTTTTTTACCTTCACATAAAAATTGGATTTACAAGGGTTTCTCAGTGCGAATACGAAAATAGAACCGCCCACCTGCACCCTATCCTTCCAAAATGGATTAGTCTGTAGCAGTCACATATTTTGATATACTATTTACTCTTGAAGTAAATAGATAGGTCCCACTGTGTAATTGGCTTATCGGCCAATCAGATGTCTTGATGTAAGAATACACTTTTTAATCACTAAAGTAACACCAGTCAAAGAAATAGGTGATATTATGACTTTACTGTACGTATAAGATTTAAAATCTGCGAGAACAAAACAATGAAAACTTAGAATTCTACAAATCACCAAATATTCTCATTTCAAAATATTTTCTATTTTCAGTAAAGGTGATAGGGGTTCATACCTTGTGCCTCAAATCTATGATAAGACTCCTCACAAGGAGATTACTCATTATAAACAAACCAATGAGTTATTTTTTTTAATCTTAAAAAAATCAGAGAATAATGTACTAAAAATTTATAGTGTTTTAAGAGTTCTTGAATGCCTACTAGAAACTATCCTCGAGTGTCTTCGGTCTCTCTGTACAGGGGTTTGTCAGGACAACCTGACATGAGGATGCTTCCACCTAAAAGCAAACCCTGATCAAATATTAAAAATAACATAGTATTTGAAGCCCAAATAAGATCCCCGCGGTATGGCTACACTGAATCATACGAGTGTTGGTGCACCTTTTCCTCGTGATGTTACCTCTAGTAACAGCACTTAGTTGGATACTCCACCAGACCAGATGAATAATGTACTAAAAAGTTATAGTGTTTTAAGAGTTCTTGAATGCCTACTAGACACTATCCTCGAGTATCTTTGGTCTCTCTGTACAAACCCTGATCAAATATTAAAAATAACCTTTTCCTCGTAATGTTACCTCTAGTAACAGCACTTGGTTGGATACTCCACCAGACCAGATGAATTCTGGTCCTGGAATCCGGCAAGCCCAAGAAAAGACCGCAAGAAAGATAAACTATAACATAGTAAAGTGGTCAATTGAGGAGAGGAAGAAAGAAGTCAAGTGTTAGCCCCAGAAAGGGACCCCCTGATCTCTGAGAACTTATGGAATTAAAAAGTTATGGTGTTTTTGAAGTTCTTTTTCTTTTCTTCCTTTCGTCACATCAATCTACCTGTATAAGTTATAAGTTTATATGAAACAGTTTTGGAGTTTTTACTGTTTGTCTGTTCGTACACAAATAAAAAAAACTTGTGATTGGCTGACAAAAAAAGGAATAGGCAGAGTACACATTACTAAGGAAGTAGTTTTTATGCTGTTAAATATCCGAGTTCGAATCTCACGTAAGTCTAAAGGATTTTTTAAAAATTGGATACGTGTTTTATAAATTTCAAGAAATTAACATAACACAAATAACATAAAAAAACATTACGTAAATATTTTTAAAAAAGTAAATGATTTCTTTTTGATAATCCGCAAAAAGTAGACATAAAGGGTATTCGGCATTAGTTCAAAGCAAATTATTTTTGCTTAAAAACATAATTTCTTATGTTTTTGCCAATAAAAACAATACGTAAATACATTCATCTTAGTTACTTACTCTCTCATGAAAATAAATTAAATATTGAACGGGTAGATCAACTAGTGTATATTTTAATTAAGGCTGGCTTAACAAGTGCTTCGAGGATAACAGTAAGTGGGACAGGTGAAGGGTCAGTAGAGGTCAACTCGCTGACCCAGGGTGAAATTAGCTCAGCTGTGGGATTATATTATCTAGCGGATAGTATGGTACATGGGGAGATGACGGTGGCTAAGTGGTTAACGACATGGACTGATAACCTGGATGTGCCAAGTTCGAATCCAGTCTGTTCCACAGAAACACTTTCATTTAAGATGTTGGCAACCTTCACGTGGTCCCTCCTGTAAGTACCCAATGCCTTTATAGAAAGAATTCTAACTAGAAAGATATCGAGGAAACCTACAAAATGAATGAACAGGACCGGCGGGTTAAACACATGCATATATAACTTCATTATTGATGACCGTAAAGGGGGCCCCTGGTGCCGCCGTCCATGATGAATGTATTGATAGCAACAAAGAAGCATACAACGTTTGGACGTGTAAATGAAATAGGTTGACAATATATGATTAATTAGTGATTACTGTTCTCTCTTTGTGTCTCCCATCCACTGCTCAGTGATTTGAAACGAAGATCAAGTTGAATAAATATCCTCTGTCTTCCATCAGTTTTGTGTTGAGTTAGTTCTTTTGAAAGTATAAATAAGAAGCTTTGATTACAGGACGGCAAGGTCCACTTTCTACTTTCATGATCGCAAACTTCTCTCTTGGGACGCAACAGACGCCCCTCTCCCTGGGTTCGACTTCGATAAGAAGACCCAAGATTTCAACATAACGACTGCCTCACACGCATGGACTTAATGCAACACACACATACCTACATAGACACATGGACATGGACTGACTTCAGCACCTGTGTACGGATGCACATTCTTCATATATGAACTCTTTTTCCTTTTCTTACAAACGGGACATTCGTCCTACTCTTCATATATGAACGCTTCTCTCTTCCGTACTAACGGGACATTTATTTAACACCACGTGGACTTTCTAACCTTTCGCCATCGTCCATACTCATTGACGTCTTCATTTACTAACAGTACCACCCTTCTCTTTCGTTCTCCCTTTTATTTACATTTAAACGAAGACGACCAATAAAGTTGTTTTAAATATTGGAAATTGACATCGTCCTATTTCTATAGTAGAAGTATTGATTTACTCCTCTCTAGGAGTTAGGCACAAGGCCATTTTTTATCTTACTCCCACAAGTAAGATGTGACCCAAGGTCGGGTCGGGAAAGTGGGGTTTTAAAACTGCCTGGGTAGTCCCGTCGGCATTACCCGGTAGGGGCGCCACAGACAGTAAGCAATAAACTTACTCCTCCCCAAAGAGGGGAGGCGAAGCCTGGGAGGGTGGACCTCCTAGAACTGCACAGGACAGACCCATAGACCGGCGTAAATCAAGCCCCGAAGGCCAAGACAATACCAGTCTATGGGGTTCAGTATCCATCGGAACAGATACTACACTTTGATCTTAGCCAAAAGGCCAAGAAGTGAGTGATGGAAATTATCACTTAAGGAGCGAGTATAAACTATTTTAATGAAATTTTTAGCAGACTTGGACTCATCCATGTTGAAACGCAAGATGCAGATGGACGGTTCTATTTTCATTCTATGCATTTGTACTGAGAAATATTTTTATGGGAATGTAAAAAAAAAAAACCTGACCTATTCGACATAATGAGTTCAGTGTTAGCTAATAAGATCGAGTCATACCAAAGACTCAAAAAATTGATACGTAAGGCTCTTAACTAAACACTCAGCATTATAAGGTGAGGATCAAGGGTAAGTGGAGCAATCCAGGGAAAGGAGTGATGCTCTCCCCTACATCTTGGCATAGTAGGCAATGAAAAGGGAGTCTTAAGGTCGCCATCGACTACGGTCGATTATTATTATTTTTTTCAAGAAAAGAAGTTTTCAAAAAAACAATTAATGTTTTAACCAGACAAAAAAGAAAGAAAGAAAGAAAGATTTACAATGAAACGAAAAGGAAGAAGAAAATAAGGAATTAACATAAAAATTTAAAAAAGGAAAGAGAGGACCTGAAAATCAGGAAGCGTAATTAATTAAAACAAAAACAAATAAATGATATTCGTCTGTAAATAGCCGGATGCTGGAGGAGAAGGGAGAGGGTGGGGCATAGGGGGGGTGTCGGGGGATGGGGGCGATGGTGATGATGAACTCATTTGCGTTCAATTGTAACGAGATGAACTCATTGTTGTCTTGATTCGCCATTTTGATGTGAATAACATATTTGGTAAACATAAAAAAACAAAACAAAATACAAACGTGAAGATGGAAAAAATGGGAGATTTTAGATTTTCAAGGTTTTGTTTTAAGAATCATCAGAAAAGATGAATCCATATCTATCTATCTATCTATCTATCTAACTATGGTTAAATTGAAGGTACCCACTGTGTCATGGCGGCTAAATCTGAAGTCAGATATTTCGACCGGTGTTAACTATATTTTTGCACGATTTTTTTTTGCAACTAATAATTTGTTTTCAGCAAATTTTTTAATTATTATTTATTAACAAATAATAAAATCAAACTATTTTTTTTAATAATTTGAATTATTTTTTTCATATTTTTATTTTGAAAATATTTATTATAAAGAAAATCTAAATATATTTCCAAGTAATAAGCAATTATTAGCCAATAATAACATACAAATCGTTCTTTTATGAATTGAAATTTTTCTTAACAAAATTTTAATATATTACAAATTTACATTTTACACAAATTAAATGTCATAGTAATGGCGGTTAAATTATTATATAAAAAAAAAACAGGCAAACCTATAATGGGGAATTTTTTTGCGCTAACATCGGTATGAATATCCAACTTCAAATTTGGTTGCTATGACCCAGTGGATATCTTCAATGTAACTCTATCCGTCTCTCTCTCTCTCTCTCTCTCTCTCTCTCTCTCTCTCTCTCTCTCTCTCTCTCTCTCTTTCTATGGGTAAGGTACACGATAAGTCATGAAAATAAAATGCCGTGGTAGACAAAATGTTTGAAAAAAGAGACAAACGGAAAACAGGTTAGACTGCAAGAGAAAAACAAAAACAAGAGATTTGGCCGGCGGGACAGTTATAAAAGTGTGTGTGTGTGGGGGGGTTCTCCTAAAAAGTGTGGGGGGGGGGCGGCCCATATTGTGCCCAGAATACCAAATATGGGAATAAATCTAATATCTTGACTAAAAATGATCGTCCGATAGTGGTTGAGAGCTCGTTAGAAGCGGAATGGAATTCTCTTGGTGATAGAAAAAGAAAAATTCAAAATATTTCAATTTTTTGGCGTCTAGGCCCAAATTACCGTATTTGGGCATATTGGGGGAAATCACTGTTTGGGGCATATTTTGGTTTAAATGATCGTCTGGTAGTGGTTGATGGCTCGTTAGAAGCGGAATGGAATACTCTTGGTGATAGATAAAGAAACATTTTTAAAAATTCAATTTTTTGGCGTCTGGGTCCAAACTACCATATTAGGGCATTTTGGACCAAAAATACCTTTTTTGACATAATTTAGACATGAAATGATCTTCTGATAGTGGTTGAGGTCTTGTTGGAAGCATATTAGCAAGTCGCTTCTAGTGAAAAAAGAACAAACAGAAATTCCAATTTTGGGTGCCTATATATATAGAAGTCATAGTCATAGGGGCCTATATATATAGAAGTCATAGGTAGAAATAGAAATAACGGAAAATCATCGGAGTGAACGGGAGCGGTCATTAAGTCTTTGCATATTGCTTTATATTATGTAGTAAATTAATACCAGGCAAATAATAAAAAGAATGGAGTCTTTTGTGAAAATGATTAGTTCCCGGTGTCGATGAGTGGAGTGACAGTACAGAATTGTTAGGGAGAAAAGTTTTTGCTACCACCTATATGGAGTTGGTTTGGCGGGGCCAAATGTAATATTTAGTGTTTGTTGGTGAAATATAATGAAAATTTACTATAACACGCTCGAGTGAATAAGCGTAATGAATTGGTGAGTTTAGTAGCCTGTGATGGATGGGGTTATTTTCCTATTAAGCAAATATGTACAGCAAATCCTCTCTACTTTATATATAAAAAAGAAAAGAAGAAAAGAAGAAGATTTTGTATAAAAACTCCTAATTCTGTTATTCAGGTTGATTGTCTGCCGCTGTCTTCAAAAAAGGAAAGCAAATAAATTGTGATTCACAGCTAAACTAAAGAAATGCCAAAATCAGTTTAATTCAAGTTTCACGTGTTTTGCTTCGCGGTGTCGATTTTTTTTGAGAAGAAAATGAAAGTCCGTAAATATACCTATTGAATAGCGACCTTTAACAAAAACTCACCCATTTCGCTTGGTTTTCGCCAAATTTGAGATAAAGTTGATTGTTGGTCTTATATTGTAATGATGACAATATAAGACAAACAATCAATTAATAGATAAGCTAATTAGATAAAATTAAACACATGCATATCAACTTAATTATTGATGACCGTAAAGTGGGGGGGGGGGGCAAGTAAAAAAGTGAGGGGGTTGAGCCTCCCGAATGCCGCCGTCCATATATATATATTTATATATATATATATACATATATATATATATATACATACATATATATATATATATATATATATATATATATATATATATATATATATATATATACATATATATATATATATATATATATATATATATATATCAGTTTGTTTATCTGTTCTTCTATTTATCTATCTGTTTGTCATAATCTATTGGCTATCTTTCTCTCTCCCTCTCTCCCCCACCCTCTTTCTCCATATATATATATATATATATATATATATATATATATATATATATATGTAAGTAAATTTCGTGTACAACAGAATCGTAGGATCAATTTTAGAGGAAGCATTATTATAATCAATGAAACAGACGAGTGGGAAATAAAAAAAGGAAAATTGTTAAAATTACCTTAAGGCCTTATCGTCTGACCCTCTGAGAGGAAACGTCAGAATGGTAAATTAAAAACTAAAAGTCGAATGAGATATGAGGGGAAAAAACTTATTTCAGTTGGAGGAAATAAAGTAAATTTTAACAATTTTCCTTTTTTTTTTTTCCACTCGTCTGTTTCATTGATTATGATAATGCTTCCTCTAATATATATATATATATATATATATATATATATTATAATTCTTGTATTATTCTTTTTATTAATGATGTTACAAAAGATCAGATCAAATCAACATGGTACCCTCGGTTTCAAATATGGTTTATAAATATACATAAATTACCCCCCCCCCCCCCCCCACTATTTTTCAAATCTAAATCTGCTTCCGGTTAAAACCTATGGAACCATGTTGATTTTATCTATTCTTCTGTAATATTATTTATATAAAAAGCGGGCGGTACGAAGAATTGCGAATTACTGAAGACTTCTCCCTGACGGAACGAGAGCATGCTACCCCCGTGGATTAAATAAAGTGTTCCGTTCGAAATTCCGTCCAGATTCCCGAGTTCGACAGAAATGTTCCAGAGTTCGAAAAGATACACCCGAAGAAGGCCAGAGGTTACAGCGGCCGAAACGTGATGATAACACCCACGAATAGTCAAAATTATACAAATTAAGTTAGATTATGCCTACAGTCTATCTAAGAGCGTCCCCCCCCCCCGAAAAAAATATAAAAAGTTTAAGTGTTTAGAAAAAGAGAAAGCTCCTTTATTTGTATTTATTTTTTATGTATTAATTGATTTTTACGGCAGAAAGAAAAAAGCTAAACTATTTTATTGTAAAATAAAAATGCCCCCCCATGATGCGTGTAATAGTAAAACTTTGGTATTACGTATGAAATCTGAAGAAGAACAATTTATAAATGACTAAATATGCTAGTGTTATCGGCTTATTTCCGAGCTGACGACTAAGTTCATAAATATTTAAAATTTTTTAAATGAAATACTTGTATAACTCACTAAAAGACGTTTAACTCCAACTGTATTATATGACGACAGTGTTATTTCCTAATTTAGTCACTGAAAACAATTTAGCATTACGTATGAAATCTGAAAAAGAACACTTTCTAAATGAGTAAATATGCTAGTGTTATCGGCATATTTCCAAGCTGATGACATATTTCATTGAAATAAGTTAAGTATATTAGTTACTGTCGTGGCCCTGTTTATGGGTCGTAATGAAAACACGAACACGCGGTTTGGATAAAACAAGAATATTGAAGAAAAGTATAATACAACAGAGGAACAAGAGTACGTCATTCTTGACTGCCAATGTAGACTGGGGTTTACTCAAGGTATTTAATTCCCTCCGATCGCAGGAATATGTGACACAAGGTCGGAAAGTGGGAGAAGAGTCAAGCCAGCACCCCTAAAGAAGGAGCACTCTGGCCTAGCAAAAATAGCCTGGGCAGCCCCGTCGGCATTCCCCGGTAAAGGCGCCTCAGGCAGCAAGCAATAAACTTACTCCTCCCCAAAGAGGGAAGGCAAGGCCTGGGAGGGTGAACCTCCTAGGACAACCCAGTATATCTCAGCCCGGCAGATAAAAGGCCACCGAAATGGCCCAGTTCCTGCTGGACTGATTGTTGAGAACGAATCCTCAACTGGTATTACCCCATCCCGACGTCCTCAATCAACCGAAGTTAATGAGAGACTGATCGGGCTGGGGTTGATTCAACTGAGAACCAGAAGCTTTCAGTAAATATTATGAATGGAAGAGTCCAAAGTCGGTTATAGGTACGGTACCATAACACCCCCTCTATGGCGGCTGTGCGCCGGTTTGTAGCGGTAGAGTTCTACAACAAATTTCAACGGCTACATGTTCATGAACAGGGCGAGCAAACGAGCATATCGGCTGTAGTCAAGCCTAAAGAGGGATGGGCTCTGCCAGGTGACAATTTCCTTGATACACTACATGAAAATAACAGCCAACTCTCCACCCATACCGCATCGGCCGACATTCGTGTCACTAAGTGTCAGTCCTACCATCATATGCGACTGTAGCACCTGACAAGATTTGTGCGACGAACAACATCATCATTGGCACTTGGAATGTGAGTATTCTCAGAGAGATAAGCAAGTTAAAAGAACTGACACAAGAAATGAACAGTTACCAATAGAATATCATTGGATTGTGTGAAGTACGATGGAAAAACATCGGAGAAACTTTGACTCCTGAAAGCCATAAGCTGCACTTCAGTGGCAGAGTAAACAAACATTTACATGATGTTAGATTTCTTGTGCATAAAGACATTATGAACACCGTTGCCGGCCTATATCCCATCTGCTCATCAGCATACACCTGAGACATCAGAGTACTTCAATGGATTGTGCTCTGATGAGCTTGCTGCTCTGGTACCCCCATGACGTAAATTCACTAGACCAACCCGACAATCTGCCAGATCCCATCCGTTCACTGTGAAGGTCCCCAGATGGCGAAGAGCTTTCTACTCCAAAAGCTTCTTTCCTCGTGCTGCTGGACTCTGGAACTCTCTCCCTGCTCCCTGCTTTCCTGACGTTACTCACATGCAGAAATTTAAAACTAATGCAAACAGACATCTCGGCTGCACAGCTCCCAATTTAAGTTGATACCCCCCCCCCCAAAAAAAAAACCAAAACCTTCACCCTTTTTTCTCAGTAGCCCCTTACGTCTACAGTGGCGGCCTGCCTTGTTTGAGGTGAACTATGTGAAAAAAAAATAACTAATGACAAAGCTGTGGAAGACTTTTACAACCAACTGCAAGAGGTCCTCGACCAGACCCAAACGAAAGACATCAGGGGAACTGTAACGCAAGAGTGGGAGGTGATGCACACAGGGACTGGAAAGGCACATGCTGTCAGTACTGCGATGCAGAATCAAATGAGAGGGGTCTTACACTTCTCAAATTTGCCGAGTACAACGACGTTATGCTGACAAACAAGTTTGGCTGACACAAGGCATCCAGAAGATGGACATGGCTCCACTCGGATGTAGAGCACACCAGTCAGATTGACCACATCCTGGTGAAAAAGCACTTCCACTCGAGTGTGAACATTGCCAAAACATGGACCTGACATAGGGACCAATCATGACTTCATGATGATAACCTGCCTTCACATCAAAAAACCTTAACAAGTAAGTACACATGAGGATCAAGTTTGATCTCGAGCAACTGAAGGACCCAGAAGTCTCAGAGGTCCTCCAAGCAATAATAGGAGGACAATGCCCCCCCCTCCATCACCACCATTGATGATGATGAAACAGACATGGAGAGGTTGAACGACACCTCTACCACAACAATGATAGAAACAACCAACGAAATTCTTAACAAGCATCGAGCAGTCAAGAAACGATAGATCACAGCAGACATCCTGAATCTTTGCGACAAAAAATTAGAGAGCACTGAAGAAGAAGAAAAAAGGAGACAGAAACAGCAAAGCAATATAAGCACATAAATCTAGACATCAATTAATAAATATTGCTCACATTTCCGTTCCTTTGGACGACTTTAAAGGCTTTTAGGAGGCATAATATAGGCACAACCTACCCTTTGAAAATTCAAATATTTCAGATTTGCATTGAATTTTGCAATCCATACTTATTAGACACGAATTAAGCAAGATTCCCTAACTTTTAATTTCTTCTTAAGCCATCTTAAGCTTAAGCCTTATATTTTTGACATTTTCTAGAATCAAAATCATGTAATGGATTTTGATCAAAATTGGAAAAAGGATTCTAGACGTAAGGTTTAGTATCATTATATCTTGATTTTAATATTCGTAAGATGACATAAATTGCTGAAAAACTGTTCTGTTTGGGGGATTAATTTCGACCGTCCTGGAACGGTTATTATTCTAGTATATATATATATATATATATATATATATATATATATATAATAATAATGGTAATAATCCAGGTAAAAACATCCACAGGGTAGTAATCCAAAGAATTTCAACCGGGTTTATAAAAAGTGCTCAAAATCAAATAGAGCTTTATATATGATAATTTTTATTTACACAGACATGTACAAACTCTGCGACACTGGCATGTCGATGTTATCGATCAACAGTTATTATAATTATAAGCTGAGATCTCATCAGGCAGAGTTAGAATCCGATCTTAACCTCATATCATATTTGGAGAGAATGAAGTGGTGAGAAAAAGAAGAAGAAGAAAAGAAATTTCACATTTCAAAATT
Source organism: Sepiola atlantica (assembly GCA_963556195.1). Classification (NCBI taxonomy): domain Eukaryota; kingdom Metazoa; phylum Mollusca; class Cephalopoda; order Sepiida; family Sepiolidae; genus Sepiola; species Sepiola atlantica. Next base: position 20,768,263 of record OY744528.1, read on the forward strand.
TAGGGAGTCACGTGGTTTAGGATCCTACTCTCTTCATTATATGTCCCTCTTTCTACTTTGTTTTATTTTATTTATTTATTTGTTTTGTTTGTTTTAGATTTTAGATTTTAAATTTTTTGATTTTTAACGGTCCTAAACCACGTGACTCCCTAAATTTTGAAATGTTAAATTTCTTTTCTTCTTCTTTTTCTCACCACTTCATTCTCTCCAAATATGATCTGAGGTTAAGATCGGATTCTAACTCTGCCTGATGAGATCTCAGTATATAATAACTGTCTGTTGATCGATAACATCGACATGCCAGTGTCGCAGATTTTGTACATGTCTGTGTAAATAAAAATTATCATATATATATATATATATATATATATATATATATATATATATATATATATATATATATATATATATGATTATATAAATATTTGTTTTTATCTACATACGTATACGTTTCATCCTTTCGGGAATCATCAGTGTACAGAAGATTATTCATATCGGTCGCCGGACCCGAACCCCGGAACACCAGTCATGTTTCAAACTCAAATAAGAAGAAATCATACATATATATATATATATATATATATATATATATATATATATATATATATATATATATATATATATATATGATACAGCAACATTTGTGTAATTAACGGATAAATTCTATTAGACACAGACGAACAACACAGGTAAGGAGGACATTTTTTAATAACTAATATAAGTTAGCTAAACATTTATCTGTAACAAGACTTAGATCTAATATACGGAGTGTTTATGTTTTTGTCTTTTAATGGAGGTGGGGTCTGATCGGCTCTGCTGGGAGGCCGTGAAGTAAAATACTGTTTTGTTTTTGAATTCCCGAAGAAGTTTTTCATGGTGGACAACTGATGATCCCTTAGGTGGTGTTAAGACTGGTGTTGGTTCTTGGAGGCAAACTAGTATAGTGACTACAAAAAATAAATTGGCTTTCATGAGTAATTTTCAATTGAACGACTTGGGACTAAAATGTTTTATTTTTTTTTGCTTTTTTTTCCGTATGTAGTTTTAATGGTTGAGAAACTTCCGAGACTATATATATATATATAAATATATATATATATATATATATATTTGATTCTTTTATATCAGAGATAATTGTATTGCAATGAAATGTTTAAACTGGGCGAGACAGTTCTGTTAATATTTACATTATTCATACAAACAATTTATATACTACACGTGACCTAGATCATCTTCTTTGGTGAATTTTCAATGATTTAGATTGGCACGATGTACATATCACTTTATATAAATAATGTAGATAATAATGGAACTGTCTATTATCCTTAATATACTTCAATCAATCTCTCTCTCCTCTCTCTCTCTCCTCTCCCCCTCTCTCTCTCTCTCTCTCTCTCTCTCTCTCTCTCTCTCTCTCTCTCTCTCTCTCTATATATATATATATATATATATATATATATATATATATATACAGGGTGGGCCAAAATAAGGGTCCTATCTTTAAATTTGAATAACTTCCACAAAATAAAAGTTAAACTCACCAAACTTTATGTGTGTGTAGACTGACCCTTCCGAGATTTTTTGAAATAAACAAAACAAATTTTAGCCGAAAAACACTTCTTAAAACTTACAAAAACTAAAGTATTGTTTTTTACACGGTTTTGAGTTTTTTAAGCAAAAATAATGTTTTCTAAATGGGCGCCGTTGGCGGCTTCACACTCTTCGGCTCTTTTTAAAACATTTTCCATAACAGTTTGCAACATCTGAGGACTTATGGCTCTTATTTCTGCTTCAATATTTGCTTTCAGTTCCTCAATATTGTTTGGCTTATTGGCATAAACCTTTTCTTTGAGGTAACCCCATAAGAAGAAGTCAGGAGCTGTAAGGTCGGGTGATCGTGGAGGCCATTGAATTTCGCAACTGCGAGAGATAATCTGATTTCCAAATATACCCTGTAAAAGTGTAAGGGTATCTCTCGCAGTGTGTGCTGTGGCTCCATCCTGTTGGAACCACATCCTGTCAGGTTTGGCGGCAACCCACGGTTGCAAGAAATTTTGCAGCATTTCTCGGTAGCGGTCACCCGTTACTGTTACCTGATTTCCGGCATCGTCTTCAAAGAAATAGGGGCCAATTATCTCTTCAGCAGTAACGCCACACCACACCGTGCACTTGAGTGGATGTAATGTGTGCTGCTGAATTATCCTTGGGTTCTCCGTACCCCATATTCGGCAATTTTGTTTATTGATGAACCCATCAAGATGAAAATGGGCTTCATCCGACATTATTAGTTTTTTGAGAAAATCGGGATCATCATTGGCCAAATCCTGGAGTCACATAGCGTACTAAAGTCTTTTTTCATTATCTCGAGGTTGAAGTTCTTGAACTAGCTGCACTTTATATGGAAAATATCCTCTTTCTCTTAGCATTCTCCGAAGTGAGCTTCGAGAAATGCCAAGTTCTTTTGATCTCCTCCTTGTGGATGTGGATGCATCCTCCTCCAAACTTCTCTCCAATTCCTCGAAATTTTGAGCTGTTCGTACAGTACGAGGCCTACCACTTCTCGCCATGTCGGATATTCCTTGTTGGTCCCTAAAACGAGCAATAATTCCTCGGATTGCTTTTGCCGAAGGAGAGTTTCTGGTGTTGTAATGACGCCGATAGATGAGTTGAGTCTCCGAAATCGACTCATTGGATTTAAAGTACCACTCTATTATGAGGGTACGTTCCTTAGGGCTAATACGGCTCATGCTTGCTTCGGAAGGGGTCCTTTACTTATTCTAAAAAAAAAAATTAAAAAAATCAATAAATAAAAAAGTTATGAATTTTAAAAAATAGGACCCTTATTTTGGCCCACCCTGTATATATATAGTCTAAAGAAGCTTTGAGTCATTTTAAACAAAAAAATAAAATAAAAAAAATAAAAAATAAAATGCAGTTTAAATTCCCAGAGAAACTAACTAAATCCAAGATATTGCAGACTTAACATTCGTTGGAAAATTAATAAATAAAAAATATATAAAAATATATAAAAAAATATATAAAAATAAGTAAATAAAAAAATAAAAAGGGGGGGGGGGTTAAGTATCTAAGAGTGAAACAAAAACAGGAGACCTTAAGCGTCTAATATTAACACGCTATATATATATATATATATATATATATATATATATATAGTTCTGTGATACCATCTCGCGTTGCTGAATTTAAAATCGCCAACAACTTCCTGGAACAATGCAGAAAACGTTCTATGCGCGTTTCGCAACAATATTTTTTTTAATTATCTTCTTTCTCTAGCTTTTTTGTTCATTTGCTTTTGAAACCTGAGGATATTTCGACGTAGAATCGAAAACGTTCGTGAAACCTATGGAACATTTATTTATTTTTTACTTTAATAGAAAAAAGACCATCAGAAAAATTGAAAAGATAAAAAAAAGTTGTTTAAACATTCTGCTATTTTTAACAATGTTTGCATAAATTAGAAAATGCTGCCTTAATACACACACAATATATATATATATATATATATATATATATATATATATATATATATATTTTATATTTCATATTTTACATGTTTTATATATTTTATAGCTGATATATATTTATAATTATTTTTATATTTTTATTACTATTAATAATATTGTCAATATTTTCTTAAATCTTATTATGATTATTATTAACATTAGTTTATTTTTATTATTATTATTATCATATAATCTAATGATTTATTCTAATTAATCAAATAAGCTATTATTAATAATAGTACCAATTAACTTCTTAAAATTCATCATTATTATCATATAATCAAATAATTTATTTAAAATGATATTGATTTACAATTGTTTACTTCAGAAAGCACATTAATTTTTAGGGTGAATTAAATTGTTTTAATTTTGGATTGGTGTGGACTGGATATATATATATATATATAACTATACTTGTGTATACGTATATATGTGACATGGTCTCTGACCTTGGTTGTCTATTGTCTATTTTCAAATCTTTCCTTTCTTATATCCTCTTGACCCCTCGCGGTTTTCTCGGTCGCCGAACAGTTGACTCTGTTTTCCAGCTTTCAGAGGCTGTTTGGGGTTGGGCGGTTGGTTGGACAGATTGGGGTTGGGCGGTTGGTTAGACAGATTGACCTCTTTTTTGATTGACCTTGACTACCTTCTCTGCCTCCTATACACCGTCCTTGGTTAAGTTTAAAATTTCCCCATCTCTCTATATATATATTGCTCTCTTTCCCCCTCTTTGTATTGCCTTCCGTTATAAATTGTGCAACCTCCCCCGCTCTAAAATTATATATTAAATATGTTTCCAATATCCTCCTCCTCTTCAATTTACGTCTTAAATAACTCATTTCCACCCTCTCTCTAAATATGTATTAGATATGTTGTCGCTCTCTCTCTATATGTATATTGAATTGGTGAGTGTGAATTTCTCTTTTCTCATTTTCTAAAAATGTAATCAAATCACCTCACTTGGATGCTTGACAATGCCGGAAGGTTGAAATAAATTATTGCACCGGTGATTATGTGATTCCGTGTTACTTTATTTTATTTTATTCTTGCTCTGTTTATTACATTGAGCTCTCATACTCAGATTTCCTTCTGGAATTTATTTCACTCTAACACACACTATATATATATATATATATATATATATATATATATATATATATATATATATATACAATAATATTTTTATAAATAAATATTAAATATTTAAATACCTAGAGACATCGATGTTTCATGCTAACGCAATCTTCAGTCTAGGAAGTAATTCTCAACGGTCGGTGGGCGCGAACCCCAAACACAAATCGCCACTGATTCGTAGTCGGAGATCTTACCCGCAGGCCATTGCCAACCAGTTAGTAAATAGAGAGGAATTTTAACTGTAAATAGCGGAATTCGGCGACTACCCACCAATATATATATATATATAACTTCTTTTGTAATATGGTGGGAAAAATCCCAGCAGAGTGCCTGATTAATTGAGAATCAAAATTGAGAGCGTAATATTTATTTATTTTTTTGTACAGAAAAATTAGTACAACATTAGTACCGTCGGTTTCAAGCTCAGAAGGACTTAACCCTCCGGCTTTCTTCACCTTATGATGTCACCTGTTACAGAAATGTGAATTCACGTATCACTCTCGTTTGGATACATTATTTGCCTTAGAGTGTAAATTTGTTTAAAATTTGTGTTGTGTAGAGATATTTTAAAATTTTTTTCTCAATCTTAAATCGTAACTGTTACATTTCACCCTCCCCCCTTTTTTCGAACTTTATTAAACTTTGTAGTCTCACATTTCTCTCCGTAACACGCATTTTCAACAAATATACATAACACTCTGTAACAGGTGACAACATAAGCTGAAGAGAGCCGGATAGTTAAGTCTTTCTGAGCTTGAAACCGACGGTACTAATGTTTTACTAATTTTTCTGTACCAATATATATATATATATCCGAGTTGGATGTATTGTCCTTCGCATGGATTCAGAAATCAAGGTACGACTCCCTGTGTTGAACAATTAGACGGATTTGAAAATGACTTAATGAATATAGTTAGAGAAATTACATTCCACCACAAAAAACCTATTTCAGAGAAAACTAGACATGTCGTTGGAGAAATTAACAGTTCAGAATGCACATTAGCCAAAGCTGATAAAACTCAAAACTTCTATAAACTAACCAAAAAGGAATACCACAAACTGCTTGACCATAATATCACTAAAA
>OY744528.1:20779004-20786504 GCA_963556195.1 Sepiola atlantica
TAGTATCTGTTCTCTCCTCGCTCAGGGAAAGAGAAATCCTTATTGACTGGGGCAATTTAAATTTTTTGTCTCACCCAAAGTGCCCCCTTTTTTGAGTGCTGGATATCCCCTACATAAAAAAAAAAACACGACCGTGTGTCTAACTTTGCCCTCGTGGGGAGGCAAGTAAATGGGAACTTAAAGAATGAAAAGAAGAGTTAATGAGTCATCACTTATGAAGGTCAAAAGCCACTTGAGGATCAGCGTTAACAAGATAGATAGATTGTCAGTTGAATGATGAAGCATATTATGAGAGGATTGTGAATGATGAATGGAAGGAACAAAATTGCTTATGAAGACGGTTAATGACAAGTACTTGTTGACGATGTGAAGACGACCATGTTGTAATCCGAAAGGAAGCAGTCCCGTGGTAATGTGTTCCACAAATGGGAAGTTCTTATAAAATCAACTCTGTTCACAGAAACTGCCTGGTGCTAGGCATACAGAGGATGAAAGTAGAGTTCTTTAGTGGTGATAGGTAGACGAGTTCTTGCTGTGAATGTTTTACAGGGAGGAACCAGAGATTGGAGCTCAGTCGAGCACTATCTAAAAGCAGACGAACTTCAATGTGATTTCTATGCTCCCCTGGTGGGGATAGGGGTTTTTTTCATACAGAAAAATATGATGAGAGAGGAACCAGAGATTGGAGCTCAGTCGAGCACTATCTAAAAGCAGACGAACTTCAATGTGATTTCTATGCTCCCCTGGTGAGGATAAGGGTTTTCTTCATACAGAAAAAATATGATGAGAGAGGAACCAGAGATTGGAGCTCAGTCGAGCACTATCTAAAAGCAGACGAACTTCAATGTGATTTCTATGCTCCCCTGGTGGGGATAGGGGTTTTCTTCATACAGAAAAAATATGATGAGAGAGGAACCAGAGATTGGAGCTCAGTCGAGCACTATCTAAAAGCAGACGAACTTCAATGTGATTTCTATGCTCCCCTAGTAGGGATAGGGGTTTTCTTCATACAGAAAAAATATGATGAGGGAGGAACCAGAGATTGGAGCTCAGTCGAGCACTATCTAAAAGCAGACGAACTTCAATGTGATTTCTATGCTCCCCTGGTGGGGATAAGGGTTTTCTTCATACAGAAAAAATATGATGAGGGAGGAACCAGAGATTGGAGCTCAGTCGAGCACTATCTAAAAGCAGACGAACTTCAATGTGATTTCTATGCTCCCCTGGTGGGGATAGGGGTTTTCTTCATACAGAAAAAATATGATGAGGGAGTAACCAGAGATTGGAGCTCAGTCGAGCACTATCTAAAAGCAGACGAACTTCAATGTGATTTCTATGCTCCCCTGGTGGGGATAGGGGTTTTCTTCATACAGAAAAAATATGATGAGGGAGGAACCAGAGATTGGAGCTCAGTCGAGCACTATCTAAAAGCAGACGAACTTCAATGTGATTTCTATGCGCCCCTGGTGGGGATAGGGGTTTTCTTCATACAAAAAAATATGATGAGGGAGGAACCAGAGATTGGAGCTCAGTCGAGCACTATCTAAAAGTAGACGAACTTCAATGTGATTTCTATGCTCCCCTAGTAGGGATAGGGGTTTTCTTCATACAGAAAACATATGATGAGGGAGGAACCAGAGATTGGAGCTCAGTCGAGCACTATCTAAAAGCAGACGAACTTCAATGTGATTTCTATGCTCCCTTAGTAGGGATAGCGGTTTTCTTCATACAGAAAAAATATGATGAGGGAGGAACCAGAGATTGGAGCTCAGTCGAGCACTATCTAAAAGCAGACGAACTTCAATGTGATTTCTATGCTCCCCTAGTAGGGATAGGGGTTTTCTTCATACAGAAAACATATGATGAGGGAGGAACCAGAGATTGGAGCTCAGTCGAGCACTATCTAAAAGCAGACGAACTTCAATGTGATTTCTATGCTCCCTTAGTAGGAATAGGGGTTTTCTTCATACAGAAAAAATATGATGAGGGAGGAACCAGAGATTGGAGCTCAGTCGAGCACTATCTAAAAGCAGACGAACTTCAATGTGATTTCTATGCTCCCCTGGTGGGGATAGGGGTTTTCTTCATACAGAAAAAATATGATGAGGGAGAAACCAGAAATTGGAGCTCAGTCGAGCACTATCTAAAAGCAGACGAACTTCAATGTGATTTCTATGCTCCCCTGGTGGGGATAGGGGTTTTCTTCATACAAAAAAATATGATGAGGGAGGAACCAGAGATTGGAGCTCAGTCGAGCACTATCTAAAAGCAGATGAACTTCAATGTGATTTCTATGCTCCCCTAGTAGGGATAGGGGTTTTCTTTCATACAGAAAAAATATGATGAGGGAAGAACCAGAGATTGGAGCTCAGTCGAGCACTATCTAAAAGCAGACGAACTTCAATGTTATTTCTATGCTCCCCTAGTAGGGATAGGGGTTTTCTTCATACAAAAAAATATGATGAGGGAGGAACCAGAGATTGGAGCTCAGTCGAGCACTATCTAAAAGCAGATGAACTTCAATGTGATTTCTATGCTCCCCTGGTGGGGATAGGGGTTTTCTTCATACAGAAAAAATATGATATGGGGGGAACCAGAGATTGGAGCTCAGTCGAGCACTATCTAAAAGCAGATGAACTTCAATGTGATTTCTATGCTCCCCTGGTGGGGATAGGGGTTTTCTTCATACAGAAAAAATATGATGAGGGAGAAACCAGAAATTGGAGCTCAGTCGAGCACTATCTAAAAGCAGACGAACTTCAATGTGATTTCTATGCTCCCCTGGTGGGGATAGGGGTTTTCTTCATACAAAAAAATATGATGAGGGAGGAACCAGAGATTGGAGCTCAGTCGAGCACTATCTAAAAGCAGATGAACTTCAATGTGATTTCTATGCTCCCCTAGTAGGGATAGGGGTTTTCTTTCATACAGAAAAAATATGATGAGGGAAGAACCAGAGATTGGAGCTCAGTCGAGCACTATCTAAAAGCAGACGAACTTCAATGTGATTTCTATGCTCCCCTAGTAGGGATAGGGGTTTTCTTCATACAAAAAAATATGATGAGGGAGGAACCAGAGATTGGAGCTCAGTCGAGCACTATCTAAAAGCAGATGAACTTCAATGTGATTTCTATGCTCCCCTGGTGGGGATAGGGGTTTTCTTCATACAGAAAAAATATGATATGGGGGGAACCAGAGATTGGAGCTCAGTCGAGCACTATCTAAAAGCAGATGAACTTCAATGTGATTTCTATGCTCCCCTGGTGGGGATAGGGGTTTTCTTCATACAGAAAAAATATGATATGGGGGGAACCAGAGATTGGAGCTCAGTCGAGCACTATCTAAAAGCAGACGAACTTCAATGTGATTTCTATGCTCCCCTAGTAGGGATAGGGTTTTTCTTCATACAGAAAAAATATGATGAGGGAGGAACCAGAGATTGGAGCTCAGTCGAGCACTATCTAAAAGCAGACGAACTTCAATGTGATTTCTATGCTCCCCTAGTAGGGATAGGGGTTTTCTTCATACAGAAAAAATATGATGAGGGAGGAACCAGAGATTGGAGCTCAGTCGAACACTATCTAAAAGCAAACGAACTTCAATGTGATTTCTATGCTCCCCTGGTGGGGATAGGGGTTTTCTTCATACAGAAAAAATATGATGAGGGAGAAACCAGAAATTGGAGCTCAGTCGAGCACTATCTAAAAGCAGACGAACTTCAATGTGATTTCTATGCTCCCCTGGTGGGGATAGGGGTTTTCTTCATACAGAAAAAATATGATGAGGGAGAAACCAGAAATTGGAGCTCAGTCGAGCACTATCTAAAAGCAGACGAACTTCAATGTGATTTCTATGCTCCCCTGGTGGGGATAGGGGTTTTCTTCATACAAAAAAATATGATGAGGGAGGAACCAGAGATTGGAGCTCAGTCGAGCACTATCTAAAAGCAGATGAACTTCAATGTGATTTCTATGCTCCCCTAGTAGGGATAGGGGTTTTCTTTCATACAGAAAAAATATGATGAGGGAAGAACCAGAGATTGGAGCTCAGTCGAGCACTATCTAAAAGCAGACGAACTTCAATGTTATTTCTATGCTCCCCTAGTAGGGATAGGGGTTTTCTTCATACAAAAAAATATGATGAGGGAGGAACCAGAGATTGGAGCTCAGTCGAGCACTATCTAAAAGCAGATGAACTTCAATGTGATTTCTATGCTCCCCTGGTGGGGATAGGGGTTTTCTTCATACAGAAAAAATATGATATGGGGGGAACCAGAGATTGGAGCTCAGTCGAGCACTATCTAAAAGCAGATGAACTTCAATGTGATTTCTATGCTCCCCTGGTGGGGATAGGGGTTTTCTTCATACAGAAAAAATATGATATGGGGGGAACCAGAGATTGGAGCTCAGTCGAGCACTATCTAAAAGCAGATGAACTTCAATGTGATTTCTATGCTCCCCTAGTAGGGATAGGGGTTTTCTTCATACAGAAAAAATATGATGAGGGAGGAACCAGAGATTGGAGCTCAGTCGAGCACTATCTAAAAGCAGATGAACTTCAATGTGATTTCTATGCTCCCCTAGTAGGGATAGGGGTTTTCTTCATACAGAAAAAATATGATGAGGGAGGAACCAGAGATTGGAGCTCAGTCGAGCACTATCTAAAAGCAGACGAACTTCAATGTGATTTCTATGCTCCCCTAGTAGGGATAGGGGTTTTCTTCATACAGAAAAAATATGATGCGGGAGGAACCAGAGATAGGAGCTCAGTCGAGCACTATCTAAAAGCAGACGAACTTCAATGTGATTTCTATGCTTCCCTAGTAGGGATAGGGGTTTTCTTCATACAGAAAAAATATGATATGGGAGGAACCAGAGATTGGAGCTCAGTCGAGCACTATCTAAAAGCAGACGAACTTCAATGTGATTTCTATGCTCCCCTGGTGGGGATAGGGGTTTTCTTCATACAAAAAATATGATGAGGGAGGAACCAGAGATTGGAGCTCAGTCGAGCACTATCTAAAAGCAGATGAACTTCAATATGATTTCTATGCTCCCCTGGTGGGGATAGGGGGTTTCTTCATACAAAAAAATACGATAAGTATGACTTACTAGAATTTGCATAAGCAGTGAACTATTTCCAGCATATTTTACGTTCTAAGTTCTAATAACCACCTGATACTCTCCCACAGTCACCCATCTAAGTACTGACTAGGTTCAACGTTGCTTAACTTTGGTAGTCCGATATAAAACATAGTTGCCTTTTGTTTGCTTCCGTATTCACACCTCTACTTTAGAGTAGAAAGTGGACTATTGGGTTTACTGTCGGCAGCCTCGTAAATCTCGCATCCCTTTATTTTGTCCTTTAGTCCTCTCATTCCATGAGCGATGTGTCTGACAAAGGGGGAAGAATTGCTGTTTTCTGAGTTGGAAATATATCCATCTAACACTTTGAAGTAGTATATTCTGTTTTTAGCTTATTAAATCAAGTGGCTTCATGCCTTGTCTGGAGCGATTTCCATAAAAAAAAAATTTAGCCTTTAATAAATCCATAATTCAACATTTGAACAAATATAAATATTAGATTTGGCGATTTAGTCGTTTCGCAGCCAAAATGGTGGACAATGAACCGTCTGTTAATTTCCGAATTCACCAATGAGTAAGTAAACCCAAATAAATTGTTTTAGACTAATTTCAAATTTACCTTAAATTATTTTAAAGGAAATACAGTTGGGAAATTAGTCCAAAACAATTTATTTGGATTTACTTACTCATTTATGAGGTCGGAAAAAATCAGAAATTAGCAGACGGTTCATTGTCTGCAATTTTGGCTGCAAAACGACTAAATCGCCTTAGATTTGAATTTGAAAGTTCATGTAAACATTTAATTTGTTGGCGTTCTATTCTAAATAATCTTTTTCAACTGACAAATTTAAAAAGCATACATTCAGAATATCAAAATGTCCTGCTGGCGTAGCAGGCCGAGAGCAGGCTCGAGATGTACCTTCGAATAATGGCGATAGAGAGGCGCTCGTAGAGCGAATTCACAATAGTTCCAGGTGTGGCACGACATTAATAGACTCAGGCGGTTATGGAAGTCCTGTGTAGTGGGACCAATCGCTCCACTTGTCTCCACGTGTACAAGTTTCGGTTATCTGTGGCGTGTATAAGCCTTTATTCCCGTTGTCATCGGGAACATAGGCTCGATCAGCATCTCAAGTATTTTACACGAAGGCTGCAATTCATTTAATATATAAATTTATTGGTGCTTCTGCATTATTGGGGACAGATGAAATTTTATCTTTAATTTAGAAGAGTCAGTTGAAAGGGGAGATAATTCAAACTGTTTTTTTTTTGTTTTTGTTGTAACCATAAGCCATAAGGAAAATCTAGAGAATTAGTAATAAAATGAATTTAAAAAACGCTACTTATGCAGTTTACGGACCGGACTGAAATAATAACGTTATAATTTAGAAAGCTATTCTTAACATGGGGAGGTGGGGGGTCCATTGACTATTCTGTTTATTAAATTGTTACGTGAAAATACAGAATAGTTAATCAAATCCAGTTCCCATCCCCACCTCCCTATGTTAAGAATGGTTTTCTAAATTATAACGCTATTATTTCAGCCCGGTCCGTAAACTGCATAAGTACCCTTTTTAAAATGCATTTTCTTATTAATTCTCTGGATTTTCCTTATAGGTTTTGGTTACTACTACTACTACTACTACTACTACTACTACAACAACAACAACAACAACAGTTTGAATTATCTCCCCTTTAGACTGACTCTTCTAAAGTAAAAATGAAAATGTCATCTGTCCCCAATAATACAGAAGCACCGATTTATCAAACAGAAAGGAACACAGAGAAAACCAAGGAGAGAGAGAAATTAACACTTTAAAGTGATGGGTTACTTACGTACGCGCGTGCGCGAGCGCGCGCGCGAGAGAGAGAAAGAGAGAGAGATAAATAGCTTGCCTAGTTACACCTAGCTGTATCCCCCCCCCCATCGAGGACGGTACCTTTTACGCGTCCGCTTTGCTTGAAGTGTCGCCAGGAAGAGACAGAATTCTCTCTCCCCGGAAATCACATAATTTCGTCGACTTCCGTTTCTGTTTTTTTTAATTCTTTTTTTTTTTTTATGGAAATCGCTCCAGACAAGGCATGAAGGTACTTGATGTAAGGAGCTAACAAGAACGAAATATGATTATTGCAAAGACAGATGATGCCTATTGGCCTTAGTCTTGAAAAGACCAAGGCTATAGGTAGGAGAAAAACAGTCAGCAGGAAGAAAGTTCCACAAGCCTGCAGTTCTTGGAAAAAAAACTACTAGAATAGGAAGCTGTATTACAATGAGGTATCAAAACAGCGAATTGATGGAGACCACTAGACCAACAAGTCAAACGAGCTGGAACAAAAGAAGCAGAGAATAGATCACATAATTCTGAAGAACACATGCCATAATAGTATTTATAGAAAAGACTGAGACTAGCAACAT
>OY744528.1:20791504-20806504 GCA_963556195.1 Sepiola atlantica
GTTTTTTTTTTTATATATTCATCAACGTTTCGTCTTTATTGTAAGACTTCCTCAGGATGATAATTTGAAGAAAAATGTCATGCAAGTACATCGAAATTTTGGGTTGACATGATGGAGTGATAAAGGAAAAGTAGTGGCCGTGGCTACTGTGAGCGCTGGAGGAGAGCCCAGGCTGCGAGAAGTCAGTGGTGGCAAAGAATGAAATGAATATATATATATATGAGAGCGAAAATATATGTTTTAGCTTATACTTCTATACTTTATGTATACCAACCTCTTCCAATTGAAAGCTCGATAATTGTCAACTTGTAACAACAGAGCATATATATAAACAAAATTTTGTTACATTCCAAAGATTTGAATAGATACTCCCAATTTAAATGACGTAAATTGTACAGTGAGAATTATCTTCGAGTTAATTTAAGTATTTCATAAGCTATCAATAATTATCAGTTAGCCAGTTCTAAACATGGATACCAGATAATGATTACATATTAAAGGTTATGCATATTTGTATTAGCTCTGCATTGAGTGTTTCAAGATGGTTGACTGCCACATTGATAGCAGCCATATAGTCCAGGCAATATAGCACATTTTAGGGCCCAACTTGGAACAAATTGCAACAGAATTTTTTTCACTACCAGGCATTCCCATGAGGTGTCTAGAACATCATACTAAAAGTCCTAAGAAATCAACGTTGAGGCAATATGTCTAGGTTACATTTTTATTTTTTGGCCATATTGGATTTTTGGCTATAAATTCTTTATCCAATAAAAATGTAACCTATTCCACGTAAATCCTTGTGTTCAAAAACACCATTTTAGCACTCAATTATGACATCTAAATGCGGAGATGTGGCAAATTATCAAAATTGGCGGCCATCTTGGATTTATGCAAATTAGACATATTTCCTCAACGTTGATTTCTTAGGACTTTTAGTATGATGTTCTAGACACCTCATGGGAATGCCTGGTGGTGAAAAAAATTCTGTTGCAATTTGTTTCCAAGTCGAACCTTATTTAGTATCCCTATGAACGACATGACTTCGTAAAACATATCGCACCAAAGAGTAACTGTTTTGAAAATGTTTCGTGAGATAAATAAAATCTTGGCCGTCGGTATGTAACAAAATCTTGTTTCCTTCCTGTTGAACACTGTTATGACGGCCGACTATAACTGTCCGCCTCCTTGACACATATATAGGGTTTATTTCTCATCTCGTCCGTAGTCATTCACGGTAGCCTCATTAATTAGCGTGCTCAGAATTGGAATTAAATTTGACTCTTGTTCCAGGGTTCGAATCGTGCGACTGGCTTGAATGGTTATCTATACACTGATGATTCTGCAAGGATGAAACATATACGTACGTAGACAATATTTAAATATTTATTATTAAAATAATTATATCTATATAATACTAAAAGTCTATTGTTCTTGTATGTTTGCAATCAGCTTTCAGCTTTCCTGTTTTCAACATCCGGTTGCGCATGCGTAAATAGCATCGTCTTCAATCTGTTATTCCAATTCCGTTATTCTCTATTATGATTAACGAACGCATGAAATTTTTCATTCTGGAAATTTTTAAACAATTTCATTTAATTTCATCAAATAGTTTATTTGTTTTCTTCACGGCTAAAAACATTCAACGGGAGGACTTCGTAAAGTCTGTCGCAGTTTCAAAAAAACTCCTCCCTTTTAAAAAACAAAAACAAACAAACAAAAAAACAACACTCATTATTAATATCAGCCATACTAGCGGTCGGTGAACGAAACCATCTCCCACTTTCCCTCTCATAGATTTCACCACTCCTACTCCCTCTGTTTTCGTTACGTACGCGAGAATGCCTGCTGTACCCCCTTCCTTTCTCAAATCGCCCTAACCAACCACTTATAATTCAGTAACTGTAATTTAAAAAAAAAACAATTATAATAAACAATACGACTCATAGAAATCTATCTATCTTCTTTTTTCATTTTAATATACTTTCATAGAAATGCTTCTGTTATGTAAAAAAACCTATTTTCTTTATGCCACAAGTGTCACGCTCATACATGAATTCCATAGCTAATATAACAAACTGACCCAACGGGTCACGGGTGGTCTAGTATTATATATATGTGTGTGTGTGTGTGTGTGTGTATTTGTATGGAGTGAGGATATCAGCTGTAGTTTAGGCAAATTTAGGGAAGCATGAGAGTTTTGAAGTATGTAGTGTATCAACAGCAAACAACTGCTGCGTGCAGTTTGTTTTATACTTCAGTAATTCTGCACGTGTAAAAATATTTCTGAAAGCCATGGAATCTGTACCGTTTGCAGACTTTGTAGGCGTGTCCACATGTGCTAGACGCATGGAGATCAAAAAGGTCCGCAGGTTTTTGTTGACGTTAAGGTTAATAGTTTTGTAGAATGTTTACCAAGTCAGTCGCTAGACATCAGTGGTTCAATGAATCCAAGCCCAGTGAAACAAGGCGTTCAGGGTATAGCAGGTGGCTGATGGAGGGGATTCGCTTGGTTGCACGTCTCTGAACGATTTCCAGGCGATCAATGTTTTCAACAAGATAGGGGTTCCAGGTTGTCGATGCAAATTCAAAGTGTGATTGTACGTTTTGTCTGTTAAAGTCTGTGTATTTTAGAGTGATAATAATTTCTTTGTTTAACGTGTTCCTTCTACGTCAGATGTGGGTTACACATTTGCCAAGTCATTCTCTCCATGAAACTATCATTGCTTGAGGTCATCTTTGATTGAGTCTGTAGCAGTTACATGAGTGAACTATTTTGTATCAATGTGCTATTGCTTGAGGTCATCTTTGATTGAGTCTGTAGCAATTACATGAGCGAACTATTTTGTATCAATGTGCTATTGCTTGAGGCCATCTTTGATTGAGTCTGTAGCAATTACATGAGTGAACTATTTTGTATCAATGTGCTATTGCTTGAGGTCATCTTTGATTGAGTCAGTAGCAATTACATGAGTGAACTATTTTGTATCAATGTGCTATTGCTTGAGGTCATCTTTGATTGAGTCAGTAGCAATTACATGAGTGAACTATTTTGTATCAATGTGCTATTGCTTGAGGCCATCTTTGATTGAGTCTGTAGCAATTACATGAGTGAACTATTTTGTATCAATGTGCTATTGCTTGAGGTCATCTTTGATTGAGTCTGTAGCAATTACATGAGTGAAATATTTTGTATCAATGTGCTATTGCTTGAGGCCATCTTTGATTGAGTCTGTAGCAATTACATGAGTGAACTATTTTGTATCAATGTGCTATTGCTTGAGGTCATCTTTGATTGAGTCTGTAGCAATTACATGAGTGAACTATTTTGTATCAATGTGCTATTGCTTGAGGCCATCTTTGATTGAGTCTGTAGCAATTACATGAGTGAACTATTTTGTATCAATGTGCTATTGCTTGAGGCCATCTTTGATTGAGTCTGTAGCAATTACATGAGTGAACTATTTTGTATCAATGTGCTATTGCTTGAGGTCATCTTTGATTGACTCTGTAGCAATTACATGAGTGAACTATTTTGTATCAATGTGCTATTGCTTGAGGTCATCTTTGATTGAGTCTGTAGCAATTACATGAGTGAACTATTTTGTATCAATGTGCTATTGCTTGAGGTCATCTTTGATTGAGTCTGTAGCAATTACATGAGTGAACTATTTTGTATCAATGTGCTATTGCTTGAGGCCATCTTTGATTGAGTCTGTAGCAATTACATGAGTGAACTATTTTGTATCAATGTGCTATTGCTTGAGGTCATCTTTGATTGAGTCTGTAGCAATTACATGAGTGAACTATTTTGTATCAATGTGCTATTGCTTGAAGTCATCTTTGATTGAGTCTGTAGCAATTACATGAGTAAACTATTTTGTATCAATGTGCTATTGCTTGAGGTCATCTTTGATTGAGTCTGTAGCAATTACATGAGTGAACTATTTTGTATCAATGTGCTATTGCTTGAGGTCATCTTTGATTGAGTCTGTAGCAATTACATGAGTGAACTATTTTGTATCAATGTGTAATTGCTTGAGGCCATCTTTGATTGAGTCTGTAGCAATTACATGAGTGAACTATTTTGTATCAATGTGCTATTGCTTGAGGCCATCTTTGATTGAGTCTGTAGCAATTACATGAGTGAACTATTTTGTATCAATGTACTATTGCTTGAGGTCATCTTTGATTGAGTCTGTAGCAATTACATGAGTGAACTATTTTGTATCAATGTGCTATTGCTTGAGGCCATCTTTCACTGAGTTATTCCAAGTCTTTCTCAGCCTGCTTTTTCTCACTTACTCTCATCGATGTATCTTCTTCTTCTTCTTCTTCTTCTTCTTCTTCTTCTTCTTCTTCTTCTTCTTCTTCTTATTTACTCTTCTTCTTCTTCTTCTTCTTCTTCATTATTTAATATAGTATCTTCTACATCAAATGCGGGGTGCACGTTGACCATGGCAGCATTTACATTAGTTTCAAGGTGCCATTGCTTGAGGTCATCTTTGACTGAGTCATTCCAAGTCTTTCCTGGCCTGTCACTTTTTTTCTTACCCTTAACTGGGATGTGTGTATCCAACCAGAGCTTCGGTCAACATGTCCATAGCACTGCAAGTGGTTACAATGCAGAGCTGACTCAAGTCTGGACACCGTCAGCCTCAATAGCAGGGAGTCAGAGCTAATTGTGTCATCAAGGCGCACACACAAAAATCCATCAAATCATAGACATGGCATTCCTCTGCATTCTCAGGATTGAGTTAGTTGGAGCCCAGCATTCACTTGGATGGAACATAGTAGTACAGGCACAGCTTTTGTAATATATATATATATATATATATATATATATATATATATATATATATATATATATATATATAATTTATTTAGATACTGTATATTACATAATTCAGCAATGTACCGCGGTTTCATCCAAAAGGGCAGATTTAGACATCTTTTGCCCTTTTGGATGAAACCGCGGTACATTGCTAAATTATGTAATATACAGTATCTAAATAAATTATATTAGCTCTCTTATATGATCGAGCACTTTATTTGATTTCTTTTCATATACAACCTGACACACTATATATATATATATATATATATATATATATATATATATGTATATATATATATATATATATATATATATATAAGTTAGAAGGAAAGTGTTGAAATGTGCTGTGAATATGACAATAAGGGGAAGGAAAAAGAAAAAGAAAGAGGAGAAAAGTGATATTAATTTTGGCGAGAAATAGGTGAAATGTAGTTTTGTGCAGGCAGTGAGGGTGTTTAGATTGTGTTCAATGGTGAGGCTGTTATTTGTGGTTAAGTGGTTTAGATTCGCGGTGAAAAAAAATGTATGTGGGGAGGGGTTTGTGCGTGAGTGTGTATGCGGGGACTTGTATATAAGTACAATTGAGAGCGAAGAGAAGAAAGGTTAGCTATGATTTAGGTTTAGTTTTTGTTCGGTCAGGATAATTTTGCTTATTAAGGGGGATAGATTGTAGAAGCCATTTCGTTGTCTGATGGTGTTGGAGGCTGTGATTAGTGCAGTTTTCAAGTAGTATATATATAGAAAAGAGGGTAGTGCGGTTTCAAACGAGAGAAAAGTATATATGCAAAGGAGTAAGGCTACCAACATTTGTAAAAAGCTTTTTTCAACATTTATTTATTATTTTGCTATTTTACCATTTTATAATTTTATATAACGCGTTTCAAGCGGTGGTCCGCTCTCATCAGATATATAAATCCATTTGAAGAAATGTCTTTCGATTTGAAAGAGTGTTGTTTCATTTGGGGAAACACGTTATATACAATTATAAAATGATAAAATAGCAAAATAATAAATAAATGTTGAAAAAAACTTTTTACAAATGTTGGTAGCCTTACTCCTTTACATATATACTTTTCTCCTTTACACACACACACACACACATATATATATATATATATATATATATATATATATATATATATATATACACTTTGCCACAAATTACTCTCCTTGTTACTACAATATGGTCGCTTTCAAATCTAATGTCATACCATCTGAATCTGAATAAAATTTGATGACATATGAAAGTTATCAAATTTTATTACTTCAATATTTTCAATCCTTTTTTCTTCGCTTTAGTTAATTTGGCAAAAAATGAAACAGGATGCTTTAGTTGCCATGTAATGAAAGAGTGGTAAAAATTTACACAAAGAGGATACAGTGGCCCAGCACCTGTTCAATTTCACCTTGAATTGCTGCGTTGCTGGCACATTTATTGCCTCCCTTGGGCGACTATTCCAAGGTCCAGGGATCCTGATTGAGAAAGCGGCCCTCCTCTAGTCTAATCAAAATAGTTTTTTGTGGGGTCTGCATAGATCTCTTTCTGGTGCAGGAGTCAATAATAGGTATGGTAGTTTGGTAGTTTTGTTTTACGGCATATCAACCCTTTTTGGGTTATTTAATGCCGAATCTGGTCTTGTTTTCTTCTCTTTTTTGTTTCTTTCCCCTTTTAATATCTGTTTCTATTTAACCCATAGTTGGGACCCTAACAGGTACTACCACTCCGGGTCAGGATGGACCTGGGAGCAATGGTAATTAAGAGGAGGCTCCACATTCCCCAAAGTCCGTAAGCCGGATCTCACCATCGGATGTAGTTTAAGGTCATATCCAGGACCGGGAGTAGGGTAGGAAAAATAAAAATAAAAAAGGGGAGGGAGAAAGGGAGAGGGGCTGTTGTTTTTGTTTTTGGTTTTGTAGAACATAATTAAGTTTTACAAACGAAAAAAACAAAAAACGTCAATGTAGGTGAATTTCGTCTCAGGGAGCCACAGGGCAGCCTGATCTGGTATCACCAGTCAATAATAGGTCCTGAGGTATATCGTAATGACCATTGAACAGATTGCAGAATCGTTTGTGCTCAAGGGTGAAAAGCTTAAGTTTCTTCAGTCGGCTTTTATAGGGCAGATCCCATAGAACCTGCACCATTTGAGTAGCGAGTCTTTAAACTCTGTTCAGATGCTGGATATCATGTATTAGATATGGAGTATTGGCCTGGACACCTCTAAACAGTGGTCTGACGAGGGAGACATAAAGTGGGATAAAATATTTCAGGAATAAGTTTGCAGAAATAGAGTGCCTTTTGCTTTGCGATGTTTAGATGGTTTGAAGGACGAGTTGACCAGAAGGCAACAATCTTTTGTCTGATTGGCCTATGTGAGCAGAACCGTGTCAACTCCGAAAGTAAAAGCCGAGTTAGAATGAGAACTTACTGCAATATGGCAGCATTTATTGAGATTGACGTATAAGTCCTATTCAATGGATTATTTCCAGGCTCAACGTTAGACTTGAGATTGTCAAGTTCAGAACTGCATGATCACTTTTGCTAAGTGGAAGCAAAATTCACAGAGAAGAAACGTAACTAAGCTAATAGGTAAAGACAAGGTGAAGCACCAACGATCTTTGGCCAATTCTAGTTCTTGTAGATTTTGTAACATGCCGACAAAGAAAACATTCCTCAACTGTGTCCAAAAGCGAGTTATCGGAAGTGCACAGATTTGGGACATTAAAATCTCCCAGTATGAGACAGTCACTCTGGCATTATCATTCAATTGTCAATCGATTCATCTGATGTTATATATATATATATATATATATACAGAGTGATCGGTAGAAAAGCAGGGAATTCGTCAAACGGTAATTTGTTTTTACAACGAATAACTGTCATAAAGTTTTCCAAAGACTAATATTATAATACACTCACAGATGCTCAAAATGTCGTCCGCACAAATTGAAGTTATGTAAAAGACTTTCGTCCTCTTTAGAACAAGTAAAAAGTCAAGCATTTATGTTTTCACTACCACTCCGTAAAATGTAAAATGTCGACCGCGATTTAAAAATAAAAATAAGTGTAATAAAGATTTTTATCATTTTCAGACGAGAAGCAAGCTTGGAATCGCATCTTAGAAGGCTGGTATCTTTAATTGCACAAAATACATGCTGAAATATTCCCCAGTTTTGGGATTGAGTTATGTTTGATGAAAGTACCATTTTAATTATTCTAATTAGCCGTAATTTGCAATTAACTGACCAAGTGACCAATCTCTTACTTCCTTCGTGTCTGTCTATCATTCTAACCCTCTCTCACTTTATGTTGTTTGCCCTCCCCCACTCTTATCAATTTTATCACTCTGCCAGAAGTATCATCATCATCATCATCATCATCATCATCATCATCATCATCATCATCATCATCATCATCATCAGCAGCAGCAGCAGCAGCAGCAGCAGCAGCAGCAGCAGCATCATCATCATCAGCAGCAGCAGTAGTTTAACGTCCGTTTTGCATGCTGGCATGTGGTGGACGGCTTTAATAAATTGACTTCCAAACTAACCTATCTCTGGCCAGGTCTTTATTTATCCCTCTTTTGCTTAATTCTTTTTTTATCACTTTCTTCCATGTTTTCCTTGGCCTTCCCCTATGAACTGGACATGCTACCTCAACTGTTCTACATCTGCTAACCGAAGAACGCTCATCTATTCTTTCAACGTGGTCATACCATCGAAGTCTCCTGTTCTGCACACATCTCTCTATACTATTCAGATTTAATTTTCCTCTGAGGTCATCAGAACAAAGCCTGTCTTTAAGACTCACATTACACATCCATTGTATCATTCTCATATCATTTTTCTCCATGCAACACATGTCCTCAACCCTCACTGGCCATGTTTCACTTACATAGATTATCACACTGTGTACACATGCCTGATAGACTCGTCCATTGGTCGTCATTGGTAACGCTCTGCTAGTTTGTAATGGCAGAAGTTCCCTGAACGTACTCTATCCACTCCTAACTCTTGCAATCATACTAGCACCTGCTCCACCCTGTGCTCAAATGGTATCACCAAGGTAGCAAAACCTTTCGACAACTTCAATAGCTTTGTCACCTAGATATACTTTGTCACCATTTGATCTGTTATCTTATTAATTTGCTCACGGGGCCAGTGTTATTAATACGCAATTTATAAAACATGCCATGGGAACGTTATTGTGCAAGTCGGTCAAACACCATTCAATCGAGGGAAATCGCTTATCAAAAAGTGAGGAAATAAAGAAATTTCTGTTGCATCTTACAAAACACAAGAAACACAAACCATGGATTACTAGGAAAATTCTCTGTGCACGCAAGCTGAGAAATGCTGCATGGGGGCATTACCAAGAGACGATATTAGTTATGAAATTTCGAAAAGTTGACTCTAATTAGATTGCTTCACAATTTCTTCACAATATCTTTGGTGATAGGAAGAGAACTTGGGACTGTGGGAGGTTAGCTCCTCCCACTTCCCCAATAATATTAGTAATCGAAACAAAAACTGTTGATCGAATTAAATATGAAATTCGATTAAATCGATTGGAAATAAAATTTTTGATTTGCACGTCGGAGGCGCTTCAGATTTCCACTACAATTTCCTCTGGCTTAATCCTGACTAGGTGTGGATCACCATCTTTCAGGTTCCTGGTCGCTCACTATGCCAGAGTTGGCTGAGTCGTACTCGGAGAAGGAACCGACCCGGGGTTGATGAACCCATGCGCAGTACCTAAACTCAAGTGGGTGAAGTGAGGAAGAGACAGACGAAACCGTAACTCCCCCGACGACCCCCAGACGACTTCTGCCGTGACACCTCTCCAAATCAGTGTCCTCCAATGTGCTCTCTCGCTTTCACTACACCTTTGGAGTTAGTCATAGGGGGGGGGCCTCTACGACTCGCGAACGGCCAGGACTCCTTATGAAAACAATTTGGGACAAGTGTTTATTGGGGTTAGATTTGAAGAGGACCATGTTGTAGTCCTCAGTGAAGCAATCTTGTGGCAACGTGTTCAACAGATAGGGAGTTTTTAAAAAGAAACTCTTTTCCTGGAGATTCCATTTAATATTAGACACACTGTGAAGGTTTTACAAGTAGAGACCAGCGATTGAACCTCAGTCGAGCACTTTCCATGGAAATGATAGAGTAGAAAAAAACTAGCTCTGTCAAGGCAAGAAAGAGTGCTCTGTGCGGCACCTCCCTAGATGTGGCAATAGTACTCCATCTTAGGATGCATCTGACTCTTATACAGGTAAAGGATTGCATCAGGTGTCATATACTATCTGAAGATGAAGTTGTTTTAATTCTGAAACAATACCTACTGGAAGCAATACATTGTATACGGTTAGATGAACACAAGTTGTTATTATAATCCTCTACCTGTATAAGAGTCAAATACGTCCTAAGATGGAGTACTGTTGCCACATCTGGGGAGGTGCCGCTCGGAGCACCCTTTCCTGCCTTGACAGAGTACAGGACTGACTTCGAAATCTAGTGGGCATGTCCTCTTCTCTTCCCTGCAGCCTCTTTATCACAGAAATAAAAGCTGCTAGTCTTTCTCCACTCTATCGTTATTTCCATGGTAGGTGCTCGACTGAGCTCTAATCTCTGGTTCCTTCCTGTAAAACATTCACAATAAAAACGCGTTTAACTACAACCACCGTAAATAATTTTCCTTTCTTCTTATGTGTACCTGGAGCTAAACGGAACTTCCATGAGCAGAGTTTCTTTTCAAGAAGTGCCCGTCTGTTCAACACAAAATACCATGGGACGCCTAACCAGCTGACTACAATATGGTGGTTTTCAAGTCCAATGTTAACAAATTCTTGTTGAGCCGTCTCTCAGATAATCAATTTTCTGTTGAGCTGTCCTCTCAGATAATCAAATTCTTGTTGAGCCGTTCTCTCAGTGAACCGTCCTCTCAGATAATCAAATTCTTGTTGAGCCGTCCACTCAGAAAATAAAATTCTTGTTGAGCCGTCCTCTCAGATAATCAAATTCTTGTTGAGCCGTTCTCTCAGATAATCAAATTCTTGTTGAGCCGTCCTCTCAGATAATCAAATTCTTGTTGAGCCGTTCTCTCAGATAATCAAATTATTGTTAGGCCGTTCTCTCAGATAATCAATTTTTTGTTGAGCCGTCTTATCAGATAATCAAATTCTTGTTGAGCCGTTCTCTCAGATAATCAAATTCATGTTGAGCCGTCCTCTCAGATAATCATTTTTTTGTTGAGCCATTCTCTCAGATAATCAAATTCTTGTTGAGCCGTTCTCTCAGATAATCAAATTCTTGTTGAGCCGTCCTCTCAGATGATCAAATTCTTGCTGAGCCGTCCTCTCAGATAATCAAATTCTTGTTGAGCTGTTCTCTCAGATAATCAATTTTTTGTTGAGCCGTTCTCTCAGATAATCAAATTCTTGTTGAGCCGTTCTCTCAGATAATCAATTTTTTGTTGAGCCGTCCTCTCAGATCATCAAATTCTTGTTGAGCCGTCCTCTCAGATCATCAAATTCTTGTTGAGCCGTCCTCTCAGATAATCAAATTCTTGTCGAGCCGTTCTCTCAGATAATCAAATTATTGTTGAGCCGTTCTCTCAGATAATCAAATTCTTGTTGAACCGTTCCTGCAGATAATCAAATTCTTGTTGAGCTGTTCTCTCAGATAATCAATTTTTTGTTGAGCCATCTTCTCAGATAATCAAATTTTTGTTGAGCCGTTCTCTCAGATAATCAAATTCTTGTTGAGCCGTCTTCTCAGATAATCAAATTCTTGTTGAGCCGTTCTCTCAGATAATCACATTTTTTGTTGAGCCGTTCTCTCATATAATCAAATTCTTGTTGAACCATCCTCTCAGATAATCAATTTTTTGTTCAGCCGTCCTCTCAGATAATCAAATTCTTGTTGAGCTGTTCTCTCAGATAATCAAATTCTTGTTGAGCCGTTCTCTCAGATAATCAATTTTTTGTTGAGCCGTTCTCTCAGATAATCAAATTCTGGTTGAGCCGTCCTATCAGATAATTAAATTCTTGTTGAGCCGTTTTCTCAGATAATCAATTTTTTGTTGAGCCGTTCTCTCAGATAATCAAATTCTTGCTGAGCCGTTCTCTCAGATAATCAAATTCTTGTTGAGCCGTCCTTTCAGATAATCAAATTCTTGTTGAGCCGTTCTCTCAGATGATTAAATTCTTGTTGAGCCGTCCTCTCAGATAATCAAATTCTTGTTGAGCCGTTCTCTCAGATAATCAATTTTTTGTTGAGCCGTCCTCTCAGATAATCAAATTCTTGTTGAACCGTTCTCTCAGATAATCAATTTTTTGTTGAGCCGCCCACTCAGATAATCAAATTCTTGTTGAGCCATCTTCTCAGATAATCAAATTCTTGTTGAGCCGTCTTCTCAGATAATCAAATTCTTGTTGAGCCGTCCTCTCAGATAATCAAATTCTGCTCAGTTTTAACCATCATCTCCAATCCTCAAGGTATTTGCCTTATCATACATCTGACAGATCCATTAACCCTTATCCTTGAGTGGCCTTCGGGCCTTGATAAACAGTGTCTGATCAGTACAAAAAACACCCCAAAACACTTAACCGAAGGAAAATTGTTGGTTTATAGCTTTCCCAAGTCTATTAGTGAAATTTGAAGTTGGCATATATTTGCCATTGCAACAAAAAAAAATTGTCCAAGACTGTTTGACATCTAACTAAATGTGCTGAATTATTACAAAAGAAGATGCACGAATTTTTAAACATTTATAATGTCATCAACATAAACATTGTTTGTCACTATATCTAATATATAAAGTAAAGTCGGTCTCTGTGGATCTGTAGATCTAGCATAAACACGTTTACAGAGGCACAATTAACATTTTTGTTTTCTTATTAAGACTCTCTGTACTATTGAGATTGTTTTTATCTCAACAATAATCTATTTAGAATAATGTATAACAAGAAAAAATATTTAATTCTTGCTAGTCGCATCAATGTATGCTTTTTAATACAAAGAAAATGTAGGAAAACTAGCAACCAACTTTAAAAGTAATCATAGCAGTAGCACTAATAGTTATATATACAGTTTATATATATATATATATATATATATATATATATATATATATATATATAGATAGATAGATAGATAGATAGATAGAGAGAGAGAGAAACTGAGAGAGAGAGAGAGAGAGAGAGAGAGAGAGAGAGAATAATGAATATTAAATTAAATTATCAAAATTACACAAAAAGAATCAAATATCGTTTCTTTTGGAGATAAAAAAATTATAATGAAATAACTAGTTTTTATTTTTATTTTTAAGAAAAGGAAAATAATTTAATTACGAAACAAAAACATTTTAATTAAAAACATAACAAAAACACATTCGAAATTTTAAAGGAATTTGGAAGCATATAAACTGTCAAAAAGAAAACCATTTAATTTTTTTTTTAAATTCTTAACTAATCCTCATGATTGATTGAAAATTTTGCTTAATTAATAAAATTACGCCCTATTTAATTAAGGGCAACTAAAATGCAATCTTCTGCATTACCCCTAACCTCTTAGGAAGTGGAAAAATACAAACGCTGTTATTATCGCCAGTAAAAACAATAACAAACACATACTTATATATATATATATATATATATATATATATATATATATATATAGAGAGAGAGAGAGAGAGAGAGAGAGAGAGAGAGAGATAGAGAGAGAAAGGGGGATAGAGCGATAGCTTGCAGAGTTTAGGCAGACTCTGTGAACTTGGTTTGCGCTTTCCGACAATCTGAAATTGTTACTTCCTACACTTATGAGTGCAATAAGCTGGAAATGCTGGCATCTGTAGGTAATAATTTCTCTCTCTCTCTCTCTCTCTCTCTCTCTCTCTCTATATATATATATATATATATATATATATATATAGCGACTGCTTGCAGATTCTAGGCTGACTCTGTGAACCGGGTTCGTGCCTCCCGACCGTCTTAAATTGTTATTTTCCTGCACTGATGAGAGCAATAAGCTTGAAACGTTAGCGTCTGTAGGTATAAATAATTTAATATTTCTTTATAAATATCATACTAAGCCCCTTTAAGAAATTAAAGTTGAGCACTCTCGTGGATGTTAAAAATAGACTGTCAAAAAGCTCTAATGCAATGTTCCGAATACGTTCGTCGAACACTCTCGACTAGTCTTTTACCTGTGCCCGCTCCTAGGTACATATAGATCTTAATTTCCCTTAATTACGTGACAGTTTCCGTTGGCCGAGTGGATATGGCGACTGCTTGCAGATTCTAGGCTGACTCTGTGAACCGAGGTTGCGCCTCCCGACCGTCTGAAATTGTTACTTTCCTGCACTGATGAGAGCAATAAGCTTGAAACGTTAGCGTCTGTAGGTATAAATAATTTAATATTTCTTTATAAATATCATACTAAGCCCCTTTAAGAAATTAAAGTTGAGCACTCTCGGGGATGTTAAAAATAGACTGTCAAAAAGCTCTAATGCAATGTTCCGAATACATTCGTCGAACACTCTCAACTAGTCTTTTATCTGTGCCCGCTCCTAGGTACATATAGATCTTAATTTCCCTTAATTACGTGACAGTTTCCGTTGGCCGAGTGGATATGGCGACTGCTTGCAGATTCTAGGCTGACTCTGTGAACCGGGTTCGCGCCTTCCGACCGTCTGAAATTGTTATTTTCCTGCACTGATGAGAGCAATAAGCTTGAAACGCTAGCGTCTGTAGGTATAAATAATATTAATTAATATATATATATATATATATATATATATATATATATATATATGGGAAATGAAAAATCAAGAGATATTTTTTATATATTCATCAACGTTTCGTCTTTATTGTAAGACTTCCTCAAGTTGATAATTTTAAGAAAAATGTCATGCAAGTACATCGAAATATTGGGTTGACATGATGGGTCGATAAGGAAAAGTAGCATTGGAGGATAGGTTCCCAGTTTAATCTCAAAATAATACCCTACAATTGCGAGTACTACAATCGTCACAAAAAAAGTATTTTTTTGTATTTGGAAGGGCATGCAGAATTAGGGCAGTTTTGCAAGATGTGAATGTCTCCCAGAAACTGTGTGAGAGAATGTGCGAAAGCCAAAGCATTCAGGTGTAATGTCGAACT
>OY744528.1:20811504-20869004 GCA_963556195.1 Sepiola atlantica
TTCATGTTTTCATGTAAAGACCATAGCACAAGGATAAAAAAAATAAAAAATTTCACTAGTCAGAATCAAATATGGATTTCTCATATTCAAAGCTATCTATAACAAACTTCGAGAAATAGACCGACTTAACTTTATGATATACTAGCCTGCCCGTCTCAGGAAAAGGTGAGTAACCCAAGAAACCCAAGAAACTTCTGCTCCCAGCCTCGAACTTCATATAACTAATTGTATTTTGTAATATCTTTAGATATAAATTGTCAAATTAAAAAAATGTAAAACTATGCGGTGTTGCCTATGAGTCTTTGTACTTTGAAATATTTTTAAATTGTTTATGTTAGCTACTTTCACGATTTGTGAAGTCGGAAAACCACCCCGGCGTTGCCAGCAAGTTGGAGGCTAGAAAACCTCTCACACCTTCCAGTATCATTCCAAAGTCACCATTCATGTGTTGAATAATATGAGGGGGGGGGGGGGGGGTTATATGAAAAGAGAGGATGACGTCATGAGTCAAATCACTTTCGTTTTCCGTCGAACTCAGGCCATTTGAGTTGGAGATTTCGTCCACATTGAACGTCTGAAAGGCAGCAGCTGCTGTCTAAGCTACTGGCGGGCGTCCACCTCTCCCATGGGATATTTTAAACCGACCACGATTCACACAGAAGAAGCCAATAGACTGTGTAGATCTATTCATGTTAGTAGTAGGAGGAGGGCGTCCTCAAATATTAGCTCGTTACAAAAATAATGTCCGATTTCAGAAACCTACATTTATTCATGAAATATTTTTCACTTTTCCAATACTCTGTAAATGACGTGAAACTGTTGCAATGTTGACAGCAAGGTTCTAAGACATTTCTTTGACATCTTGACATATACTTTACTCAACAAATGCTTGCAATTGTTCATTGTCAAGATTACACGGCCGTCCTCTACCTTCTTCATCTTCAAGGCTCTACTCTCCACTGCGGAATTTCTGGAACCACCTTCGTACTGTCCGATCGCTCGTGGATCCATCTCCCCGTGTTCTGTTGATATTGGCAGAAGTTTCGGTGGAATTGTGCCCAAGTTGAACTCTTGCAACAGAAGAAGGCGAAGGTCATGTCTTGGCATGTTCATCATTGAGGGTCTTCTATATTTCTAAAATACTTTCTATCTGAAAAAAAAAATACAAATTATTATGGAGAACACATTAATTATTATATATGTGTTCTTCAAAATTGTTTGATCTATTCCCTGCTTCTTTTATTTCAGCTCGTTTGACTCATCGGTCTAGTGGTCTCCATCAATTCGCTGTTTTAATACCTCATTGTAATACAGCTTCCTATTTCACTAGCTTATTTCCAAGAACTACAGGCTTGTGGAACTCTCTTCCTGGTGACTGTGTTCTTCCTACCTATAACCTTGGTCTTTTCAAGACTAAGACCAATGGGGCATCTCGTGTCTTTGCGATAATCATAGTTCGTTCTTGTTAGCTCCATACATCAAGTGGCTTCATGCCTTGTCTGGAGCGATTTCCATTAAAAAAATATATGTTAAAATATACCAGAAATAAACTACAAATTCTGTGTTTAAATGATTAAAAAAAACGGCCATTATTTTTGTAACGATCTAATATTTGTGGTTTCTTTTCAGACAGATCAAGGTTAGGGTTAGGGTTAGGGTTAGGGTTAGTATTCCTTTTTCCAGTGGGATATACAAGAAACCCTTTGAGTTAAAGATGGCAGACAAGTAAGCAAACAATCCGTCATCACTGCCGTTGATAGACAAAGTCTGACTAAAGCATGAGACGAGTGGCCATATCCAACACAGGGAGTACTGTTGCCACATCTGGGCTGGTGCACCAACCACTAACCTCTCCCACTTGGACAGGGAACCAAAAAGAATTTCTAACCTAATCGATCCCTGTTTTTGTTTTACAGGTACTTCCACGGAATGTGCTCTGATGAACTTCCTGCACTTGTACCCCTTAAAAGAAAAAACACTTTCGACCCACCGGACTAGTTGCAAAATACCACCCCTTCACTGTAGAGGTCCCTGGATGCTGGAGGACGTTTTACTCTGATAGCTTCTTTCCTCGTATCGCTTGCCTTTGGAATTCCCTTCTTGCTCCCTGTTTCCCCAACAATACCAACATGCAGAAATTTAAATGTGATTCGAAGGAACATCTTGTTGCTCAACTCCCCACCCAGGTTGCATCTTATAAATCTGACCCCTACTACAGTAGCCTCTTACGCTTCAGTGGCAATATGACTTGTTTAGGGTGGATAAAAGTTTAAAAAATATATTGGCCAGAGATTAGAGTTAGGTTTAGGGTTAGGGTAAGGTTAGGTTAGGTTTAGCACCAGAAGAGAACCCAGATAATAATAATAGGACAAAATATTATCAACATTATTGAAAATGGGATTTAGGAAAATGCGTTATAATATTGCCATATTATACTTTTTAATTCAATAGAGAAAGAAAACAGATGCCGGTGTCTCTGTGATGCGTTTTTATGTGAAGTCGAATTTACAAAAATCTGTTAAAAAATCTGGTTTGTAAAACATGGTCGTCTATTAAATAAATAAAGAAACGCATTTCATGTTAGAAATGAGTTTGTTTAGTTTGTCAGTTCGTCTATTGTTTGAAGGACGAAACAATAAAAAATATGAGGGGGGGGCGGAAAGAAAAGAAATTAAACTTACTATGAAAGAAAGAGTACACGTGACGAAGGACACTGAAGCTGACGACTGCCACTTAGAACAACCCATTAAAACAACAATGTAATTAGTTGATGTAAAATAAAAATGTTTACATACTATCATGATATACAAGTAATTCTAATAAATAAGCTAATATTAATGTAAAACAAATGTAATTATTTCCCTGACAGCTAAAATAAATAGAGCAATGACGATTTTCTAAAAATATTAATGACATAAGCTGACTTTTCTTTTCATGGCATTACCGTAAAATGACTGGAATTGATTTTTTCTGAAAGAATATGAAGCGAAATACATAATATATGTGCAAAGAATATGGTGCAAGGATACAAAGGAAGAAATCGCTAATCAGAATCAAATATCGATCTATCTGTGAAATTTAAAATCCGGTTGACTTAATTATATATATAATCTATTTATGTATAGGTAAAGGTAAAGGTCGCATAGCCTGGACGCGAATCACCGTGTCTAGGGCACAGCATATGGAAGGCGGAGCCCATCCTTCTCCTTCCGCTGCCTTGAACCTTCCCTGAGTTTTAGTCAGGTACCCATTTACTGCTAGGTGGATAGAGGGAGTTTTCAGACCCGAAAATTTGCATGCCGTGAGTGGGATCGAACCCGGGTCGTCCAGCCCAAAGATAAGTGCTATAACCACTCGTCCACAGGCCCGCCCTGAATAACACAAGACATATTCTTGTAAGGACTTGAATAACACTTGATCTTTCTGTGCTTCACAGCTACCAGCTCTGCTACCAGCTCCAGAACTACACCATCATCAGGAGGAACAACTTTGCAATTTTGCCCCCCCCCCTCACTCCTCCATTGCTTTTCTGAAGTGGGGGGGGGGGAGCCCTCTGTCAAAATGTGTTTTTTATTTACCTCCTCTTCAGGAGGTTAGGCACAAGGCCAGTTTTATCTTACTCCCACAAGGTAAGATGTGACCCAAGGTCGGGTCGGGAAAGTGGGACTTGAAAAGCCAGCGCCCGAGAAGGTGAGCACTCTGGCCATTAAAAATTGCCTGGGCGGCCCCGGCGTCATTCCCCGGTAGGGGCGCCTCAGGCAGTAAGCAATAAACTTACTCCTTCTCAAAGAGCGGAGGCAAAGCCTGAGAGGGTGGACCTCCTAGAACTGCACAGGACAAACCCACAGACCGGCGGAATCAAGCCCCGAAGGACAAGACGACACCGGTCTATAGGGTGCAGTATCCATCGGAATAGATACCACACTTTCTTCCTAGCCAAAACAAACATCAAGATGTTGTTATGTAGCACTGATGTCACCTGCCCATCAATGTCATCAAGCCAAATTCCCTTCCTGGCCCAATTTCCTCAACGGTAGAGTGCTCCCCACTGTGGTTTGTATCCTGGGGATATCTGCTACATGTCCTACGATCCATTGCCCCTCGTTGTTGAGGAAAGTAAGCGAGGAAACAAAATATATTTAATTTTTAAACATAATGTTCTCCTTTGTGATGTTAATAATAAAAAGGAACAAATTAAAAAAAAATTTAAAATTAATTAAAAAAAATTTTTTTTTTAAATTAATTTAATTTAAAAAAAAAATTATTTTATTTATTTATTTATTTTTTTTTAAATGGTGCCGGCCTAGGCTGACACCAGACAAAATATTTGTAGAGGGTCAAGGAGGATGAGAAGACCGAGCAGGGACAGCACAAATCAGACCTCCACTGGAAGTGCAGAGAATGCTGGGACCTTGGGGAGGCTTATTGCCACCCAAATCCCAGAGAAGACCAATTGTCCTTACCAGCGAGAAATCAATGGTAAGAGGCTGTTGCGATATCGCATGGTTATCGAAAAGAGGTGAAGAATACTGGAAATCTGGGGAGGCTTGTTGTCACTGAGACTCCAGGACATACCACTGGTTGTTGTCGGTGAGCAATCACTGACGATGATCTGTGTGAGAACTCCTAGTGAGTACAAATAATAATAATAATCATAATAATAATAATAATAATAATAATAATAATAATAATAATAATAATAATAATAATACCCGTATCAGCGGAAAATCGGTGGTAGGTGGCTGTTGCGATACCGCAAGGTCATCAGCGGTGATGAACGAAAAGAAGTGGAGCATACTGGAAGTCTGAGGAGACTTGTTGTCACTCAGACTCCAGGGAATACCACAGGTTGTTGGCAGTGGGTGATCACTGACGATGACCAGTGTGATAACTCCTAGTGAGTAAATAATAATAATAATAATCAAGGGTCAAGGAGGATGGGAAGACTGAGGAGGGAGAGCACAAACCAGACCTCCACTGGAAGAGTGCGGAGAGTACTGGGACCTTGGGGAGGCTTATTGCTACTCAAATCCCAGAGGAGACCAATCGTCGTTACCAGTGAGAAATCAATGGTTAGCGGCTGTTGCAATACTGCAAAGTCATTTGCGATGGTTATCGAGAAGAGGTGGAGAGTACTGGAAATCTAGGGAAACTTGTTGTCACTCAGACTCCAGGGAACACCACCGGTTATTATCAGTGAGCAATCACTGACAATGACTTGTGTGAGAACTCCTAGTGAGTACAAATAATAATATGGGATTAGAGAGACTTGTTATTTTTAGTTATGCAAGAAAAAATGTCTTAACAGAAAAATGTCACAGTTTATGAATTTTTTAATAAAATCAAATGCAAGAAATATCATAAACTGCCCCCCCCCCCCCCCAAAGAAGTAATGGCACCAGCCTCGGCTGATACAACACATGAAGGGCCAAGGAGGATGAGAAGACTGAGGAGGGACAGCACTAACCAGACCTCCACTGGAAGAGTGTGAAGAGTACCGGGACCTTGGGGAGGCTTATTGCTACTCAAATCCCAGAGGAGACCAATCGTCGTTACCAGCGAGAAATCAAGGGTAAGCGGCTGTTGCGATGCCGCAAAATAATTTGCAATGGTTATCAAAAAGAGGTGGAGAGTACTGGAAATCTTAGGAGACTTGTTGTCACTCAGACTCCAAGGAACACCACCGGTTATTATCAGTGAGCAATCACTGATGATGACTTGTGTGAGAACTCCTAGTGAGTACCAATAATGATGATAACTAGCAGGGACCCCGTGGAAATTCCACGGTGCTTTCTACATCAATCTGTTTAATTTACTGTTAATAATAAGATTCCTTTTGAAATAATAAATCTGTCATACTGCAATACTATTAAGAAAAATGATTCTTTCTTTTTACGTAAAAATAATTGTCTTTTTCAACTAGATATTATTTAAATAAATAAGATGAATGTATCTCAGCTTGATTTATTTATTTACAATTGTCGCAATTTAATTCTTTTTAAAACAATATTCTCTGTTTTCTTCACCGTAAAAAAGTCCTCCTGCATCTGGGGTGCGGCTCATCAGCACAACCAGCGGTTCTATGGTGCTTTCGACATCAATCTGTATCGAATAATAATAATATTCCTTTTTGAAATAATGAACGTATGTCAGCTTCAATACTATTAAGAAAAAAATGACTCTATCTTCTTCCGTAAAAGTAATTGTCATTATCAGCTTGTAGCAGTTACCTCCTCCTTTTAAACATAACTACACCTGTTGGCCGTTAGGTGTCGCTTTTTCACCGACAGGTGGCGCTGAAAAGCGACACCAGAGTTATCTGCCCTTCGAATTATAAAAACCGATGCAAACGGAAAATCACCCTCTTGTCTTTTCAACTGACCTCGGCAGAACGACGCTGACACCAGCGCTCCGTCTTACTTTCTCTTGTCTTTTCAATTGGCCTCGGCAGAACGATGCTGACACAGCGCTCCGTCTCATGCTCTTTTCTCTTCAACTGGCCTCGGCAAAGCAACGACTAACACACGTATCTTCTGTCAACACATAATAATAATATTCCTTTTGAAATAATAAACGTATGTCAGGTTCAATACTATTAAGAAAAAAAATGACTCTTTCTTCTTCCGTAAAAGTAATTGTCATTATCAGCTAAATATTCTTTAAACGAATAAAACAAATTTATTTATTAAAAAAATGGTAGCAATTTAATTCTTTTTTAAACAAAATATATTCTCTGTTTTTTTATCGTAAAAATAATTGTCAGCTAAATATTCTTCAAATCAATAAAACGAATGTCTCTTTTTGAAATGTATTCATTTAAAATTGTACTGTTTTAGTTTAGGGAACGACATAATTTGATTTTGGGAACAATTCATTTTAAAATGGGTAAGGTCAGAATTGTTTACATTAACAACATCAGATTAATTACCAATCACCATTTTTGCTGCTCGGACAATCTCATTTTTTAAAATAAGCGTGAAAGGTGATAACGTACGCACAAACATGAAATGCTTTAGTGTATTTTTACGACTTGAAGCTATTTGCAAAAAATCGAAAAGAACTAGAAAAACTGATAAACACAACCAAAATCTTCAGCCAGGAGATTTGTAATGAATTGTGAATGGGAAAGTGTGCACTATTAGAGATGAAAAGGGGAAAACTTAAGACAGCAGAAAGTATGGAATTATCCAACCAAGAGGAGATTAGGGCACTTGGCAAAAATGATACCTATAGATATCTGGGAGTTTGGGAAATAGACACTATCAGATCAAGAGAAATAAAAGAGAAGATTGGAATAGAATACACAGGAAAGACAATAAAACTCTTAGAAACTAAATTATATAACAGAAACCTGATAAAAGAAATAAATACCTTGGTAGTGTCCCTAGTAAGGAATTCTGGACCCTTCATATGTTGGACAAAATAAGAACTCAGGTATATGAACACGAAGACTAGGAAACTAATGACCATGAACAATGCACTACACCCGAAAGATGATACTGACTGTCTCTACATAAAAAGGAACGAAGGGGGAAGAGGACTGGTAAGTATAAGACTGCATGAATGACACAAAAAACGAACACGAAAAATACATTACCCAAAACACAGAAAGACTGATCATCGCAGCAAGAGACATTGCCAAAATGAATAATACAGGGAGCAACGAAACAGGACACAAAAAGTCGAAAAGAGAAAAATGGTAAGAGAAGTAGCTGCATGGCCGGTTCATAAGATTGACCCATGAAAACCCCATGGACATGGCTACAGAAAGGACACCTAAACAGAGAAATGAATCTATGTTGACAGCTGCACAGAACAACGCAATCAGAACAAACTATATCAAAGCTAATATATACAAAACCAAAGAAAAAAGTGAATGTGGACTCTGTGGACAAAGAGACGAAACGGTAAACCACATAATAAGTGAAAGCAGCAAACTAACTCAAAAGGAATACAACAGCAAACATGACTCATAGGAAAGGCAGTCGACTGGGAACTATGCAAACGTCTGCACTTTGAAGATGCCGACAAATGCTACAAGCACAAACCGGAGATAGTATTGGAAAACGTTATCACCCTCCACCCTTTCTTTTAAAAAAATGGGATTGCCTAATCGCCAAAGAAAGTAATTTTGAAACTTTCCTTTTTTTTTAAATTTCATCTGATGACGCTATTGTGTCGAACATGAAACTCGAACTATAATATACTTTGTACTAGGATCAAAGTGTGGTATCAGTTCTGTCCAAAGATTGTACAATAATATCGTGAGGGGTTCTTCGTTCGTGCCCCGTGTCCATAATAGAAATTTGATCACAAATTTCTACAAAGGTTGTGGAGATAGAACCCCACACACACTACCACACATAACCAGATATATTCTGAAACTACCTTAACCAGAGTACTTAGATGGCCAAGATCAAAGTGTAGTATCTGTTCCGATGGATACTGCACCCCATAGACCGGTATCGTCTTGGCCTTCGGAGCTTGATTTCCGCCAGTCTGCGAGTTTGCCCTGTGCAGTTCTAGGAGGTCCACCCTCCCAGGCTTCGCCTCCCCTCTTTTGGGAGGAGTAAGTTTATTGCTTACTGCCTGAGGCGCTCCTACCGAGGAATTCCGACGGGGCTGCCCAGGCAATTTTTAATGGCCAGAGTGCTCACCTTCTCGGGCGCTGGCTTTTCAAGTCCCACTTTCCCGACCCGACCTTGGGTCACATCTTATCTTGTGGGAGTAAGATAAAACTGGCCTTGTGCCTAACCTCCTGGAGAGGAGGTAAATAAATAAATTAGATAGGTATGTTCTGGGTTGAAAAAAAGGTGGTACAATAATATCATGGGGTCTGCGTTCGCGCCAGACGTCCATAGAATGGAAATATGTCACTAACTCCTACAAGGGTTTTGGAGATAGATCACCATAAGCATGGCAGTGATACACAACAACAGCTGTGGAATTTACACGGGGGGGGGGGCTACTACTACTATTACTGCTGCTGCTACTACTACTACTACCACTACTACTACTACTACTACTACTACTACTGCTGCTGCTACTACTACTACTACTACCACTATTACTGCTACTACTACTACTACTACTAGTAGTAATAATAATAATAGCTATATCATAGATCAAACAAGCATTACACACTGAAGATTTCAGATCAAAAAACGCAGTTAATATCTATGTTATAATCTATATAAACCTATTGATCTCGTCGCGGCGATGTAAGTAATGTACGTACGTATGCGTATGTGATAGACAATTCCTTACTTATGTTCTTGTTTTTCTTCTCTTTCTCCCCTTTTTTTTCTTCTGGTGAAACCCTACCCATTCCATTCTTTGAATACAAGAGTATTTCTTCTGCAAAGAAAGAATGATTGTATATACCGAACTCCCCAGCAGCGAGTGCCCCTCACCTCCTTGCTCCCCACCCCCTCTTGTCAACCTTATTACTACAACTGCATTCAACTGATGCCCCCCCAACCCCACCACCCCCACTTCTAACATTACAACCCCCTCCCCCTTCTGCAGACCCTATTTTGCTGCATAGTCGGAATAACAGAACGTCCCCTCCCCACAAACTTATGTTCCTTGTAAATTTAAAACCCTTTTTTCTCCACCACCCCCGCACCCTCTTCTTCTTCTTCTTCTTCTTCTTCTTCTTCTTCTTCTTCTTCTTCTTCTTCTTCTTCTTCTTCTCCTCTTCTTCTTCTTCTTCTTCTCCTCCTCCTCCTCTTCTTCTTCTTCTTCTTCTTCTTCTTCTTTCATCTTCTTCTTCTTCTTCTTCTTCTTCTTCTTCTTCTTCTTCTTCTTCTTCTTTCCTCCTCGTCCTCCTCCTCCTCCTCCTCCTTATCTTCTTCTTCTTCTTCTTCTTCTTCTTCTTCTTCTTCTTCTTCTTCTTCTTCTTCTTCTTCTTCTTCTTCTTTCCTCCTCCTCCTCCTCCTCCTCCTCCTCCTCTTCTTCTTCTTCTTCTTCTTCTTCTTCTTCTTCTTCTTCTTCTTCTTCTTCTTCTTCTTCTTCTTCTTCTGCTAGTGCTCCAATATCATTATCAAACCCATTCTGTTCGTTTTATTCGTTCATTGATTCTTTCATTCGTTAACGTTCAGTGTGGCAAACACCAACATTACTTGCGCAAGAGCATATAATTTTCGACACGATACATTACTATGGTCATCCATCGGTACCTTCGGTTTCACAGAAACACTGAAAACTCAACCCGCGGGGTTAAAGATAACAAATGAGTCACACTATCATTACATCAGCTGATGAACCTGTCACATTTGGTATCTTTAACCCGGCGGGTTGAGTTTCCGTGAAACCGAAAGTACCGATGGATGATCAAAATAATGTATAGCATCCATTAATATATTTCATGAGCGAGGGACTACCACCACAATTGCCTTTTGGCTAGAATTAAAGTGTAGTATCTGTTTATAAATAAATTTAAATTTTCAACATTAGGGATATTTTAAGTAGAGTGTCCCTAAAGTAAATGTGGTATTGTGGTGACTTCAAAGATTCTAGCTAAGAGTAAGATAGACAGAGTAGGATAGAGGGAGGATGACCAACGACTCTCTCCCAACCCCACACTTTTGATGGCCTTGTGCCTTACTTGTTAACTTTTAAAATGTATTTTTATGTTTCTTGCAAATAAATAATTTAAAGTGTAGGGTCAATGTTCTGATACCACACTCCATCTTTTCTGTCCTCGGTCAGTAAAGGAGAAATTCTACTAGACTGAGGCAATTTTTTTAATTTTCGTCCGAATCCAGGGTGCCCCTTTTTGGGATGCTGGATTTTCCCACATTAAAAAAAACGAGTCTGTGTCTAACTCTGCCCAAGTGGGGAGGCAAGTAAATAGGAACTACCACAATTGGTTATCCACGCTACATTTGGTAACTAGTATATATTGAATCCAAAAGTGCTCATTACTTTGAAAAGTAGAGCTGTTATAATAATAATAATAATAATAATAATAATAATAATAATAATAAGAAGAAGAAGAAGAAGAAGAAGAAGAAGAAGAAGAAGTAGAAAAAGAAGAACTCCTAGCGAATAATAATAATAATAATAATAAATAATAATAAATAATAATAAATAATAATGTCTTCCTTTCTACATCGTCACTGCGTGTGTTTGTGTGTGCGTGGGTTATTGGGCTTTCCACACACATGCGTGTGTGAGAAAAGGGCATAGTTGCTCTCCCTCTCTCTCTCTCTCTCTCTCTCTCTCTCTCTCTCTCTCTCTCTCTCTCACACGCACACTTCCCCCCTCTGTCTCATCCCGTCTCTCTCTCATCCCCCTCTCTCTCTTTCTCTCGACACCAGAAGGAATCTGAGCCTTACATTCCTCTCCGCGCCACAGACAGCCCTTGAAAAAGGAGTCCCAATAATCACGCCCCCTCCACTTACCCAATTCCAAAACACCCCATCCCCGACGCACACACGCATTCTCTCTCGCAGACATTCCATCACTCATTCCGACCTCGCTCGTTTACGTACGTACCTCACCGTCACATAGACTTTTCGCTCGTCTTTCTGACTCACTCACTCCTCACCCCCCTCCCTCTTGATATTCCGACTTGCGTTTTTCTTTCTCTCTATTCTTCATTGGCACTTTCTTTCCTTAAAAAAAGAAAGAAAGAAAGAAAGTAAAATCTATGGGTGTTCTACCCCCCCCCTCTTTTCCTTTCCTTATTCAATTCATTGTTTTTCATCCTTTTCTTCGTATTATCTGAAAAAGAAAAAAAAATGAATTTCTTTCTCAAATAAACTAACCGGTTCTTTGATACGACTGGGGCGCGTACGAAAAAAAAAATACATGTTTTCTTCCATTTGAGCCAGGAGCACAACGGAACCACTGAACCATAAATATCTGACGTTTATCTTGAACCTTTAACTCAAGCCGAAAATGACTTTCTATTCGCCAGTTTAGACGTTTCAGAATTACTTTTCAATTTCGAAGGATCACGTAATCAGCCATTTGTATCCAACATTAATACATAAAAGAAAAATGACCATCATCTGTTTACAATGTAGCACTTCGAAATTCGAAAGTGGGTAATCATTACTATCACCGACATAAATTATTTTAAAGGAAATACAGTCGGGAAATTAGTCAAAAACAATATATTTTGCTTTACCTACTCATTTGTGACCTATTTGCGTTAAAACATGTATATTTAACATGAGATAAAAACATTTTAAATTGTCGTAAATATTGGTTCTGAGCAAAGTCGCCATTTTCTTTAGCCACTTGTTTACGTTACGGACCTTACTTCCGGTGGCTGAAGAACATGGCGACTTTGCTTAGAACCAATATTTAACAACTTTAAGTGCTTATATATCATATTAATTTTTTTAACGCACATAGGCCACGAATGAGTAGTTAAAACAAATGAATTGGTTTTGACTAATTGATACTTATCCAGATTAGGGCCCAACCTAAAATCGACTTGGCGTCGGTTAGGGTTACCGTTAGGGTTAGGGTTAGCTTGGGTCCTAATCTGGATAAGTACCGACTAATTTTCTCAACTGTATTTCCTTTAATGTCGGTAACAGTAATGATTACTCGAAAGTGATTTTAAAATCTTTAAACTGGTGGATAGAAATCATTCTGGTCTTGAATGTTATGTTTCATTTGTGCTTCTGAACCAGTGGCGTGCAAAGAGGTGAGAGGGCGATTTGGCGGTGGCCCGGGCATCCAAATTTAGCATTCAATCATATTCAAACTATCTTCTTTATTTCCCCAGTACTAGGCCTTATACTTGAGTCTTAAGGGCATACAATTAAGGAGTTGGGCCCGGGAATCACCAGGGCATCACTAGACCTTTGCACGCCGCTGCCTGAGCCAAAGGAAAACATGCATTTTTTTACACGCGCCCCTGTCATATGAAAGAACCGATCTTTTAAACGAATCTTATGAACTGAGAAACCAACCTCTCTCTTTCTTCTTCTTCTTCTTCTTCTTCTTCTTCTTCTTCTTCTTCTTCTTCTTCTTCTTCTTCTTCTTCTTCTTCTTCTTCTTCCCAAAATTCCTCTTTTCTTTCTTTCTTTCTTTCTTTCTTTTTATTCGATATTCGTAAGTTTTTCATTCTTTCTTTTCTACTTTATCCCAAGAATCATTACTTTTTCATTAATTTATTCATACTTTTTCTTCTTTTTTTTTAAATCTTTCTTTCTGTTTTTGCAGGGGTGCGTAATCAGCTTAATGGACACCGTCACGACCTATGGAATCTGCTATGCCGGGTTCAAACCCTACTGGATCTATTCTGATCATTTTACGCAGTAAAACTTTTGGGGAAGGTATGGACCCGCAATTTTCCCTACAGCGACTTCTGTTCAACTAATGGCATACAATTCAGCGTAGATGATTAGTTCAACGAATCTAAAACTTAATTTCTTGTACGCTAAACAATCCTCCTCTCTATAATAAATACCAATGTGTATTTATTTGTATATAGATATATAAATAAATATATATCCGACCTGTCACACAAAAGTTTACAAGCAAAATAACTGCCGGACGAAATTATTTCAAGTGTTTAAAGGAAAAAAGAAAGCAAAACCCTTAACTTTTCCTTTCCTTTTTTCCTTTCTTTTTTCGGTACTTCTGCAGTTTACGGACGGTGCTGAAATAATAACGTTATTATTTAGAAACCCATTCTTAACATGGAGAGAAGAAGGGGAGGGGGGCTTCTTTTTTTTTTTTAACTATTCTGTATTTTCACCTAACAATTTAATAAACAAAAGATACCGTAACAATTGTATTTAACTTGAAAATCCTATCTACAAAAAATAGTACGGTCCGTAAACTGCAGAAGTACCTAAAGAAGTAAGAAATAAAAACAAAGAAAAAAAAAACAACAAATTAAACACAAGAATAAATTATCAAAAAACAAGCGATTTACCGGTTTCGTTCGGATCAAAGACAAAAGAAAAATCAAATCAAAATGCTAGAAATCTCTATTGTTAGGCGAAAGATTAGGCAAAGTATTTTATTAACCTCCTCTTCAGGAGGTTAGACACAAGGTCAGGTGTGGATTCGAACCCAGCACACCCAGGTCCTAAGTCCGCGTCGTTAGCCACCGTGCCATCCCCAAACCAAGTATATTTGTTCTTCAAATCATAGTGTCTGAAGAGCATTTATACTGAGTCATCTTAGGGGTGGGCATCTTTGTCAGCCAGCCGTGTAACCCATTCCTTTTCCTATTAAGCTCTTGAAGGGCTTATTTTTTGGCTCTCCTGTTTGGAGTCCATAGGATTGAACGTTGATGGTGGGGTCTCTTTCAGGCTTGGTTTGTTTGAAAACTGACAGATAAAGAAGGTAGTTAAGAATCCTTGGTAGAGGGACGAGCTCATTGTGCTTTTCTGGTCGACAGGACACCGAACTCAGGGATAGCTTCTTGAGAGGCTTCTCCATCAGCATTCGCAAAATGTCGAGGTCTTCTCAGATGCCATTTTGCGCATGGATGTGTGTCCCTTAAGGTATTTCTAGCATGGATTACTGGGTCTGCCACTGCCACAGCCACGTTAACGTTTCAGCTTTAGAAGTGATTCTACCTTCCTCTCCCCTTTTGTTATTATGCAACTCAATCATCTTTCGTTCCTGTTAGCCTCTTTACATCAAGTGGCTTACTGCCTTGTCTGGAGCGATGTCCATAAAAAAAAAATACCAAAGTGTATTAGTCAAAGTGATGCAATAGTCTCAACTCGAACATGACATTTTCAGCCCATAATTGGCACGGGTAACCACTTCATCAACCCCAATTTCATATATTAGGGCTGCAACAATATCTATTCGCAACAAGGTATATATATGCGTTTAATTTTGATTATTTGCATTATTGTTCTTATCTTGGGTGTTATTCTCACAACGTTTCAGCCGATGTAACCTCCAACCATTCTTCAGGTGTGTCATGTCAAACTCGGGAATCTGTATGTCGAAGTCGAGAATCTATACGTTTTTTCAAACGGAGCTCTTTATTCAATCCATGGGGATATATATATATATATATATATATATATATATATATATATATATATATATATATATTGTTGAATATAAGAGACAACTCATGTCTAGATATCCTTTGGTAGATCCTTTCAATAGTCTGAATCAGGATCTTAGTTTCGGAGGGGAATTGGCTGATGAATTTGCCATAGTTTGGATTTGTCTCCTAGGTACTTTCGGACCCATCTGGGTCCATCTTCAGGGGAATGAGGTTAATCAGGTACAGACCATGTGCTAGTATTATAGAAGGTTTTTGGCGGGAATTATGTACTAAGTACGAAACTATATTTGGAGCTATAGACATTTTAGAATATTATTACTGATATTCAACAATATTTGCCTGCAATAGAAGATGCGATATCTTTGGTTTAACAGAATCGTTGGAAACTCAGCCTACAGAGTTAAAGATACCAAATGTAACCGATTCTTCAGTCGATGTTTTATATGTGAAGAAAGAAACGGTTTGTTTCTTCTTTCGTGTGCCTAGCATCAAACAGAATTTCTATGAACAGAGGTTCCGATCTGTGGAACACATTACCACGGGACTGCTTCCATGCCGTCTACAACATAGTCGTTTTCAAATCCAATATCAACAAATAGTTGCCATAAACCGTCCTCATAAGAATTCAAATTTTAGCCATTCAATTCATCATTTTAAATCCTCGCATAATATTATTCATCATTAAACTGGCACTCCATTCATCTGATTAACCCTTATCCTCGAGTGGCTTTTGGTCTTGATAAGTGGTGACTCATTAGTAAAAAAGCTTTCGTGAGCAATGTTTTTTGGTCGACTGTTATTTTTAGTGAGTATTGATTTACTCCTCTCCAGGAGTTAGGCACAAGGCCAGTTTTTATCTTACTCCCACAAGTAAGATGTGACCCAAGGTCGGGTCGGGAAAGTGAGGTTTAAAAATTGCCTGGGCAGCCCCGTCGGCATTCCCCGGTAGGGCGCCTCAGGCAGTAAGCAATAAACTTACTCCTCCCCAAAGAGGGGAGGCAAAGCCTGGGAGGGTGGACCTCCTAGAACTGCACAGGACAGACCCATAGACCGGCGTAAATCAAGCCCCGAAGGCCAAGACAATACCAGTCTATGGGGTGCAGTATCCATCGGAACAGATACTACACTTTGATCTTAGCCAAAAGGCCAAGCAGTGAGTAACATGTGGAGATTTTCAATACTCTCGTAATATTTATCATCATTCAGTTGTCAATCTATCCATCTCATTAACGCTTATCCTCGAGTGACTTTTGGCCTTGATAAGTTGTAACTCCTTAGTAAAAAGAAAAAAAAAAGGATCAGATGTTGAAACTGAGCCACAGCTGGAACTGATTATTTGTGGAATTTCAGAACCGACTTCGAAATCTAGTGGGGGATTATCTCTTCCGTTCCTTACTACCCCTTTCTCACAGAAGAGACGTTGCTAGTCTTTCTCTACTCTATTGTTATTTCCATGGAAAGTGTTCGACCGAGCTCGAATCTTTGGTTACTTTTTGTAAGACATTCGCAGCAAGAACTCGTCTTCCTACCACAACGAAGAAGAACTTTTCTTTCTCCCTCAGTGTTCCCAGCATCAAGCGAAATTTCTTCACAGGGGCTTCCCGTTTGTGGAACACATTGCTGCGGGACTGCTTCCCCACAGATTGCAACTTGTTCGTCTTCAAAGCCAATGTCCACAGATTCCTATCTAGAATCGTCCCC
Source organism: Sepiola atlantica (assembly GCA_963556195.1). Taxonomy (NCBI): domain Eukaryota; kingdom Metazoa; phylum Mollusca; class Cephalopoda; order Sepiida; family Sepiolidae; genus Sepiola; species Sepiola atlantica. Next base: position 20,828,216 of record OY744528.1, read on the forward strand.
ACAAATATTCGGACTTAATTCTGACGATCATTCCATCTATTTAACCCTTATCATCGTTGCTAGTCTTTCTCTACTCTATCATTATTTCCATGGAAAGTGCTCGACTGAGCTCCAATCTCTGGTTCCTCCCTGTAAGACATTCACAGCAAGAATTTGTATTTCTACCACATCAAAAATATACCCTTCCTTTCTTCCTCGGTGTGCCTTCTTCACAAGGACTTTCTGTCTGTGGAACACATTACCACGAGACTTCTTCTGTGTATATTACAACAGGGCCTTCCTCAAATCCAATGTTAACAGATTCCTGTCATGAACCGTCTACACATGTATTCGAACTTAGTTCATTCCTTCAATCATTCTCAATCCTCTCATAATATTCTTCATCTCTCAACTCACAATCATTCCATCTCATTAACACTTATCCTTGAGCGGCATCTGGCCTTGATAAGTAGTGACTCCTTTTAGTAAAAAAAAAAGAAGAAAATTCAGAAGGAATTTGAATTTCTCTATTTTCGATAATATTCTCTAGCAGAATAAAAGGCGCCGGTTTCTCCTGGTTTGAAGTTTCGAAAGTTGGTCTACATATCTTGCGCATCAAACTTCCACTTCTTAATTACTTCCTTTTAACTGTTTGAAACTTATGTCATCGATTCACTCTCGATCAGATGTGCAATTCTGTGACAGTACTTGATCGTCAACTTTGAATTCTTGTAGAAGAGGTGATAACTTTTGTTTTCTGTTCCCTATTAGTTCCATAATATTGGATTCTGTTTCTCTGTCAAAGTGTCCTTTTTGTAACCATATTCAGGTGTTGTCGTGTGTCGTACATGTAGCTGCTTCTCTTCTTAACCCTAACCCTAACCCTAACCCTAACCCTTACCCTAATTCTAACCCTTCTCTTCCCACTTTTCTTTTCTCGTCTTTTTGTTTCCCGTTTTGCTGCTCCCTGTATTTTTCATTGTGCCAGTGTCTTTTGCTAAGATGATCAGCCTTTATGTGTTCAGAGTTATGTATTTTTCCAGTTCTTATTTTGTGTCATACACACAGTCTTCTATACTTACCAGTCCTCTTCCCTCTTCTCTCCTTTTTATGTAGAGACGGTCAATATCATCCTTTGTGTGTAGTGCATTGTGCATGATCATTAGGTTCCTAGTCGTCTAGTCTAGGTGCCTGAGTTTTTCTTTCATAAATGGCTCAGAGTATCTTACTAGAGATTATATTTTCAGAATTTTTGAGATGAGGATTGATAATTGTATTATTTTAATTATTCAGACTAGTGTTCTCATTTGGATGTTATTTTCACAGCATTTTGACCGATGTAACCTCCGACCTTCTTCGGATTCATCTTGTCCAACTCAGGAATTGAACCTGTGGTACAACTGATAAAATGCTAAGTTATAATCAGTTCCAAGTGACAGTCTTCTGGAGGTTGAAGGTTCAATCCTCGATACAGGCGATACTAAGACTATAATTAAGAATTATTTAAGACTTCTACTCGATCATGGTTGACAGAACAAGAACAATCTACCCCCCCATGGATTAAATAAAGGGTTCCATTTAAAATTCCATACAAATTATCGAGTTTAACATAAAGATTATCGTGTTTTACAAGATGCACTGGAAGAAGGTTGGAGGTTACATCGGCCAAAACGTTATGAGAATAACATCTGATATGAGAACAGTAGTCCGTGTAATCCAAATAATGCAAAATATGTGTCGGGTTTCATTTAATTGGTTTCGTTAAAGGAATCTTGATAAGGCGTTATTCATATTCTTAAATATATACCAGTGATTACCAGAATAGAATAGTTGGGTTTTACTTGACCGTAATTTTTTTCATATTCTGTCAAGTTTTTTGTCTTCAAATTCAATGTCATCTGACTTTCCAATCTGATAAAGCCGATGTTAGCTCACAAATTCTTTCCCTTGAATCATTACTAGCCAACGATATAATGCACTCTTATACTGCCGGAAACCAAAAATATATCTAAATTCTACCCATTTACGAATTTACAAACCAAATTAATACCTTCGTCTTTTCTGGCTGGGATTCAAGCCAGTCGGACGTGGTCAGACGGGCTCTCCGTCTTTGTATGTTTTCACAGCTCTAATGCTGTTCCTGACAGACGTCTTTCAAATATAAAAAGAATATTACACAGAGCCAAGAAAAGCAGAACTACCAGAAATCTCATAATCTGACCCACCCCCACCCATCCTCACAAAAAAAAGTGTTCGCGCGACCCTTGGCTGGTACCACACAAATGAGAAGAGTCAATGAGGATGGAAAAACCGTGGAGAGGGAGGGGGCACCAACTAGATATCCATAGACGGGCACAGAGAGTACTGGAACTTCGAGAGGCTTGGTGTCACTCAAATTCCAATGAAAATCAACGGTCATTATCAGTGAGAAATCGATGGTAAACGGCTGTTGTGATAATGCAACCTGATTTACAACAGTTATTAAAAGAGACAGATAGTGCTAGAAATCTGGGAAGACTTGTTGTCACTCAAACTCCAGGGAACACTACTTGTTATTTCCAATGAACAAGTCACTTATACAGATACATGTGAAAACTCCTAGTGAGTAAATAATAATAAAATTCCATAATTTGACCCCCTCCTGCCTCCCCAAAACTGGTGGCACCGACATTAGTCGTGAAGGGGTGACAGGTATGGAAAGATCGAGGAGTGAGAGCACCATCCAGATTTCCACTGGAAGGGCACAGAGAGTACTGGAATCCCGAGAAGACTTATTGTCATTCAAATTCCATAAAATGCTAAAGACTGGCTTCAGCAGAAACCCAATGGTAAACGGCTGTTGTGAGAACGCAAAGTGATGACTGGCAACAGTTATTGAAAGGGGCAGAAATTGCTGGAAATCTGAGGAGACGTAATGTTACTCAGTTTCCAGGGAACACCACTTGTTATTGCCAGTGAGCAATCACTGAAAATGACTTGTGTGGGAAAAATCTATTACAAATGGAAATTTGGCAACTGTCTGAAGCCGAACTATACTATTACTTCTATATCTGAATTCGAAGCTATACTATTACTTCTATATCTGAAGCCGAACTGTACTATTACTTTTATATCTGAAGCCGAACTATACTATTACTTCTATATCTGAATTCGAAGCTATACTATTACTTCTATATCTGAAGCCGAAACTATACTATTACTTCTATATCTGAAGCCGAACTATACTATTACTTCTATATCTGAAGCCAAACCTATACTATTACTTCTATATCTGAAGCCGAACTATACTATTACTTCTATATCTGAAGCCAAACCTATACTATTACTTCTATATCTGAAGCCAAACCTATACTATTACTATCGTTAAATGCTCAATTCGGGGGAGGGGGGATCTAATGTAGTGTCTGATCAGTTTTCATGATACCATTCTCCCAGGTATTACCTCCTCCTTTTTTTGGTGGTGGTGGAGTAGTGCAGTATCTGTTCTGTTGTCATGATACTATCCTCCTAGGGATTACCTTCCCGTTTTTGTTTTTGTTTTTGGAGAAGGGGTAGTGTAGTATATGTTCTGTTGTCATGATACCATCCTCTCAAGTATTACATTCGCCATTATTTTTTTTTTGGGGGGGGGGGGGGTAGTATAGTATCTGTTCTGTTCTGTTATCATGAAACCATCCTCCCAGGCATTACCTCCTCATTGGGGGAAGTCAGTGTAATATATGTTCGTTTGTCAGATGTTTTGCTAGTCATAATGATGATAATGTGATTCCCATTATTACTTGATGATAATATGAATTATAATTCCACATCATAACAATTTAGATATTCTATAGTTTAATTGTTTGAAAGAATTAGAATCTTGTGATTTAATTATTTCGTTAATAAATTGTTCTTGATGTCTGTGAGTTTGGCCCAAGTTGGTGTATTCGTTTTGTGTTTGTTTTCGTATCAAGTAGACGGCTAAATTCCACAGGTCAACTGGGGTAATTTTGATTCAATTAAGTCAACATAATTGAAACACTGAGCCTTTAATGCGGGCCAAACACAAGAGATTGCCGAAACTATTCGGAGTGACTGACCTTTCTTGACACACCATAGAATAAGAAGAAGAAAAAAAAAAGACCCCAGAGAATATAAATATGTCAGAATTGCTGACATTAGAAAATGCAAAGTTATGGTGAAATAATTTATTTTGGCTTTTTTTGTTTTGTTTCATTTTGTTTGGTGTCTCTCCCTTCCCCAATCCCCGCCCCCCCCCAATCCTTTGAGCAAATTATTTATCACAAAAGAGTACTTGAGTGTTGCAATGTAAACTAGATCTCAGATGAGAATAACATTGCCGTGCAGATGTACGTGTGTACATACGTACATACTCCCCGAGCGACCCCTAACCTTAACCCCCCCCTGCTATAAAAATAAAGACCCCCCTTCATAAAAAGGGGTTATTGTTTTTCTTTAACTATGTGATGGATATTTAACTAAATTGAGAGAGAGAGAGAGAGAAAAAAAAAAGGAAAAAATGGAACTGTCACCAAAACTAATTGTTCTTTCACTGATTAATTCAAGAGGAATGGAATTCAGTCTTGCTTAGAACGAGTCTGTAAGTTCCTATTAACTTGCCTCCCCACGAGGGCAGAGTTAGACACAGGGTCGGTTTTTGTAATGTGGGTACTCTTGATTGGAACAAAATAAAAATTGACTCAGTCTACAAGGATCCCTCCTCCTCCTCCTCCCCACACACCACTCCTCCTCCTCCTCCTCCTCCTCCCCACACACCACTCCTCCTCCTCCTCCTCCTCCCCACACACCACTCCTCCTCATCCTCTGCCTGAGAACAAAAAATATGAAGTGTAGTATCAGAACAGCTACTACGCTTTGCTCCTAGCCAAAAGGTAAAGGGAATTCTGTAAATTATTATGGCATATGATTGGAATAGAAGAATATTTCGAATATTTATATATAATAGCAGATATATGCTCCCCCCCCCCCCATTCGGTCGCATATTTTTGCTAGTATATACAATGTAAGTATTGAATTGACTAATGAACAGCCGATTGTGATAATTTCTACTCCCCCATGAGGTAATGCCTAGGAGTATGGTCTTATGACAACCGAATAGATGCTACACTACCCCCCCCCCCTCCTACCCCCAAAAAGGAGATAATGCCTGGGAAAATGGTATCGTGACAACAGAACAGATGTTACACTACCCCTCTCCAAAGGAAGAGGTAATGCTTGGGAAGATAGTATTATGAATGAACATATACTTAACTACTTCTCCAAAGGAAGACGGTCCCATGACAACAGAACAGATACTACACTACCCTCCTTACACAAAAACAACAAAAGAAAGAAGGAAGTAATGCCTGGGAAGAAGATATCATGACGAACGAGCATATACTACGATACCAATCCCCGCAAAAGAAAAAAAATAAAGAGGAAAGAGGAAAGAGGAGGTAATGCCTAGGAGGATGGTATCATTACGAATGAACATATACTACACTACCCCTCCATTAAAACGAAGGAGGAGGAGGCAATGCCTGGGAAGATGGTCTCATGACAACAGAACAGATACTACACTACCCTCCCCCCCCCGAATTAAGCATTGAAAGATAGTACATTCATCTGAAATAATATAATAAACTGAATTGAGCATTATAGAAGTACAATAGTACATTACTAGAAGCAATAGTATAGTTTTGGCTTCAGACAAACATATACTAAATCTCCATTAGTAATAGATAAACATTAGAGCAGGCATGTCAAGCATGTGGCCCGTGTGCCGCATGTGGTCCTTTGCAAGTACACTTGCGACCTGCATAAAATATACTGTAAAAACGTCATTTAACAGCCAAAATTATAGTTTTTATTATTTAAAGTGGATAAACATATGTCGTTCACTGCTTTTCTTTATTTCAAATATTTCTTTAAACTTACAAACGATGCATCACATTTTATAGATTAAAAAAAAGCAGTAAATGAACCACGTGAATGTTACTATGTGATTTTCTCAACTTCCATGAACTAACATTTCAGAATACTCCATCAATTGAAATCAAACTTAGTGTAATCATTCTTATTGAACTATCGAAAGGAATAATTAAAAAAATAATTTCTATACATACTCTGTGTTTCTAAGCAACAAAATTCTTTTACAAGAGAAGAATCTATCAGGGACGCAGTGTGATGATGTATGGAAGTCTCAAAATACGATATCGGAAGGTACACTTTTTCTGCTCACCGTCTGACTCCCAATGTATATTTCTTCCTGTGAAGGGTCTATCAGGCATGTGTGTTCAGTGTGATGATGTATGAAAGCGAAACCTGGCTAGTGAGGGTTGAGGATATGCGTGGCATGGAGAGAAATGATATGAGAATAATATGATGGATGTGTACTGTGAGTCTTAAAGACAGGCTTAGTTCTGATGACTTCAGATGAAGATTAAATCTGAATAGTATAGAGAGATGTGTGCAGAACAGGAGACTTCGATGGTATGGTCATGTTGAAAGAATAGATGAGAGTTCTTTGGTTAGTAGATGTAGAACAGTTGAGGTAGCATGTCCAGTTCACAGGGAAAGGCAAAGGAAAACATGGGAGGAAGTGATAAAAATGGACTTGAGAGAAAGAGGGATAAATAAAAACCTGATAGGTTAGTTTGGAAACATCGGTTTAACGTCCGTTTTACATGCTGGCATGTGTGGGATGTCTTTAAGAGATGATGATGATGATGATGATGATGATGATGATGATGATGATGATGATGATGATGATGATGATGATGACGACGACGATGCTGATGTTGATGACGATGACAGTGATGATGATGGTGGTAGTGGTGGTGGTGATGCTGCTGCTGCTGCTAATTATGATGATGATGATGATGATGATGATGATGATGATGACGATGATGATGATGACGACGACGATGATGATGATGATGATGATGATGACGACGACGACGACGATGATGATGATGATGATGATGATGAGGGTGATGATGATGATGATGATGATGATGATGATGATGACGATTCTGATGTTGATGACGATGACGATGATTATGATGATGATGATGATGATGATGATGATGATGATGATGATGATGAACGACTTCAGTTAGTCACGTGCGGCCTTCATTATAACACACATTTACTCACATGGCCCTCAGGGGATCCTGAGTTTGACATGCCTGCCTTAGAGTATGTGTTCCGTGGAAAATGACAACGAGAAATGTTAGATTTCTCGAGCAAATAAATAAAACATCTGAAAAATAGACAGAGTTTTTATATCACAGTAAAATGCATTTCCCGTTAAACGATGAACAGTTTACAGCATACTCATCAAAATTAGCTTCATTCCAATGGTGTTTTAGTGCTACTTCACAACAACCGACCATAAAAAATATTACATGGATTTAAACAGTGAATGGAGTCCTTTCAAATCTATATACTATTAAAAAGGTGTTTCTGAAGTTTGTTTTCGTATTCAAATAGAAACACGTGATTGGTTGATAAAAAAAGGAATAGGTAGGCTACACATTACTAAGGCAGTAGGTTTATGATGTCAATACCCGAGTTCTAAAATAATTATATATATATATATATATATATATATATATATATATATATATATATATATTACTATTTCATGTATCCACATAAAATTTTATAAGGAGATATAATTTTTTATGTATCAATTTTCAGTATTTACTTCAACAGTGCTCGATACGTAAGTAGAGCTAGGTAGTAAGCAATGAAAATATATATGGCAATCAAGCTACACAGAGGCTCCCCCCCCGGGGATGAAACACGGGAGCCTCTGTGTAGTTTAATTGCCATAAATATATTTTCATAGCTTACTATATATATATATATATATATATATATATATATATATATATATATATATATATATATATATAATATTATGATAAATATTTTTAAATTCTTATCCACATACACATGTGTTTCATCTTTTCCAGGAATTATCAGTGTGGGTTGAAACAGTTTTTCATGGTAAACAACTGATGATTCCTTTGAATAATGTTTGAAGCAAACTAATATAATAACTGTAAAAAATAAATTGACTTACATGAGTGATTTTCCACTGAACGACTTGGGACTTAAGGTTTTTTTTTTTGTTGTTTTTTTAATATAGTTTTAATGGTTGAGAAACTTCCGAGACTATATATATATATATATATATATATATATATATATATATATATATATATATATATATATATATACTGGTGATACCAGATCAGGCTGCCCTGTGGCTCCCTGAAACGAAATTCACCTACATTGACGTTTTTTTTTTTTTTTGTAAAACTTAATTATGTTCTACAAAACCAAAAACAAAAACAACTCTCCCTTTCTCCCTCTCCTTTTTTATTTTATTTTTCCTACCCTACTGCCGGTCCTGGATATGACCTTAAACTACATCCGATGGTGAGATCCGGCTTACGGATATATAAGAAAATTTAAGGAAATTTAAAGTTACCCAAATATACTTATCCATGTATAAATACAACATTTAATTTCTTAGTTCGATTTTATAAAAAAGGGAGGAAAGGCTAAAAAAGTCTCTTCCCCCCCCCCCCAATAAAAAAGAAAAAAAACAAAAAAAACTCCGGCATTAAATGACCACATAGGTTGATATGCCGCAAAACCAACCAATCCAATCCAATCTTATATATATATATATATATAGATAGATAGATAGATAGATAACAGGAAAATAAAGGTATAATGTATACTTTTAAAGTAGAACCTATCATGAAAGAATTGATGCTCAATATACGAGATAGAGCAATTGAATAACCAAGTAAAAGATGTGAATAAAGATTGTAAAAATACAATATCTATTAAGTCATCAGTTGCTCAAAACAAGGTGTTTCAAATAAAAGAAATTTATTTTTCCTTCCCTAAGTCATCGCTTTTCAAAGAATAAAATCTTATTTTGATCTTATATTATCGTGTTTCTTTGTTCCAAAATCGATATTAAATCACAGTATGATATAATTCTGATCTGTCATGATATATATATATATATATATATATATATATATATAGTCTCGGAAGTTTCTCAACCATTAAAACTATATTAAAAAAAAAACAAAAAAAAACAAACTTATAGTCCCAAGTCTTCCAGTGGAAAATCACTCATGTAAGTCAATTTATTTTTTACAGTTATTATATTAGTTTATTTCTAACACTATTTTAAGGGATCATCAGTTGTTTACCATGAAAAACTGTTTCGGGAATTTAAAAACAAGACAGTATTTAATTTCATGGCTTCCCAGAGTTGATCAGACCCCACTTCCCTTAAAAGACAAAAACATAAACGTTCCTTATACTAAATCTACGTTTTGTTCCATATAAATGTTTTTCTAACTTATATTAGTTATTTAAGACACAAAAAAAAAAAAAAAATTGTTTTTACCTGTGCTGTTCGTCTGTCTAATAAAATTTATCCGTTACTTACAAAAATGTTGCTGCATTTTAAAGTGTTTGGACGAATCCATTACTATTATTCAAGTGATTAATGTATTATTTTTAGTTTTATATTATAAATATAAAAAACATCAACACATCAAAAAAAAAAAATAAATAAATAAATAAATAAATATGTATATATATATATATATATATATATATATATATATATATATATATATATATATATATATATATACATACATACATATATATACCTTTAGTTCCTCCTTCTCTCCCTCGTCCTCCTTTGTTGTCCATCTCCCCGTATATATATATATATATATATATATATATATATATATATATATATATATATATATATATAAAGAACAACTTTGGATTGGACATTCTTTTATATTTGTCTTTATCTTATATTATATTTATATCTTTTCAAATTATGACTTTTGTTAATTTCCCTTACCAACTTATTTGTTTGTATTCCTCTGACGATAAGATTTCATTCTTTGAAAAGCCATGGCTTAAAGAAGGAAAAATAAATTTATTTTATTTGGAACTTTATTTGAAAAGTGATCTGCAGCCAAGGAAGTCACGTGGGTTAGGCAGTGGCGGGGAAAGGTGGCCTGTGATTGGTTGTTTTTCATCCAATCACAGGGCACACATAAAAAACTACTGTGTTATAATAATTTTCAATAAACCACAACAAAGAACTTTCCTTTCTTTCTCTCTTTACCAAAACTATACGGAACATCCATGAACAAAGTTTCTTTGCGAGAACATCTCATCTGTTGAACAAAATACCACAAGGTTGCTTCCCGACCTACTACAACATGGTCATCTTCAAGTCTAATGTAAACAAATACTTGTTGATTTGCCCTCTTGGATAATCAATTATTCTTAAGTAATCTTCTGCCCATTCCACCCAATCCTCTCGTGGTCGTGTTCATTGTTTAACTGAAAATTTCTTTAACCCTTATCCTCGAGTGGCTGTTGAGCCTTAGTAGATGGTGGCCCATTAGTAAAAAAAAAAAATGGACGCAGACGGCAACTGACTGGCTACTCATCGACATCAAGCATCCACTTGGATGTCCGGCAAGATGGTGTGGTATGTTGTGACAAGATCTCAGACAGAAGTGACTGAAGCTTACTCCGGACTGACAGTTCTGGACCATTTGTTTGCACTAACTGGACACTAGCCGGCAAAACAAATCGAGGAAAAGAAGATTAGTAATATCATCTCATATGTGAAACAAAAAATCACAAGGCTGCTTCCCAACCGACTACAACATGGTCGTCTTCAAGTCTAATCTAAATAAATACTTGTTGAGCCGTCCTCTTGGATAATCAATTCCTCTTAAATAATCTTCTGGCCATTCCACCCATTGTTTCCGGTCCTGTTTTGGTGGTGATTATCGTCCAACTAACAATCTCTTTAACACTTATCCTCGAGTGGCTTCCAGGACTTGATAAGTGGTCACCCATCAGCAAAAAAGAAAAGAAGCACAACTATTTGTTTGCTCTATTGTCTTAATGTTTTATGTGCTCAGGGTGGATGCCATCTATGGCTGGTGACCTATCGGTCTTCAGTGAAATTGATGGATAGGGTGGAATCACATCCTAAGGGGCGGGCAACCTTTTCAGAGTGAGGGTCTGATGAGACTTTTGGAAGGAGATCGCGGGCCGGAGTGAAAAACGAAATCTCAGAATTACTATATTTTGTTTACATGAATAAATTGTACAAAAATTGCATTGAACACTCTATAAATCTGATATTTTTTGTCAAGAGACTTCTGTATGTGATGTTATAAAAGGCGCCGACGAAGAGCCATTTTGGAATCATAAAAAATAATGATGGGGAGAAGTAGCAAGTTGATCCAGCATTCGTTTTGACACACCTCACATAGGATCTATGTTTCATGCTCTTTCCTCGTCTCTTGTTTCCTTTTTGCTTCTCTCTCTTTCTCTTTTTCTATTTTTATCGCTTAATAGTTAAAGAAAAATGAAATATACATGCATCATCGCTCGCTGATATTTATACATATTTATCCCACTCTAAATCTTAATCGAAACTTACTTTTACATCTATATCACAAAATGATATGAGTTTTACTGGGAGGTCCACGGGTCTGATTGCAATAATAAAGCATAGCAGGGTGGCGGGCTGGACGCTAAGCCTTCGCGGGCCGGATGTGGCCTGCGGGCCAGAGATTGCCCGCCCCTATCCTAAGGCCATAAGTAAACTATGGACTTTCACTGACGTTTTTAGATCCATCGAAGCATCCCTATAACTGGCCGTGTCTGTTGGTGTATCTGTTGGTCTGTAAGTTTATCTCTTCCTCTGTCATGCTTGTGTTTAAAATAAAATTTCCGCTGCTAAATGCACACATTAAAACAATACCTGTTATCTCCCTTTGTATTGAGATATAAGAGTTCTATTCCTTTGTGATAATTTTTAGAGTGATCTCTCGCTTGTTGTTGTTGTTGTTGGTAATTTTGCTGAGAAAACAAAGATGTCAGTTTGGACAAACGGATGTGTGTGCATGACTAGATTTATGCAACGAGTAAACTAACAATACCTACTCTTGTTTCTAGTTGTCCTTGTCTGCATAAGGAATGCAGCCATTATTCAGCAGCACTGTCTCTGTCTGTCTGTCTGTCTGTCTGTCTGTCTGTATGTCTGTCTGTCTGTCCTGGAGAATTTTTGTAAATGTAAGAGAGAGGGGGGAGGATCGAGTAATTACTATTTAATTAATCGGGCATTCCTGTTTTTGGTGTTGGGGTTGGACCTGCAATCTTGTCGGTCTAAGCAATGGTTGCAGCCAACGAGGAGGGCTTTTTTACAGACCAGACAACCCTGAGGCACGATCTTCCTGGGCTCAATACTACGAATATGGAAGAAAACTTAAACAATTCTTTCTCTCAATTGTCCTTTATTTAAATTTCAAATTCACTCACTCTTATATTATGAGATAACAGTTTATTTATTCATTTATTTATTTATTTATTTATTTTTATTCACCCCAACTAAGATATATTGCCACTGAGGCGTAAGAGGCTACTGTGATATGGGTCAGATTTATAGGGGGACAACCTAGGTGGGGAGTTGGGCAGCAAGATGTTTGTTCGCGTTACATTTAAATTTCTGGATGTTGGTTCTGTCGGGGTAACAGAGAGCAGGAAGGAATTCCAAAGGCACTGGCATAAGTCTAGTTCGCTCAGCATCATCATCATCATCAGCAGCAGCAGCAGCGGCAGCAGCGGCAGCAGCGGCAGCAGCGGCAGAAAGAAGAAGAAGAAGAAGAAGAAGAAGAAGAAGAAGAAGTGACACAATAGAGTTTGTGGAAATGGAATACTGTGCTGGTGTTGTTGACCTGTTGCCAGTTTCGTAATGGGAACAACAACCGCCATGTGCCCCCCCCCCTACAAGTAAGTTAGAGTAGTTGAAAGGTTGCCATTCTCCTTATGCAGAAACTAATGTCTTCACAACATTCACAGACCGATAACAAATTTAAGTGTCATGCCTCCTGAAAGGGTTTTACTCTCCTGAAGGTTTTTTTTTCAGTCATAAGCTGGAATCTTGGATGGTTGAAATACGGAGATTAGAGCAATAATAATAATAAAAAAAAAGAGAATGGAATGGCCCTTAAAAAAAACCCATTGATTTTGCAAGGGAGGGGGGGGTAATGATTACCCAGACGATTGAAACCATGACTCGTGCAACAGATTTGATAAAAAAAAAAAGCGGGGGGGGGGGGGGGAGGAAGAGACGATGGGATGGGGATATTTGGTTTGAGGGGGGGGGGTTGAAGTAAGGTGGGGGTTGCAGAAGAGGGACCTGTAAAATATTACACCTGGCCTGCTCTGCAGACTATTACGATGCATATTGCATCCAAGCGTGTGATTGCATTTGCAGAGTTAATAGCAATGGGGGAAATAGTGACAGTCCAAGGAGAAGTAATTTACTACCTCTCTGTCTCCACATTCTGAACCCCTCCCCCATGCACAATACGCATTAATTATGTCATGCCTGAAACGGACTCCACAAGATTACATTGACAGCATTGGGAATTATGGGTCTACTGCTCAGCTCGATTTCGAACCAACTCTAACCCTAACCCGAACTCTAACCCTAACCCTAACCCTAACCCAACCTCTACTTACGCTTTGTTTTTCTTTCAACCTTTTTTTTTTTAACCTATTATATAAATTATTTATAGCTTTTTTTTTTTTAATTCTTCATTTCACATTCGCTTTTTCAATTTTTCGATTTCTTTTTTCTTTCATCTCTGCTTAACGCTTTCAGACGCTGGACTTTTTTTGTTTTCATATCATCGTTTAGAAGATATGCTATATTAAGGACTAATTGTTCCTACCCGGCGTTGCTCGGGGTGCGCTGAAGAGTCATTTTTGTTTTTAATTTTTATTTGTCTACCCATTTTTTTTTAAACTTGTAGAGAAAAAGAAATGAAATTTAAACTGTAAGGGAGACAACTCTTTTTATATTCTTCAATTAAAAATACGACTTATTCCCCTTGCTGATTTTGATTTTTCGGTCATAATTGGAAAGTGCTTCTATATTACCAGTTGTCCGAGCTGGACTAAGTAATTAAAAAATATATATTATTTATATCTTTATTTTTTGTTTCTTTCTACTTCTGTTCTTTCAACTTTTCTATTTTCTTCCTTTCAGCTCTGCTTAAACCTGTAGGTACTGGATTTTTGTTTTTGTATCATAGTGGGACAGATCTGCTATACAGGGTTTAGGGCTAACTTATATCCTATATATTTTTGAAAATCAACAATCGTGCAATATTTTTATAAATGAAAAATTTATTTATTTAAATTTTTTTTTATCGCGAATTTTCGTTGTAAAATACAACCTTGTCAAGCGAGACTGTCCTATAGTGTTTTTTTGTTTTTTTCCTTTTCTTCCTCCTCGTTTTGATGGTGGTATTAATCCCGAGGGGTCGAAAATACGTTGAATTCCTTAAGACGTTAGAATAAATTTTTCATTCATAAAAATATTGCACGATTGTTGATTTTCAAAAATATTTAATACATTCTAATCCGTGCTTCAAAGATGTAAACTTTCTTACTTTAAAAAATAGCGCCAATCTGCGCATGACATCGACCAGACTTAACTTCTAACGTCTTAAGGAACTCAACGTATTAAATAAATATACTTATATTTGATTAAATAACTATTAATTCACCATGGTCTATGGAATGCAGATATAAGATATATATATGCCCTGAATCCTGTAATACAGCTTCATTGAGCTTACAATTGGATACATTTCAGATATTATAAAGACTATAATTTAAAAAAATATACATATTCTTTGTAAAACACCCCCCCACACACACATATATATATATATATATATATATATATATATATATATATATATAGTGTGTAGATTTCAATATATATATATATATATATGTGTGTATATGTGACTTTATTTTATATATTTACATATATATATATATATATATATATATATATATATATATATATATATATATATATATATATAAATGTATTTTTATGTCATGGTTTTTATTGGTGATTGCAGCGTTCGTTGTTTTTTTTTGTTTACTATTATTTCGATTGTATCACTTCCTAAGTAGTTAAGATGCAGAAAATTGCATTATATATAAAATATAGTCATTCACAGACAGCTGTTTCGTCTTTTCAATACTAATCAGTGTGGCTAGATACATGGAGATTCGTAACTAGGATGCTAGTGTTTGGTGCCTGGTACCATGCCATGATTCTGCTGATATATATATATATATATATATATATATATATATATATATATATATATATATATATATATATATATATATATGATTATTTTTATTTACACAGACATGTACGAAATCTGCGACACTAGCATGTCGATGTTATCGATCAACAGCTATTATAAACTGAGATCTCATCAGGCAGAGTTCTTTCCAAATATGTCTACGGTTAAGATCGGATTCTAACTCTGCCTGATGAGATCTCAGTTTATAATAGCTGTTGATCGATAACATCGACATGCCAGTGTTGCAGATTTTGTACATGTCTGTGTAAATAAAAATAATCATATATAAAAGCTCTAGTTGATATTGATCACATTTTATAAACCCGGTTAAAATTCTTTGGATTACTACCCTGTGGATGTTTTATCTGGATTATTATTATTATTATTATATATATATATATATATATATATATATATATATATATATATATATTAAAATTTATATATTAAAATTTATATATATATATATATATATATATATATATTAAAATTTATATATTAAAATTTATATATTAAAATTTATATAGTATTTTTTATTTTTTCTGTCTTAAACTATTTTCTCAATAGCCTTGTCACCAAAATATATATTCTCCACATCTGAGTTTTCATCCGTCTCCATTGTCTAACACTTCTTGCACACAAATTGGTTATCCTCTCTCAACCTACAAGTAATTCCACTGCATTTCTTCTGTATCCAATGTATACAAGTACCACAAAAGATTGAATTGCACCCGACTCCCTTTCAGCAAACTGAGCAGGGTAACTGTTATGGTGCCGTACCTATATGACAAACAGTTGGACTCGTCCATTCCTAATAAAAGACTGGAAGCATTTAGGCTTCTCGTAGTAATTGGATTGAACTCCAGTCTACCCTGACAGTCAGGACTGATATACTACTTCTCTTGTTCTCTGTACATATCTTTTTTTCAATATATATTGTTCACCTAACCCCGTGTTCCGTGTCTTGATTTCGGCCCCTAAATAGAGTCACAACAGTAACTTTCCTCTTTCTGGGGGCTTTCACATACTACAACCACTTATCATTACTTTGGTCTTGATAACATTCACCCGCTCAGACCTTTACTTTCAACGGCATTCCTCCAAGTCTTTAACTTATCAAGTAGACCTTCCATTGTTTCCCAGGTAAGTACTAACTCGGCAGGATACACCAAAACGTATACAGCAGAAAAGACGTTCAGAAAGAAATGTCAAAATGACTTTCTTTTCTAAAAGCTGAATCTATGAACAAGATTAATAATGGCAGACATCTTTGTCTGGTGCTATCCACCCCTTAAAAAAAGAAAGAAAGAAAATTTACCCTACTTCGAGCGATGGTCATAATTATGTTATAAAGAGAAGTAATCAATGAATCAGGAAAGCTGGTGGGAAGTGGAGGTGCTTTCTGCAACGCTGATGTGGCAACAGATAAGTTCAAAGAGTCGTTATGTCTGCTCGATGAACGGAATCTAAATCTTATCAGCGATAACGGTTATTAAAAATAAAGCACCGGAACAAGAGGTGCAAATCCGTCTTTCTGGATTCGGATTATCGCTCTTTCCTGAATGTCGATAATCTTTAGTTCGATCATTCAAGTATTTCTAAAATTGTTTAATAAGTAGCGGTAGGGATTCATTAAAAAAAAATTATAATATTTAATACAAACGTAAATTGGATAAGAGAGAGAGAGAGAGAGGGAGAGAGAGAATGGAAGAGAGAGAGAGAGAGAGAATGGAAGAGAGAGAGAATTAGATGGGCAGAGTGAAATAGAGAAAAAGAATGAGAGAGGGAGAGAGAGAGAGAAAGAAAATAGAGAGAGGGAAAGAAAGACAGACAGACAGAAAGAAAAGAGATAGATAGAGTGAAAGAGAGAGAGAGAGAGAGAGAGAGAGAGAGAGAATGAAATGGAAAGAGAGAGAGATAGGCAGAGAGAAACAGAGAGAGAGAATAAAGGGAGAGAAAGAGAGAAATAATGAGAGAAAGAGGGAGAAAAGAGAGAGAACGAAAGGGAGAGAGACAGAGAGAAAGGGAGAAAGAAAGCAAAAATAAGAGAGAGAGAAAGAGGGAAGAAAGAGAAAGAATGAGAGATAGACAGTAAAATAGAGAGAAAGACAAAGATATAAAGAATGAAAGAGAGAAAAAGAGAGAAGAAAGAGAAAGAGAGAGAGAAGAGAGGGTGAGAGAGAGAGAAAGAGAAAGAGAGAGAGAGAGAGAAGTTATTAGTCACAAAATAGATGCAGAATTTGGGCGCAAATCTGAATAAAGGGTTCCAGTGTGGCAAGATTCGATGCTACATGTGCAAAATTAAGATCTCAAATGAAAAACATCACGTAATTTTCCATTAGAAGTCAAGTTAGAGTTAGAACAATGTGTAAGGCAATTTGCGCCATGGGAGTAAGTGTGCGCGGCAGAGAACCTAGAGAGTTCCTGCCTCTTGGGAGTTAGGGGTTAAAGTGAAGGGCGCTTCTACCACCCTACATGGGTTTGTGAGGAAAAAGCGCAGTTCGTCTAGATGCACTTGAAATTGCTGAATAAAAGTAAACCAAATCCCAGAGCAAATAATGTAGTTAGTTGTTGTTCTTTTTAATTACTTTTATTATTCACGCTACAAAGAGAAGGAAGAAGAAAAGAACAGCATCTCTATGACTACTACTACAACCACTGCTGAGAGACGTCACTATCCAATTAGCCAACTTCTTACGTGTCAAAGAGACTAAGAAGATGATGGATACTCTATAGGAGTTAAAGATTTCCCTACACAATGTTACATGATGATGATGATGATCATCATCATCATCGGTTTAACGTCTGTTTTATATGCTGGCATGTGTTGGATGACTTTAAAAAATTGACTTTAAAACTAACCTATCTCTGTATAGGGCTTTATCCCATTTTCTCTCAAGTCCAACCTTATCACTTCCTCCCATGTTTTCCTTGACCTTCCCCTGTGAACTTGACCCTGCTATCTCAACTGTTCTACATCTATTAACCCAATCACTCCTATTCATTCTTTCAACATGACCATACCATCAAAGTCTACTCTTCTGCACAAATCTGCCAATATTCTTCAGATTTAATCTTCCTCAGAACTAGGCCTTACATATCCATCGTATCATTCTCATATCATTTCTCTTCATGCAACGTATATCCTCGACTCTTACTAACCAGGTTTCACTTCCATACGCACTGCATACACATGCCTGATAAGCTCTTCCCTTGAACGACAGTGGTAACGCTCTGCTGGTTAGTAATGGCAGAAGTGATCTGAACTTACTCCATCCACTCCTCATTCTTGAAATCACACTAGCACCTGCTCCACCTTTGCTCTAATGTTATCATCAAGGTAAGAAAAATTCTCGACAACCTCAATAGCTTCACCTATCAGATATACTTTCTCCACAACTGAGGTCTCATCCATCATCAAGAATTTTGAATAAATATAAAATGTTTTTCCAAACCCTGTTGCATTTTTTTTTCACCTTTTTACGGACCAAATCTTTTTTTTTTCTGTGTACAATTATCTATCATGTCGCTAGACAATTCCGGGTTGTCTGGAAATTTTTGGAAAAATTTGTGATGGTCAAAAAGTGGGGGATCATTTTACGTTAAATTTATATAGGAAACTGACCCCCCCCTCCTAAAATAAAAAATATCCGGATAAAATTAAAAAAAAAACACGGAATTCTCTAGCAACATGACAGGTAATTGTACACAGAAAAAAATTAAAAAATTGGTCAGTAAAAAAGTTGAGAAAAACGGGTGGTGGAAAATAATGAAGATATGCTGGGCAAATGCAGTGCTTTCAGCAAATCCTCTGATTTAACATGTTAGGTTTGGTCAGATTTCACATTGCATGGATCTCTCATTGTGATTAGGTTTGGTCAGATTTCACATTGCATGGATCTCTCATTGTGATTAGGTTTGGTCAGATTTCACATTGCATGGATCTCTCATTGTGATTAGGTTTGGTCAGATTTCACATTGCATGGATCTCTCATTGTGATTAGGTTTGGTCAGATTTCACATTGCAGATCTATTTGATCATGGATCTCCCATTGTGCTGCAGTCAGCCGAGAAAGGAGTGGGTGAAGGCCTAGCATTTGCTGCCCTTTAACATGACACTAATTAAACAAATGCTGTTTAACTTACCTGGATGTAGAAACGGAAAGCTTGCGATGCTATCAGAGGTAACAGCTCACGAAATTTACTCCATGCTGAATTCACCTTTGTAGTTGTACTGTCATTGTGCTGCTGTCAGACGAGAAAGGAGTGGTGTAGGGCCTAGTATTGCTGCCATATTACATGACCTCTTAAAACAACTGTAATACAACTTAGCCAGGATGCCGAAAGGTACAGTTCGCGATCCTATCAGAGGAAACAGCTCACAAAATTACATACATGCTATCGAATTCCAATAATTTTACAGTTTTCTTTGACCAGAACAATCATGCATTGTCGGAGTTAAGAAAAGCCATGCAAGCTTTGCTGACACATTTTTATTGGCCATGCAAATGATTGAACCCAACATAAAAGCATGCATAGTGCTTTTGCGAGTTCACTAAACACTCCTACTGGAGTAACAGGCATACTCAAGTTCTTGCTCATGTCCAGTACAAATATATGTGTAACAAATATATGTGTAACAAATATATGTGTAACAAATATATGTGTAACAGCTAGTGATTCATACAAAGTAGTTCAATGTTCATATTACAGATGATCCATATTTGATTCAAAACAGTGTGTAATTTGCTACAAAATGGTCCAAATTTGGTCTCACCATTGATTTTTGATGGCTGATATTTTGTTACAAAATGGTTAAAATTTGGTCTCACCATTGATTTTTGATGGCTGATATTTTGTTACAAAGTGGTTAAAATTTGGTCTCACCATTGATTTTTGATGGCTGATATTTTGTTACAAAATGGTTAAAATTTGGTCTCACCATTGATTTTTGATGGCTGATATTTTGTTACAAAATGGTTAAAATTTGGTCTCACCATTGATTTTTGATGGCTGATAATTTGTTACAAAGTGGTTAAAATTTGGGCTCACCTTTGATTTTTGATGGCTGATAATTTGTTACAAAATGGTTCAAATTTGGTCTCACCTTTGATTTTTGACGGTTGATAATTTGTTACAAAGTGGTTAAAATTTGGTCTCACCATTGATTTTTGATGGCTGATAATTTGTTACAAAGTGGTTAAAATTTGGTCTCACCATTGATTTTTGATGGCTGATAATTTGTTACAAAGTGGTTAACATTTGGTCTCACCATTGATTTTTGATGGCTGATAATTTGTTACAAAGTGGTTAAAATTTGGTCTCACCATTGATTTTTGATGGCTGATATTTTGTTACAAAGTGGTTAAAATTTGGTCTCACCATTGATTTTTGATGGCTGATATTTTGTTACAAAATGGTTAAAATTTGGTCTCACCATTGATTTTTGATGGCTGATAATTTGTTACAAAGTGGTTAAAATTTGGGCTCACCTTTGATTTTTGATGGCTGATAATTTGTTACAAAATGGTTCAAATTTGGTCTCACCTTTGATTTTTGACGGTTGATAATTTGTTACAAAGTGGTTAAAATTTGGTCTCACCATTGATTTTTGATGACTGATAATTTGTTACAAAGTGGTTAAAATTTGGTCTCACCATTGATTTTTGATGGCTGATAATTTGTTACAAAGTGGTTAAAATTTGGTCTCACCATTGATTTTTGATGGCTGATAATTTGTTACAAAGTGGTTAAAATTTGGTCTCACCATTGATTTTTGATGGCTGATAATTTGTTACAAAAGTGTTCAAATTTGGTCTCACCTTTGATTTTTGACGGTTGATAATTTGTTACAAAGTGGTTAAAATTTGGTCTCACCATTGATTTTTGATGGCTGATAATTTGTTACAAAGTGGTTAAAATTTGGTCTCACCATTGATTTTTGATGGCTGATAATTTGTTACAAAGTGGTTAAAATTTGGTCTCACCATTGATTTTTGATGGCTGATAATTTGTTACAAAGTGGTTAAAATTTGGTCTCACCATTGATTTTTGATGGCTGATAATTTGTTACAAAGTGGTTAAAATTTGGTCTCACCATTGATTTTTGATGGCTGATAATTTGTTACAAAGTGGTTAAAATTTGGTCTCACCATTGATTTTTGATGGCTGATAATTTGTTACAAAATGGTTCAAATTTGGTCTCACCATTGATTTTTGATGGCTGATAATTTGTTACAAAATGGTTCAAATTTGGTCTCACCTTTGATTTTTGACGGTTGATAATTTGTTACAAAGTGGTTAAAATTTGGTCTCACCATTGATTTTTGATGGCTGATAATTTGTTACAAAGTGGTTAAAATTTGGTCTCACCATTGATTTTTGATGGCTGATAATTTGTTACAAAGTGGTTAAAATTTGGTCTCACCATTGATTTTTGATGGCTGATAATTTGTTACAAAGTGGTTAAAATTTGGTCTCACCATTGATTTTTGATGGTTGATAATTTGTTACAAAGTGGTTAAAATTTGGTCTCACCATTGATTTTTGATGGCTGATAATTTGTTACAAAGTGGTTAAAATTTGGTCTCACCATTGATTTTTGATGGCTGATAATTTGTTACAAAGTGGTTAAAATTTGGTCTCACCATTGATTTTTGATGGCTGATATTTTGTTACAAAGTGGTTAAAATTTGGTCTCACCATTGATTTTTGATGGTTGATAATTTGTTACAAAATGGTTAAAATTTGGTCTCACCATTGATTTTTGATGGCTGATATTTTGTTACAAAGTGGTTAAAATTTGGTCTCACCATTGATTTTTGATGGTTGATAATTTGTTACAAAGTGGTTAAAATTTGGTCTCACCATTGATTTTTGATGGCTGATAATTTGTTACAAAGTGGTTAAAATTTGGTCTCACCATTGATTTTTGATGGCTGATAATTTGTTACAAAGTGGTTAAAATTTGGTCTCACCATTGATTTTTGATGGCTGATAATTTGTTACAAAGTGGTTAAAATTTGGTCTCACCATTGATTTTTGATGGCTGATATTTTGTTACAAAGTGGTTAAAATTTGGTCTCACCATTGATTTTTGATGGCTGATATTTTGTTACAAAATGGTTAAAATTTGGTCTAACCATTGATTTTTGATGGCTGATAATTTGTTACAAAGTGGTTAAAATTTGGGCTCACCTTTGATTTTTGATGGCTGATAATTTGTTACAAAATGGTTCAAATTTGGTCTCACCTTTGATTTTTGACGGTTGATAATTTGTTACAAAGTGGTTAAAATTTGGTCTCACCATTGATTTTTGATGGCTGATAATTTGTTACAAAGTGGTTAAAATTTGGTCTCACCATTGATTTTTGATGGCTGATAATTTGTTACAAAGTGGTTAAAATTTGGTCTCACCATTGATTTTTGATGGCTGATAATTTGTTACAAAGTGGTTAAAATTTGGTCTCACCATTGATTTTTGATGGCTGATAATTTGTTACAAAATGGTTCAAATTTGGTCTCACCTTTGATTTTTGACGGTTGATAATTTGTTACAAAGTGGTTAAAATTTGGTCTCACCATTGATTTTTGATGGCTGATAATTTGTTACAAAGTGGTTAAAATTTGGTCTCACCATTGATTTTTGATGGCTGATAATTTGTTACAAAGTGGTTAAAATTTGGTCTCACCATTGATTTTTGATGGCTGATAATTTGTTACAAAGTGGTTAAAATTTGGTCTCACCATTGATTTTTGATGGCTGATAATTTGTTACAAAGTGGTTAAAATTTGGTCTCACCATTGATTTTTGATGGCTGATAATTTGTTACAAAGTGGTTAAAATTTGGTCTCACCATTGATTTTTGATGGCTGATAATTTGTTACAAAATGGTTCAAATTTGGTCTCACCATTGATTTTTGATGGCTGATAATTTGTTACAAAATGGTCCAAATTTGGTCTCACCATTGATTTTTGATGGCTGATATTTTGTTACAAAATGGTCCAAATTTGGTCTCACCATTGATTTTTGATGGCTGATATTTTGTTACAAAATGGTTAAAATTTGGTCTCACCATTGATTTTTGATGGCTGATAATTTGTTACAAAGTGGTTAAAATTTGGGCTCACCTTTGATTTTTGATGGCTGATAATTTGTTACAAAGTGGTTAAAATTTGGTCTCACCATTGATTTTTGATGGCTGATAATTTGTTACAAAGTGGTTAAAATTTGGTCTCACCATTGATTTTTGATGGCTGATAATTTGTTACAAAATGGTTCAAATTTGGTCTCACCTTTGATTTTTGACGGTTGATAATTTGTTACAAAGTGGTTAAAATTTGGTCTCACCATTGATTTTTGATGGCTGATAATTTGTTACAAAGTGGTTAAAATTTGGTCTCACCATTGATTTTTGATGGCTGATAATTTGTTACAAAGTGGTTAAAATTTGGTCTCACCATTGATTTTTGATGGCTGATAATTTGTTACAAAGTGGTTAAAATTTGGTCTCACCATTGATTTTTGATGGCTGATAATTTGTTACAAAATGGTTCAAATTTGGTCTCACCTTTGATTTTTGACGGTTGATAATTTGTTACAAAGTGGTTAAAATTTGGTCTCACCATTGATTTTTGATGGCTGATAATTTGTTACAAAGTGGTTAAAATTTGGTCTCACCATTGATTTTTGATGGCTGATAATTTGTTACAAAGTGGTTAAAATTTGGTCTCACCATTGATTTTTGATGGCTGATAATTTGTTACAAAGTGGTTAAAATTTGGTCTCACCATTGATTTTTGATGGCTGATAATTTGTTACAAAGTGGTTAAAATTTGGTCTCACCATTGATTTTTGATGGCTGATAATTTGTTACAAAGTGGTTAAAATTTGGTCTCACCATTGATTTTTGATGGCTGATAATTTGTTACAAAATGGTTCAAATTTGGTCTCACCATTGATTTTTGATGGCTGATAATTTGTTACAAAATGGTCCAAATTTGGTCTCACCATTGATTTTTGATGGCTGATATTTTGTTACAAAATGGTCCAAATTTGGTCTCACCATTGATTTTTGATGGCTGATATTTTGTTACAAAATGGTTAAAATTTGGTCTCACCATTGATTTTTGATGGCTGATAATTTGTTACAAAGTGGTTAAAATTTGGGCTCACCTTTGATTTTTGATGGCTGATAATTTGTTACAAAGTGGTTAAAATTTGGTCTCACCATTGATTTTTGATGGCTGATAATTTGTTACAAAGTGGTTAAAATTTGGTCTCACCATTGATTTTTGATGGCTGATAATTTGTTACAAAATGGTTCAAATTTGGTCTCACCTTTGATTTTTGACGGTTGATAATTTGTTACAAAGTGGTTAAAATTTGGTCTCACCATTGATTTTTGATGGCTGATAATTTGTTACAAAGTGGTTAAAATTTGGTCTCACCATTGATTTTTGATGGCTGATAATTTGTTACAAAATGGTCCAAATTTGGTCACACCATTGATTTTTGATGGCTGATATTTTGTTACAAAATGGTTAAAATTTGGTCTCACCATTGATTTTTGATGGCTGATAATTTGTTACAAAGTGGTTAAAATTTGGTCTCACCATTGATTTTTGATGGCTGATAATTTGTTACAAAGTGGTTAAAATTTGGTCTCACCATTGATTTTTGATGGCTGATAATTTGTTACAAAGTGGTTAAAATTTGGTCTCACCATTGATTTTTGATGGCTGATAATTTGTTACAAAATGGTTCAAATTTGGTCTCACCTTTGATTTTTGACGGTTGATAAGTTGTTACAAAGTGGTTAAAATTTGGTCTAACCATTGATTTTTGATGGCTGATAATTTGTTACAAAGTGGTTAAAATTTGGTCTCACCATTGATTTTTGATGGCTGATAATTTGTTACAAAGTGGTTAAAATTTGGTCTCACCATTGATTTTTGATGGCTGATAATTTGTTACAAAGTGGTTAAAATTTGGTCTCACCATTGATTTTTGATGGCTGATAATTTGTTACAAAATGGTTCAAATTTGGTCTCACCTTTGATTTTTGACGGTTGATAATTTGTTACAAAGTGGTTAAAATTTGGTCTCACCATTGATTTTTGATGGCTGATAATTTGTTACAAAGTGGTTAAAATTTGGTCTCACCATTGATTTTTGATGGCTGATAATTTGTTACAAAGTGGTTAAAATTTGGTCTCACCATTGATTTTTGATGGCTGATAATTTGTTACAAAGTGGTTAAAATTTGGTCTCACCATTGATTTTTGATGGCTGATAATTTGTTACAAAGTGGTTAAAATTTGGTCTCACCATTGATTTTTGATGGCTGATAATTTGTTACAAAGTGGTTAAAATTTGGTCTCACCATTGATTTTTGATGGCTGATAATTTGTTACAAAGTGGTTAAAATTTGGTCTCACCATTGATTTTTGATGGCTGATAATTTGTTACAAAATGGTTCAAATTTGGTCTCACCTTTGATTTTTGACGGTTGATAATTTGTTACAAAGTGGTTAAAATTTGGTCTCACCTTTGATTTTTTGATGGCTGATAATTTGTTACAAAATGGTTCAAATTTGGTCTCACCTTTGATTTTTGACGGTTGATAATTTGTTACAAAGTGGTCCAAATTTGGTCTCACCATAGATTTTTTGACGGTTGATAATTTGTTACAAAGTGGTCCAAATTAGATGTCATGGGTGTTCCTCAATTTTATTTAATTTGGTTTGTTTGTTTGTTTGTTTGTTTGACAACATATGTAACATAAGAAACCATAAAAATAATGTTGTTACAGCATTTTTAAATGAATTTGATCTATGGTAGTACTATCGTTTAATGAGGGTAGGTAGTGTAGTATCGGTTCTATTGTCATAGGACTGTCATGCTAGAAATTACTTTCTGTTTTAAGGAGATGGGGGTAATACTCCCAGGTATTACATCCTCCTGGAGAGGGAGTAATGTAGTATCTGTTCTGTTGTCATGATACCATCCTCCCAGGCATTATCTTCTCCTTTTATAGAGGGATCCTACAAGGTATTATCTCCCCTTTCTTTTGGATGGGGCAGTATAGTATATGTTCGTTCCTCATGATACCATCCTCCCAGGATTACCTTCTCATTGGGGGATTAGTGTACTATGTGTTCGGTTGTCACGATATCATCATCCCAGGCATTAACCTCTCCTTTTGGAGTCAGTGTAGTATATGTTCGTTCATCATGATAACATCCTCCCAGGATTACCTTCTCATTGGGGGATTAGTGTACTATGTGTTCGGTTGTCACGATATCATCATCCCAGGCATTAACCTCTCCTTTTGGAGTCAGTGTAGTATATGTTCGTTCATCATGATATCATCCTCCCAGGCCATCAAAAATATGCAGAAGGAGCGAGTATATATATATATATATATATATATATATATATATATATATATATATATATATATATATATATATATATATACCATCGGTCTTTTGATTATCATGCAGGATTGGAAGCAATGTCCACACCAGTGATCCCCACCCCCACCCCAGATAGCTGGCCAGCTGCACGCATGGCAGTCCTCACTGTAGATCTCCACTTTTGTCGATGCTGAAGGTCAGTGTTTAAGAGACTCCAGTCTTTGTAGTCTCTCTCTGTCAGCTCTCTCCAAGACAACTTCGGCCGACGAACTCCGGGCCAACCAGAGAATTGTACGTTTAGTGCACAGTTGATTGCACTGCTGGATCTGTCCACGTTGCCATACCAGCAGAGTCTTCTCTCAATCAAGATAGGATTGAGATCTGCAAGACAAAGTTTTCTCAGCAACTCACTTGTCTGCACAATAGAAGCATCTCTACGCTTTATGTTACAAATTTGTCCAACCATTGCCCTGTCATTTTACTGCAGACGTTGGAGGCTGGCCTTGTCAGTGGCCAGGTTTCGCTGGCATGGAGTATAGCGCTCCGCACACAGATGCTGTACACTTGACCACGGGTCCTGTATGACACATATATATATATTAGTGAAATTTTAAGCTGAATTATTTCGACACTTGATTATTGGGGAAATGGTAGTTTAATAAGTACCATTGGAGAGCCATGAATATTATAACTGTCCTGTTTTTAAATCTCCGAAACAGTTACATGGTAAACAGCTAATGATCCCTGTGTTAATATTAGAAGCGTAAGGTCTCCTGTTTTTGTTTTACTGTTAGATACTTAACCCCCCCTCTTTTTTTATTTATATTTTTTTTTTATTTAATTTTTTTTTTTTTATTTAATTTTTTTTTTTAATTTTTATTTACTTATTTTTTTATTTATGAATTTCCCAACGAATGTTAAGTCTGCAATATCTTGGATTTAGTTAGTTTGTCTGGGGATTTAAACTGCATTTTACTTCTTTTTGTTTTTTGTTTTGTTAAAATGACTCAAAGCTTCTTTAGAATATATATATATATATATATATATATATATATATATATATATATGTGTGTGTTTTTTCTCGAATTCTTCTTTGCCTTGTGAATGGTCCTGAAGATTCGATCTGACAATATAAGACGTTTCTCTTCCATAACCGGTATGTCCAGACTGATAAAACGACTGTACACCAAACAGAAACTGTAATGTATATGTTTATATATTTGTATGTACAAGATTCACTCCTAAACTAATTAACCGATCATTATAAATTTTGGAACTCAGCTGCTAAGCATAAAGGGGTCATGATATGAGCAATAGTTAGTTTTATGCAAAGGGGGTAAAAAGGGGGTGGAAGCCTTTCGTGCAAATTCAAATACCTCCGTTTTAGGGAAATTTTAACAATAGCTATTAGATACGGCATAATTACGTTGACACACCGGTTCTTGTTAGATCACCAAAGTTAATCGACGATGAGCCTGGTCAGTACTAGATCGGTGACCATTTGGGAATACAAGGCACTGTATGTGGACACCTAGCTATGGCAAATAGCGTCGTCAATCCGCAGTGCCTAACGTGGTGACTATGGCAAAACCCTTGAATGATATTCACCAATAAGGTGAACAGAAACCAAGGAGGGGTTATTCCTCCAGGTGTGATCATTAGACACCAATTAATAAATATTCCCTAAATTTCATTTTTTTTTAGTATTTTAAAGGGTTTTGGGATTAGGGTTAAAGTTAGGGGGTTAGGGTTAGGGTTATGGTTAGGGGGTTAGGATTAGAGTTAGGGGTGGGTATAATATGGACACAGCCTACCATTTCAAAATTCCTCCAGGTGTGATCAAAAACCCTGGTGGTGATAATTAGACACCAATTAATAAATATTCCCTAAATTTCATTTTTGTTTTTAGTATTTTAAAGGGTTTTAGGATTAGGGTTAAAGTTAGGGGGTTAGGGTTAGGGTTATGGTTAGGGGGTTAGGATTAGAGTTAGGGGTGGGTATAATATGGACACAGCCTACCATTTCAAAATTCCTCCAGGTGTGATCAAAAACTCTGGTGGTGATAATTAGACACCAATTAATAAATATTCCCTAAATTTCATTTTTGTTTTTAGTATTTTAAAGGGTTTTAGGATTAGGGTTAAAGTTAGGGGGTTAGGGTTAGGGTTATGGTTAGGGGGTTAGGATTAGAGTTAGGGGTGGGTATAATATGGACACAGCCTACCATTTCAAAATTCCTCCAGGTGTGATCAAAAACTCTGGTGGTGATAATTAGACACCAATTAATAAATATTCCCTAAATTTCATTTTTTTTTTAGTATTTTAAAGGGTTTTAGGATTAGGGTTAAAGTTAAAGGGTTAGGATTAGAGTTAGGGGTGGGTATAATATGGACACAGCCTACCATTTCAAAATTCAGGTTCTTTAGATTTGCATTGAATTTGATGCATAGTCATTTGACACCGATTAAGCAAGACTCCCTGAATTTAAGACTCTTAAACGTAAGCCATTTAGACATTTTCTAGAATCAAAATCATGTAATGGATTTTGATCAAAATTAGAATAAGAATTCTAGACATGAGGTTTAGTATCATTATATCTTGATTTTAATCTTTGTAAGAGGACATAAAAGTGGTGCAAAACTATTTATTCTGTTCAGGTAATTCATTTTACCCGTCCTGGGAAGAGTATTCGTCTATTTTTTTATATATATATATATAAAAGTATATATTTTTTATGCATTTCAGAAACTCCATGCTAATTCTAATCATGCATTGTCTATCTCATCTTGTCGTTACTCAGACGGTTATAGATCGCTTTACTAGCCCTCCTGCTACCGATGCTGCATCCTGGCTTCTGATTCTGCTACTGCTACTGCTACGCGAAAATGGTAAAGGAATGAAGCGGGAGTTGGTAGAGTCTTCAGAAAGAAACAATGTCCGCTGCACAGCAAGCCGACTGGATAAAATGCAGACAGCAGGAGATGCATCTAGCTGCAGTAGCTGCAATTTTAGACGGTAGTTTTAATAGCGACCACCAGTTCCGGCACCAGGGTCTCATGTCCCTCGTGCACAATCTATGAAATGGGAATGGATGGGGCGGAAAAATAGAAGATTAAACAGACCAAAAAATCAGAGAATTAATGGAATTTTCAGCATTTATTCAATGAATTCCAAATTTTATAAGGAATGCAATTTAAAAAATTCAACCGTATAACAACGTTCGAAATAGCGGGAGTTTGCTTGAATATAACTTCATGCCAGATTAATTACCATGTGCTGTAACGTTTTTTAAAACTTTTAACATGTTGTTACTGTTTACAGTGGCCCTATATATATATATATATATATATATATATATATATATATATACTAGTGTATACGTTTCATCAAAAATATTTTCTCGGCTTTTTGGCTGAGATCAAAGTGTAGTATCTGTTCCGATGGATGTTGCACTCCTTAGACCAGTACCGTCTTGGTCTTCGGGCCTTGCTTCCGCTGGTCTTAGGGTCTGTCCTGTGCAGTTCTAGGAGGTCCACCCTCCCAGGCTTCGCCATCTCACCCTTTGAGAAGGAGTTAGTTTATTGTTAATCGTGTGAGGCGCCCCTACCGGGGAATGCCGACGGGGCTGCCCAGGCATTTTTTGTAGGCAAGAGTGCTCATCCTCTAGGGTGCTGGTTTTTCAATCCAACTTTCCGACCTTGTGTCACATCTTACCGCTGTGGAAGGGAGATCAAAAAAAAATTTTTTTACATAAAAAATGACTGAAAAAATTATGCTCCACCAGTGTTCACACTAATATTCATATAAAATCATAGAATTATGTCAGAAATATAATTTTTCATATATAAATTATTATTATCATTTCTGATGACCTAAAGAAAAAAAAATACCCAATATTGACTTTTGATTTAGAGTGAAGTATTTCTTTCCGACTTAAGTTCAGGTGGTGGAAATTGACTGCCTTGCCATTTGCTTTCTTGCTTCCTCTCAGGGTAGAAAAAGGCACGGTTTTTACTTACTAACTTTTTGGTGACAGGATGGATTTATATTTATATACAAATAAATACACATTGGTCTTTATTATAGTGTGGAGGATACTAGCTGACTTCTTCCGTTTTGCCCATTGTGTGTAACATTCCTTTTTTTTTTTTTTACTAATGAGTCATTACTTATCAAGACCAAAGCCACTCAAGGACAAGGATTAATGAGATAGATAAATTGATAGTTGAATAATAAAGTTGAGGATTGAAAATAATGAATGGTATTAATTAAGTTCGATGACTTATGTGCCAGTTGACACGGTTAAGATTCGGAGAAAAATTGTTGTTTGGGATAAATACAATTTAGGCGCGCAGTGTGAATATAATTGTATTGGCGCGTGAAAGATAAAAAATAACGCCCACGCAAATTCCGGTGTGGCCTTATATATTAAATCAACTCAAAACGAGCGGACGTAGTAGGGAGCACACCACGTGATATTTCTGTCCAATGGGATTTCTCCAAAGACATTTTTCTAAACTTTTCTCCTTAAGCTCGCTGGAGCCTATCCAAATAGTATTTAAGCACACACAAACATCAAACCCTCTCTCTCAACTGACTCTTCATTCGGAGGTTACACGCGTCTTACTATCACTCTTCCATTTCACCTTTCGCGCGCTTCATACAATTTCACAGGCGAACATTACCTATTGCCTCTCTTAACATTTTATAACACATGAGCATTTCAACAAAACAAAAGACATTCTCCTTTTTACTTACCCTGAAACTAAAGAAAGGACTTCTGAACTCATTACAAAAGGAAATATGTTATATTTGTTAATGGTTTATTTCAGTGAATAAACTTCCGTTGGTTTTGCATGTAAGTCTTCTTCTTCTTATTTTTATTTTTATTTGTGGAGGAAGTTATCACCAAAAAAAGGCATGACGACCACCACACTTATGATTTATTGATATTAGATCTGAAGATGACCATATTATAACCCTCAGGGAGGCAATCCCGTGATACGTGTTCCACAGATAGGAAGTTGAAATTCTATTCATGATGGTTCGGTTTTCTCATTCGTTTTTCACTTATCTATCATATTATTGCATTGTTTAGTTAAAACAACAAAATAAAAAAAACCCTCCTTTTTATGATGTGGTAAACGTCAGATATGATGTGTGAAACGTCATCATATGATGTGTGAAACGTCATCATATGATGTGACAGCAGAAGAAAACATGATGCAAGTGCATCGTTTCAAAAAGCACTGCTTTTTATCTGATTTACTCAGACTCTCTCATCACTAATTTGGTCCCTAATAACCCCAGATGGGGCTGGAGGAAAATTAGAATGGTGTCATGAAATTCCGTGAAAAATTAAACCCATATTGAAACTAACTAGAAGTTTCTAACTTATAACATGTCGATTACTATATATACAAAGATATACTTTTAGATACATTAATGAGAATATATATATATATATATATATATATATATATATATATATATATATATATATATATATATATATAGAGAGAGAGAGAGAGAGAGAGAGAGAGAGAGAGAGAGAAAAATGGTTAGCACATCTTAGAAAACATTCGTACGGTTATTTGAAGAGTTTAAAATACCAAATAATGTTATAAAATTTAAAAAGAAACAACTTTTTATAACATTACGAATGTTTTCTAAGATGTGATAACCCTTCGATTAAAAAAAGCGCCAAACACGCATCATCCCATCGGATTTTCACTTTCCCAAAATCGTCAATAAGATCGGACGCTCACTTGAGGTTGATACCAGTAAAATGGAAAATAGTTCTCTTTGAAAAAGGTGTATTACACCGAAAGTCTCAGATATGTATTTAAATAAATGATTTCTTTCGTTTATTTAAGAAATATATATAAAAACATTTCTGATAACATTACTTGGTATTCTAAACTCTTCAAATATATATATATATATATATATATATATATATATATATATATATATATATATATATATATATATATATGAAACTAAAATGAACTACTGTATAGTGTAGGTTTTTTCAAGACACTTTAATCCAAGAACTTTTTACTCTTTGTGAATTTTTTCTGATGATTTTGTAGTGTTGCAGAGACGATATTGACATAAAAATGTTGTTTGGCACAAAACAAATGGAACAGACCGTAAAAAATATATCTCAGAAATTTTATATTTTTTGGAAATGTGAAAAAATAAAAATAATAAAATAAAACCATGGTTATTGGAATATAATATGAACTGAGTAGAAACCAAAATTTATGACATATTTTGTAATCATGTTCCAAAAATTCAACATCAACAACTATTGTGTACATATATTTCAGAGATTTTTGTGTACATATATTTCAGAGATTTTTTGTGTACATATATTTCAGAGATTTTTTTGTGTACATATATTTCAGAGATTTTTTGTGTACATATATTTTAGAGATTTTTTTGTGTACATATATTTCAGAGATTTTTTGTGTACATATATTTCAGAGATTTTTTGTGTACATATATTTTAGAGATTTTTTTTGTGTACATATATTTCAGAGATTTTTTGTGTATATATATTTCAGAGATTTTTTTGGACACAATAATATTTGTTGATATTGAATTTTTGTAGCATGATTACAAAATTATTATTTGATTATGCCATAAATGTTGTATTCTACTTAGTTATAATATATGAATTCTCTTAGACTTAAAGTCCTGATCATTCAGCTAAATTAGACCCGCAGAAGTCACTTGCATCACATAGATTTGGGATGCTTTTTTATATTTATATAATTGAGTTAGGTGAGGTTTCTTTTGTCTCTTTATAATACAACTAAGTTAAAATATTTGAACTTGACTTTCTTTAACATAATATATATAGATAATTTGAATAATTTAGTCAACACATCCGGGTCAGCTATTGCTGACCATCTTATAAATAGCGCCGAATGTGCGTCGACTTACACTAGTGACTGGTTTTCTGTCATAAGTAGATCACATTCTTTATTCCACCTCAAAGTCCTGGAAGCTATATATATTAAATCAGTCAAACCCTCCCTTTGTAAACAAAAGGAGTGGCTTCTAGGACTCAATGTGATCAACTTGTGACCCTCCCCCCCCATTTTTTTTCTCTCCTACTTTTTAAAAGTTTTTAGTCGTATTGAATTATTTCCATGTAGATA
Organism: Sepiola atlantica; assembly: GCA_963556195.1. Lineage (NCBI taxonomy): Eukaryota > Metazoa > Mollusca > Cephalopoda > Sepiida > Sepiolidae > Sepiola > Sepiola atlantica. Next base: position 20,862,065 of record OY744528.1, read on the forward strand.
CTCTGATGAGTGTGGACGAAAGCCGGCTCAGTTTATTCATGAATTTAAAAAAATTATTTCCTCTCGTTTTTATACTTTTTCAATTTCATTCCACCCCCAAAAATGTCACAAACGTCTTGATTCCTTGCTGTAATTAAATTTTGTACCACGAAATATTTATTTAAATATATATATATATATATATATATATATATATATATGGTTTTAAATGAAAGCGGAAATTTAATCGTTGGTATACAAAATATAAAATTCACGAGAAAGAGTAAGAATGGGGAAATTAAATGCCGCTGAGATGCGGGAATAAGCGTTTAAAATATTTTAATTTAATCAATCGAGTAAACACGTTAGTTTTAAAGGCCGAAAAAGAGATAGTTTGCCTTATATTAAAAACAGTAACATTATTTATGAATTTAAATGCCAGTGCAATGCTGGTTATATTGGGCGGACGAAAATGCATTTGGAGACCCGAATATACTAATGTATCCCATCTAAAGTTAGATAGGGTAGACCTAGTTCCTTGTGCCATATCTCTTTTTTGTCTTTGGAATCTTCTATTGGCCAGCATTTAGCTGACGATACGTGTTGTGCCAATAAGTATAAAATAAAGGGGAGAAAAGGACAGTATTGTAACTGTCTAGCCGAGTGCCAGTCAGTTTCCTTACCTTTGTACCTTTTATGTTAATACACTTGTTATCTTAACCCAACCTCGACTTGACTTCTTCTTTTTACTGTTGGACTACTTCACAACAATATATATATATAAATATATATATAGGGCCACTGTAAACAGTAACAACATATATATATATATATATATATATATATATATATATATATATATATATATATATATATATATATATATAGGGTGGGCCAAAATAAGGGTCCTATCTTTAAATTTGAATAACTTGAATTTGAATAACTTCCACAAAATAAAAGTTAAACTCACCAAACTTTATGTGTGTGTAGACTGACCCTTCCGAGATTTTTTGAAATAAACAAAACAAATTTTAGCCGAAAAACACTTCTTAAAACTTACAAAAACTAAAGTATTGTTTTTTACACTGTTTTGAGTTTTTTAAGCAAAAATAATGTTTTCTAAATGAGGGTACGTTCCTTAGGGCTAATACGGCTCATGCTTGCTTCGGAAGCGGTCCTTTACTTATTCTAAAAAAAAAAAAAAAAAAAATCAATAAATAAAAAAGTTATGAATTTTTAAAAATAGGACCCTTATTTTTGCCCACCCTGTATATGTGTGTGTGTACTTAGTGTTAATAGGGAAACTATATAATTTTTTCTGGCAACATGAAGTAAGCATCCAAATGATGAACCAAAGGAGACTTCCAGAGTCAGTAGCCAGCTTGACCCCCCCCTCTCTCTTCCATGGTAGGTAGCGCCTATTTTTGCCATGGCAATGGCATAAATAGCAAAAGATATGACCAACTGGACTTAACTATGACCAATCGATAAAAGTAGAAAAGAAAAAACCACAACGGCAGAATGATAGGCAATATTCAGTATGTTTCCGCGTGTTGGCGAGCAATCGTACATTCTGTGGCATAGTTGTGCTGGAAAGGTCGTAAAGATGGTTGAGGCGAAACTGTGTGATGCAGGGGGGGGGGGGGAGAGCAGGTAGTGGTTGCGGATTTTGCGATGATAATGGCAGCGATTGCTCTAGTTTTTGTTGTTGTATTTTTTTCACTGGTAGGAGAACTTTATCTTACACGTTTATTTATTCATCATCATCATCATCATCATCATCATCATCATCATCATCATCATCATCATCATCAGCAGCAGCAGCAGCAGCAGCAGCATCACCACCGCCGCCACCATCACCACCACCAACACCAACACCACCACCACCACCATCATCATCATCACCACCACCACCACCACCACCACCATCATCATCATCATCATCATCATCATCATCATCATCATCATCATCATCATCATCATCATCGCCGCCGCCGCCACCACCACCACCACCACCACCACCACCACCACCATCATCATCATCATCATCATCATCATCATCATCATCACCACCACCACCATCATTATCATCATCATCATCGTCATCGTCATCGTCATCGTCATCGTCATCAGTTTAACGTCTGTTTAAATGGTGGCATATGTTGGACGGCTTTTAGAAATTCACTTCCAAACTAGCCGATCTTTGCCCAGGTCCTTATTTATTCCTTTCTCTCAAGTCCATCCTTATCATTTCCGCCTATGTTTTACGTGGCCTTTCCCTGCCAACGGACCTTGCTACGTCAACTGTTCTACATCTACTAACCAAAGAACTCTCATCCATTCTTTCTATGTGACCAAACCAACAAAGTCTCCTGTTCTGCACACATCTCCCTATACTCTCCAAATGTAATCTTCCTCTGAGGTCATCAGATCTAAGCCTGTCTTTAACACTCACATTATACATCCATGGTATCATTCTCATATCATTTCTTTCCATGCAACGCATGTCCTTAACTAGTAATGTTTCATTTCCATACATCATAACACTTTGTAGACATGCCTGATAGGATGACAAAAACAATAGTTTAAGTTTTATTTTTGTTTTAATAATGAATCAGCACTTATCAAGGCTCAATGCCACTCGAGGATGAGGGTTAATGAGTCGGATAGATTGACAGTTGAATGATGATGAATACTATGAGAGGGTTGACAATCTCAACATGCCACTCAAAACAACAGCCGACCTAGAAAACAGCAACTTTTTCTCCTTTGTCAGAAACATCGGTAATAGAATGTGAGGACTAAAAGACAAAATAGGTACGAAGCTGTCGAAAGTAAACGCATGGACTACTTTCTACTCTCATCAATCACACTAGTCATGCACTACGGAAATGATGGCGTTCATACAGAACTTCCTGACATGTGACCTTGTCAATGAAAGTAAATAAACTGAATCCATTACATGTACTTCTCTATCACTGTATTACTTCTTTTTTTATTATTGTTTATTTATTGTTCTAATTAGAAATTGCAAAATAAAGACAAAGAAATATGATCAGAAATTATTTGTTTGAACTTTTCGAAAATTTGTTGTTATAATCAGAATTATGGTAATAGTCTTGAAGATATCCGGTATTGCCCTAGAGAAACCTCAGACTTAAAAGTTTGGGGGTAATTTTTCTGTTTACCTCCTTTGCTTGATCGGATTGTAAATTATATTTCTTTAATTTTGAATAAAAATACCAAAAAACAAAAACAAAAAAAAAACAAGAATAAATATATTAAAATATGCGTCTGAAGAAACCTTTAATATTTTGAATCACAAAAGAACAAATAAATGTTTAGTTTTTGTTTGTTTTCTTCATCGAGACTTAGACGTTGCGGAACGACATCATAATTGTTGTAGACCCGTGCTAGGGGTCACAAAGATAACAACCACAAATTGTGACAGGTTAAAATATACAATGTATGTATTCATAGCAATACAGTAACGCCACTAAATGTGGTAGGAGATGACCGGATTCCTACCATGCGGTAAAACATGAATAGGAATGTCCTTTATTTAACACCTACCCACTATAGGAGTATGTGACACAAGGTCGGAAAGTGGGATTTGAAAAGCCAGCGCCCGAGAAGGTGAGCGCTTTAGCCATTAAAAATTGCCTGGGCAGCCCCGTCGGCATTCCCCGGTAGGGGCGCCTCAGGCAGTAAGCTATAAACTTACTCCTCCCCAAAGAGGAGAGGCAAAGCCTGGGAGGGTGGACCTCCTAGAACTGCACAGGACAGACCCATAGACCGGCGGAATCATGCCCCGAAGGCCAAAACAACACCGGTCTATAGGGTGTAGTATCCATCGGAACAGATACCACACGTGGTACGAGGACTCTCACATGAATAGGAATGTCCTCTTGTTTGAGTCTTTGCAACCATGGTATTTATTATCAAAGTGTAGTATCTGTTCCGATGGATACTGCACGCCTGTCCTGTGCAGTTCTAGGAGGTCCACCCTCCCAGGCTTCGCCTCCCCTCTTTGGGGAGGAGTAAGTTTATTGCTTACTGTCTGAGGCGCCCCTACCGGGGAATGCCGACGGGGCTGCCCAGGCAATTTTTAAATGGCCAGAGTGCTCACCTCTCGAGCGCTGGCTTTTAACCCCACTTGCTCGACCCGATCTTGGGTCACATCTTACTTGTGGGAGTAAGATAAAACTGGCCTTGTGCCTAACTCCGCGAGGAGTAAATAAACCATGGTATTTATTATAGATGGTTGCTTCCATTAGTTCTTCAATAGGGGTGATTTGTACCCCACAACAATAATTAACATAGGTGATGCACTGGAACGTCCAAATGGTGTTTTGGGACCGTTTCTGCGAGTGGCTATCATCCGTCCAATGTCTTATATGAATCATGCAGTATCGGAACCGTTTTGACCGAGATAGGCTGAAAAGGGGAACAGTCGGTTAGGAAGTTGTATTTGTATATTTTATTTTGACAAACTGAGCTGCGATGTCAGGGTTGACAGCAAATTCTGCAATTCGTGACAGTGTGAAAGGGTTGGAATATGTGAAGTCCCATCTTAGTGACTTTCCGGCTCGAAAAATAGACAGGTCATGCTGTCATGTTTGCAAATCGTGTTGTATATCAGTTAGGCTATTTGTGGGGTTTTAAATAAGTTGAATAGCACAACAAGGTTTAGAGGTTATCGCTTTTTGAGATTTATTCAACGTTTTTTGTAAGGGAGACATGTGCAGAACAGAGGAGACTTGGTTGGTTTGCTTACCTTAAAAGAATGGATGAGAATTCTTGGGTTAGTAGATGTAGAACAGTTAAGGTAGCAAGGTCAGTTGGCAGGATTAGGGTCAAGGAAAACATGGGGAGAAGTGATAAGGGATGGATTTGAGAGAAAGAGAAATAGATGATGATGATGATGATGATAATGATGATGATGATGATGATGATGATCTTTGTCGCATCATCATAAGTATGATGATGATTATGATTATGATGATGATGATGATGATGAGCTTTGTCGCATCATCATGCTGATGATGATGATGATGATGATGATGATGATGATGACCTTTGTCGCATCATCATGCTGCTGATGATGCTGATGCTGATGCTGATGCTGATGATGCTGATGCTGATGCTGATGCTGATGATGCTGATGCTGATGATGATGATGATGATGGTGATGATGAGGACGTGTAAGTGCCGAGAGTTCTGTTGAGATGCGCTGGTTTTAGGGGCAGCTTGTTTTAGTCGTCAGTAGCAATGGCTTGCTGGCACACATTCGGCCAATCTCCAGTTGTGTATTTTAACTTGACGGCTGAACCGGCTCTGGAGACTAGATAACAGTGTTCATGACAGCAATCATTCGTCTGTAAAGGAAACTTCTCCATGTGTCTGTGGATTAATGCAGCTTTTATGCATTTGTTTATCATGTGACCGGCTCCCAAAATACCTTTTCATTCCTGGGATTTGTTTGCCTTCTGATTGGTGCTTAAATTGCGATTTAAATATTTGAATTTCAATCCTAATTAAACTGGCCTAAACGCACCAGCATTTTTCGAGTGCGGTTTTCTTGCAGGGGAAAGAAGGGCACTTCTGTAGTATATATGAAGCAGCAGATTTTCTGTCCTTCTACTGAAAATAAAGGGAGGTAATTCAACCGGAAGTGATTTTTTTATAACATAAAAAAAAATGCAAGACTGATTTGTTTTTGGGTAACAATTAACAATTTCTTTTTTTTATTATATGAAGTAAAAAAAATTTAAATAAAAAACCCTAACCCTAAACCCTAACCCTAACCCTAAGCCTAACCCTAAACCCTAACCCTAAGAAATCAGGCGGTGTGCCTGTAAAAAATCTATTGTTTTTTGCGGCTGGTTCATTAAATTACCAATGTCTCGAAGATTAATCTCATTTAACTCCATTTTCTAAATACTAAATTCAACTTCCGGTGAATTCTGAATGAATGGTACTTGGAGAAAAAAAACCGGAACTCTTCAATTTCGATTTCTTAATCGGCAGCTGCTTCATATATACTACAGAAGTGCCGAAAGAAGTACAGAAAAGAAAGAAGGAAAAAGAAAGGACAGAGTAAGAAGAGAACAGGGAGATAAAGAAAGGTGGTAATCTTAACAAGCCCGTTGGCATCTAATCTCCGTACGTTTACTACAAGCTTTTTATTCCTCATATGTATATCTGATATATAAAGTTAAGTCGGTCTGTTGAGGTGGGTCGTTGGATAGTCCGCAAAGATGTCTTGTAGGAAAGTTCTTTTAGAAATTTGTTGTCAGGGGCCTGTAAAACGTGTTATCAGAAGTTTTGTAAAAATGTCTTGTTTTAGGGTTTTTTTGTTGGACGGCTTGCTGGCGCTTGTTCTGCCTATCTACAATTATGTATTCGATTTGGGCAGCTGAGCTGTCTCTGAAGACTAGATGGTAGTATCATGCATCAATATTGCGTGCATACACATCTCCGTGCCCAACTCCCCACCCAGGTTTCTGTAAGAAAGCAACGCACAAAACCAAAAGAAATCCGTCACAATCTTCTATTAATAAACCGCCGTTCCTGCCAATCTCCATTTTGTTCTGTTTTCATTCTCAACTCTTTTCTTTTCATCAGTTCACCTGGATGTTATGCAAATTTTCCCTACGAGCTTTCATGCACAGCACAGGCTATTTTTTGTCGGGGGATTGGCTCTATCCATTACAGTTTTTTGCCTAAAACTTGGCCCCTAACACAGTAGGTCCTTACGCTTCAGTTGTAACATGCCTTGTTTTGGACGAACAAAAGGTTTTAAAAAAAAGAAGGATTCTGTTGATGCTTGTCCAACGTTGAAAAAGGCACGCAACACAATGAAAAAGGCACGCAACACAATGAAAAAGGTACACAATACAATGAAGAAGGCATGCAAAACAATGAAAAAGGCACGCAAGACAATGAAGAAGGCACGCAA
>OY744528.1:20874004-20884004 GCA_963556195.1 Sepiola atlantica
CCCAGGGATTAACTTCTTTTTGGGGGGGGGAGGGAGGGAAGGGTAGTGTAGTATTTGTTTTGTTATCATGAAACCATCCTACCAGGCATTACCTCCTCCTTTGGGAGGGGTAGTGCACATCAACAAGAAAGTCTCACAATTGGCTGTTAATTAGTAAACTCAACATTTACATTATATATATTAGTAAAAAATATGCGACTTGAGGGGGGAGCATATTATATCTAGTTCTTTTAAATCTTTTTTCACTCCGTCCGAAACAAGTGAGATGCTCGTCTGTCCACCTGGGCATTACCTTTAAAAATGTTAAAAATATTAAAAATGTGAAAAATGTGAAAAATGTATTATATTTGTGCCAGCATCGATTTTAATTACTAGTTATTTTAGTGCTTGGCCTTTTGGCTAGGAACAAAGTGTTGTATCTGTTCTGATATTGCACTTCGTCTATTCTGTATTCTGTCCATCTGAATTGCGGCCATTTTTATTTTTCTTCCAATCCAGAGTGCCTCCTTTTTGAGCAGCTGGACTTTCCTCACATTAAAGATCGACCTTATGTCTAACACTGCCCTCGTGGGGAGGCGAGTAAATAGGAACTAGCTGTCCCTCTCTGGTGTTGCCCGGGAGTGTTTTTTACTTTCTGCTTGTTCTGCTTTTCTTTGTTATACTATGCCGATTCTTTTTTTCCTAAATAATAATTTTTTGCTGTTTTTTGAATCTAAGTATGAAAGTTCAATTTAATTAGCAAAATTCTGTTTGATTATTAAATCATTAATTAGTTATTTTCTCTATCTCTATAAAGTTAGGTAGATGTACATGTTTATATATTTGTAAGTGAAGGATTCACTCCTAAACTAATAATTAATCATTATGAAATTTGGAACACTGCTGCTATGTGTAAGAGGTCGTAATATAGGCTATTGTTTGTTTAATTTAGTTCAATGTAAATAGAATCGAAGCCCTTTGTCGAAATTCAGATGCCTTCGATTTTTGTGAAATTTTAACAATAGATATTATTATACATTAATTAATAAATACTCTCCAAATTTTACTTTCTTTCGAGTGTTTTAAAGAGTTATAAGGGGCATAATATGCGTATAACTGTCCATTTGAAAATTCAAATATTTCAGATTTGCATTAAATTTGATCCATAGTCATTAAACACCAGCTAGGAAAGATTACCTGAATTTAAATTTCTTTAACACCCCTTAAGCCTTAAATTTCAGACATTTTTTTTTTAGAATCAAAATCGTGTAATGGATTTTGATCAAAATTGGAATAAGGATTCTAGACATAAGGTTTAGTATTATTATACCATGATTTTAATCTTCGTACGAGAATATAAAAGTGGTGCAAAACTATTCTGTTCGGGGTAACATTAATTATAAGAGTACTCATCGAAGAAATGCATGCTGGTCAGAATATTGGAGGAGAGAAGTACTCTTAGGTACAGGCAGGGGCTTCTCTTAGGGATATTGACCGAGGGGGGATCCTAATAGGGATTTGGTGGTGGTGGTGGTGGTGGTGATGAGGAATAATACATTTCAAAAGTCTTTGTGTCTACAGGCCCTACTCTCCTTAGCACCCTCCTTCTCCCGCCCGGCCGCCTGTCACCAATAGACAGAGCTTACGCATTAGTCATATAAATTATGAAAGTAAAATAAACATATGACAGTTTTATACGATCAGTTATAATGGCCACTGATCAGGAGAAAAATCGAATCGATAGCCTCCACCCCCACCACCACCTCCTTTACCCGTGGACAGACATCCAATGGTGACACGGGTCATGCTACTGCTAAGTGGGTGGCAGCGGTACTGAAGGCTGCAGTGGTACCGATGACTGAATTGGTAATATGACTCCAGCAGTACTGATGACGGCTGCAGCGGTACTGGGAATTAGTTGCAGTAGTAGCAGGAAAAGATGGATCCTTCATCATATGAGTGACACGCTGACATGAATTTGCCGGCGTCTTTTGGATGAGACTGCTGGTCAAGATGGTGGATAAAAGATGTGTAGGGGGAGTTGAGAGCAGGAGGGGAGGCAGGTTAAGATGGTATCGTTTGGTGCTAATAATAATGTGAACACGATAACAGTGACAGCGACGGAATTAACTGAGACAATGTTAAATTGATCACCGTGATGGTACACAATGGTTTGGCCGATGGTATGGATAGTAATTTTATTTAGTTAAAATAAAAAATTAAAATTAAAATTAAAATCATAAAATTTAATACAATTATAAAAAGTTCCTTTAAATTAGGCATGAAGCCTTAATCGTTTCGGCAGAGAAGAGGGGGTTGTCATGCATTTTGTCAAATACCTTTTGGACTTACCCTAGGCTAGACACTCTCACCGAAATACCGCATTCACTCTATGGCATGATCCTACTTAAAAAAACATCCCTAAATGGTTTCGATAAAATTATATTTAGAAAAAGAAAGGATTCATGAGTCATGATGGGGAGTGGGATAACATTAAAAACACCCAAAAAAGAAAGAAAAATAATGAACCAAACAAAATGCTAATATTACTTTTTCATTTTATTTCAGTGTAAATTCTCAGAAATCAAAGAGCCCCTTCCTGGGACTAACACTTGATCTCTATATGAGATACAGATATTCAAGTGTTCAACTGAAGTTCTTTTTTTCCATCTCAAACGTTGAGTTAGTAAACAAGTTAAGAACATTAATTCTCCTCTCACCAATTGACCAGTAAACTATGTTATAGTATATCTTTCTTGTGATCTCTTGGTCTTACCGGATTCCAGAACAAGAATTCATCTAGTCTGGTGTAGTATCTTGAGATAACATCATTAGGAAAAGGTGCCCCATTCCTCGGATGAGCCAGTGTATAGCCGTGTCGAGTGGATCTTATTTGGGCTTTGAATACTATGTTATTTTGAATATTTGGTCAGGGTTTACTTGTAGGGTGAAGTATCTTCATGTCAGGTTGTCCTGACAAACCCTTGTACAGAGAGACCGAAGACACTTGAGGATGATGTCTAGTAGGTAATTCAAACTCGCCATACTTGTCAAATGCTGATGATAAGTGACATTCACTTCAAAACGTTTCATAATAACAGCAGGTAGGTAATGGGGTGTGACGGTGGCTGAGTGGTTAACTACACTGACTAGAAACCTGGGTGTTCCAAGTTCGAGCCCAGTTTCCACAGAAACACTTTCATCAAACCCACACCTTGTGTCTAACCTCCTGAAGATGAGGTAGATAAAATAGCAGCAGGTAGGTAAGTGGATGATAACAATGTCGATGCTGATGAGAAAATGCTGGCTAATCATGATAATTAGTCTCATTTCTCAGATTTCATCAATTAATAATAATAATAATTTAATACAATAAATAAAGAATATAAATAAAACTAAATTATAATAATAATAATAATAAGTAATTAATTAGCTAAATAATAATAATAATAATAAATAATTAATTAGCTAATTATTTAAATAATAGTAATAATACATAATTAATTAGCTAATTATTTAAATACTACTACTACAACTACTAATCATCATCATCATCATCATCATCATCATCATCATCATCATCCAACTAGGAGTTCTCACACAGGTCATCATCAGTGATTGCTTACTGACAATAACCGGTGGTGTCCCCTGGAGTCCGAGTGACACCAAGTCTCCCCAAATTTCCAGTGTTCTCCACCTCTTTCGATAACCATCGCAAATGATTTGGCGTTATTGCAACAGTCGCTTACAATTGCTTTATCGCTGGCAACGACCATTGGTCTTCACTGGGGCTTGGGCAACAATAATGGCCCCAATACTCTCTGCACCTTTCCAGTGGAGGTCCGGTTAGTACTCTTTCTCCTCGGGCTTTCCATCCTCCTTGACCCTTCATGACTATTTTGTGTGGTATCTATTGAGTTTTTTTGTTTTTTTTTACTTATTATTATTATTATCATTATTATTATTATTATTATTAGTAGTAGTAGTAGTAGTAGTAGTAGTAGTATTTTTATTACTATTATTATTTCATAGTAATCTCAACTTCTAGATGTTTTAGTTGGATTTTTCTTTTTGAACATCAAGTCAATTCCCTTGACTTTAGACATTCAAGCTGTACCTTAACATTTTCGCCATTCCTAACAGACAAACTTTTTTCCAATTCTGCAAAATGGTTGCCTGTTAGGAACAGCAAAAGTGTTAAGGTACAGCTTGAATGTCTAAAGTCAAGGGAATTGACTTGATGTTCAAAAATAACAAAAAAACTATTATTATTATTATTATTATTATTAGGAAGAGGCTATTTTGCCGGTCCAGGCAAAATAACGAGGGGCTCGTTATTCTGCCGGCTTATGTTTTTTTAACCTAACTCATATGACCTTGTGAAAGAAAGGGTAATGAAATAAATAAGGACAAATATTTAATAACAATTTATTTTCATCGTCATCATCAGTTGTTATTCTGTCGGTTATTTTAATCTTTTGAATATAAAAGAAATATCTGCTTTTAATACAAAAAAAAACATTAAAAGTAAAAATTAATTAAATGAACGAAAATATTACAGACAATTAGATTATTTAGTCGGATTTAGAAGTAATTTGCGTCGGATAAAAAATGCTTTAGTTATTTAAGAAAAAAAAAAGTTTTCATTCATTGATATAAAAAATAAATAACTTGTGAAGAAATCTGATTATTAAAATAATTAAAGATAAGTCCCTAAAGAAATTAAATCAGATATACTTTTTTTTCAACAGTATGTACGTTTATATAATTTCAGTTTTATAAACAGTCTAAACAGCAATTTTAAAACTGCTTTTTCACTATCTTTTAAGATAAATGTTAGGACTATTTCTCATCATTTCACTAAATTAACCATTAAATTGAATGTTTTTCATGTGATAAAATAACAACAGTAGTAATTGTCAATAATTTCAACTGCTACATGTAACGACGAATTTTAATGCAAAGTTGAATTGTTTTACAAACAAACATTGTGAGGTAATCCGGTAGAGAGTTATATTAAAAAAGGTAGACATAAACGGGTTCAAAGCGAATTATTTGTACTTAAAAACATAATTTGTATTTTTTTTTTACAATAAAAACAATACGTAAATGCATTTAAATGGACATAGAAATTCATCGTAGTTACTTAGTCTATGGTGAAATAAAACTTATTTTTTTCGTAAGTCGTGGCGAAAATCGCCGTATGAATTACTTATTTAATTTTTAAAAATAGTCAGAAGTTTTAATCATTTATTTTTTTATGGGAAACATGTTGAAATAAAAATACACCGGCAGTTGACTTGTGAAATCTTAACTGTAACAGTAACAGTTAGGTTAAATAAACATGAACTGGCAAAATAACAGCCCCATCGTTATTCCGCCAGGGCCGGCAAAATAACGAGGAGGTCGTTATTCTGCCGGTCCCGGCAAAATAGCCTATTCGTTGTTATTATTATTATTTTTATTATTATTATTATTTGTACTCACTAGGAGTTCTCACACAGATCATCGTCAGTGATTGCTCACCGAAAACAACCAGTGGTATTTCCTGGAGTCTGAGTGACAACAAGCCTCCCCAGATTTCCAGTATTCTTCACCTCTTTTCGATAACGATGCAGTATCGCAACAGTCTCTTACCATTGATTTCTCGCCGGTAAGGACAATTGGTCTTCTCTGGGATTTGGGTGGCAACAAGCCTCCCCAAGATCTCAGCATTATTATTATTATTATTATTATTATTATTATTATTATTATTATTATTATTACAGACTTGTGCATGTAATAATTTGTACAGACAAACCGGAGACAATATTGAAAAATGAAAATCACAAAATCTTCTGGGAACAACCTCATCCAAGCAAAGAGACCGGACGTGATAATAGGCAACCAGAAGGGAAACACCGGCCAAATCGTAGATTTTACCGTTTATCAGATCACAATGGTGAAGATCAAGGAGGCAGAAAAACAAATCAAATACATGGAAACAAGATTAGGAGAAATTGGAATAAAAGGGAAGATTGAGACCATACAACAAATGGCAATGAAAGAAAAATCACATAATAAGTGAATGCAGCAAAGTAGCCCAAAAAGGAATACAAAAAAGACATGAATGCATGGGGCAGGCAGTCCACTGGGAATAATGCAAACGCCTGCACTTTGAACATGTAAACACATAGTACAGACATAAACCAGAGACAGCATTGAAAAATGAAAATTACAAAATCCTCTGGGACATGGAGATACAGATAAACTCATCCACACAAAAAGACTGGACATGATAATCGTCAACAAAAAGAAATAACCCGCCAAATCTGTAGATTTTGCTGTCCCAGCAGATCACAGAGTGAAGATCATGGAGACAGAAAAAGGAAACAAATACATGGAACATAAAGAAAGTCAACATGATACCATTAATTGTAGGAGCACTAGGAACAATCCCGAAAAACCTAGAAAAAAAGACTAGGAGAAATTGGAATCGAAGGGAAGGTTGACCATACAATGGACATCAATAATAAAATCAACCGGAATCTTAAGGAAAATCGCAGAATGCGGAAACCAACCCACGGAAACTACAAATGCTAACTAGCCAAACGTAAGTTGAAATGGAAATAAAACAAAAACATAGAAAGACCATAGAAGCCCAAGAGAACTGAAACTACCCTGTCTAAAAAAACACCAAAAAACGCACACACGAATATGGTGGCACCAGCCTCGGTAGGTACTACAAAAAATTGTAATGAAGGGTCAAGGAGGATGCAAAGACCGAAGAGGGAGAGACCCATTCAGGGTTCCACTGGAAGGATGTGGCGACCACTGGAATCCACTCGAATTTTAAAGAAGGACAACCGTCATTATAATTAAGAAATCAATAGTAGACGGTTATTGCGATAATGCAAAGTGATTTGCAACGGTTATCGTAAGAGGCAGACAGTGCTGGAAATTAATCTGGTCCTTTAAAATTTTTTATCTTTTTAACATAGTTCACCCCAAACAAGGCAAGTTGACATTTCATACGTAAGGGGCTCCTGAGAATTAGCATGTAAGTTTTGGGGGTCATCCTAAGTTGGGAGCTGTGCAGAAAGATGTCTGTTTACATTAGTTTTAAACCTCTGCATGTCAGTACTGTTGGGAAAACAGGGAGCAGGAAGGGAGTTCCAGGGGCCGGCAGCACGAGGAAAGAAGCTATTGGAGTAGAAGGCTCTCCAGCATCTGGGGACCTCCACAATGAATGGATGGGATTTAGCTGATTGCCGCGTTGGTCTAGTGAATTCACGTCGAGGAGGCACTGGAAGGGGTGTTGGGCTGCAAAATGTTTGTTTATATCACATTTAAATTTCTGCATGTTTGTATAGTCGGGGAAACAAGGAGCAGGGATGGAATTCCAGAGGTAAGCAGTTCAAGAAAAGAAGCTATTACAGTTGGAAATCTTCCAACATCTAGCGACCTGTACAATGAAGAGGTGGGATTTTGCTGCTAATAGGGTGAGTCGAGGGTATTCACGTGGTAGGGGTACAAGTGCAGTAAGTTCATTGAAGTACTTGTTTATTGGAGTACTTGTAAAATGGATTTAGGGCTGTCAGACTTCACATCTTAGTAGCAGCATATTTTTTGTTCTTTTCTTTCTTTTCTTTTTCTTTTTTACTTTTTCTTCTTTTCTTTTTCCTTTTCTTTTTTTCCTTTCTTTCTTTTCGATTGTTTTTTTTCTTTTTTTTCTTCTTTTTTTTCTTTTTTTTTCTTTTGTTTTTTTTTCTTTTGTTTTTTCTTTTTCTTTTCTTTTGTTTTTTCTTTTGTTTCTTTCTTTTCTTTTTTACTTTTTCTTCTTTCCTTATTCCTTTCCTTTTTTCCTTTTTATTTTTTTTCCTTTTGTTTTTTGCTCACGTTTTTCTTTTGTTTCTTCTTTTTTCTTTTCTTTTCTTTTTTCTTTTGTTTATTTCTTTCTTTACTTTTTCTTTTTTACTTTTTATTTTTTATTTTTTCTTCTTTTCTTTTTCCTTTCCTTTTTTCCTTTCTTTTTTTTCGTTTGTTTTTTTTCTTTTGTTTATTTCTCTCTTTACTTTTTCTTTTTTTATTTTTTCTTCTTTCCTTTTTCCTTTCCTTTTTTTCCTTTCTTTTTTTCTTTTTTTTTTCCTTTTGTTTTTTCTCACGTTTTTCTTTTGTATCTTCTTTTTTCTTTTCTTTTCTTTTTTCTTTTTTCTTTTGTTTATTTCTTTCTTTTCTTTTTCTCTGTTTTTCTTTACTTTTTTTTTCTTTTTCTTCTTTCTTTTTTTCTTCTTTTTTCTTTCTTCTTTTTTCTTTTCTTATTCATGTTACATAACGAGAGCCATTGTTTTACTGGAAAGTTTGAGTGACACCATAAGCGTCAGAGGTGACCCTGTCACATTACGCCTTACCGATGGGTGTATAAATCCTTTATATCCCGCAATCGTCGTTGTGAACCCAAGTCGTTGATAAAATGCACGCCGATTGATCTTCTCGTCGCTGTGGTCGCCGCCATCATCATTTATACAAAACCATGCCGACACTTCTTGTTTAGTTTATAAAAAGTTTTATCTAAAAGGACAGAAACAGCAACTTTGCATGCACGAGAGAAAGAGAGAGAGAGAGGCGGATAGGGGAGAGAGAGAGAGAGATGAGATGAGATAGATCGACAGATAGCCACTCCTTGCCTGCCGTACCCAGGTTTAGGGACGACACGAAAACACGTCTTTCCTCGTTCAAGTCTCACCAGTTAAGACAGTGGGAGGGGCCCACCAGAAGTCGTGTGATCCCCCTCAACTTCTGTCAGCGGTGCCCTCTGATTTTTTAAACCCGTTGAAAACGTGGCTCCCATTATTTAACAACCCCAGAATGGAAGCCACCGAAACCGCGTGATTTCCGGATGGAAATTTTCTGTCTCTTGGCTGGTGAGACTCCAAATAAGAAAGATGTGTTTAGAGCACCATCCCAAATGAGAGGGAGTGGCGGCTGCGCACAATGTAACTAAGTGTTACAACCTATCCGTCTATCTATCTGTCTGCCTGTCTTTCTCTTTTTCTCTCTCTATCTTGCTCTCTCTTTCTCTCTCTCTTTCGCTCTCTCTTTTTTTCTCTCTCTCTTTCTCTCTTCCCCTCTTTCTCTCTATCTTGCTCTCTCTTTCTCTCTCTCTTTCTCTTTTTCTCTCTCTCTTTCACTCTCTCTTTTTTTTTCTCTCTCTTTTTCTCTCGCACGTGTACCAAAGTAACCTATCGCTCAAATATTTTCTGTGACCGTTCTTCTCTTTGTAATAAACTTTTATTAAAAACTAAACATCGGCGTCCGAGTGATTGTATCAACAGACAAGCAAGAACCTGAGTCCACGACGACGACGACGACGACCACGGCACGGGTGTGTATAATGGTTTATACACATATAAAAAAAGAGGAAAGCGAAAACATAGAATCCATTTATCTTTGGTCGTTTAATATTTCTATAACTTTTTTTTCTCGTTTTCCGTTTTTCATTTCAAGTTGAAGAAAGATTTATGAGATAAATATTTGAAATAATTTCGGAAATAAAACCATGAGAATTTTTATAGAATAAAAAATATGAAGTGTGAAGTGTTTATCCTACACATTTATTTGCTTAGAAATTAATATCTTGCATGCTATAAAACTGCCAATGATCTTGCGTTTTAGAGTCTAGGAACTTTTCAGGTCATCATGGGAAATACATTCAAGCTTTCTTTTTTTGTCATTTTACTTCAGTCAAAGTTCTCAAAAATCAAGGGCCCCCTTCACTGGGGCTAACACTTGATCCCTATATGAGATACAGAGATATCCGAGTGTTCATTTAAAATTCTCCTTATCTCTCAAAGCTTGAGTTTAAAAAAAAAGATGTTTTGTTTTTTAATCATAGTTAACCCCAAACAAGGCAGGCCGCCACTGTAGATGTAAGGGGCTTATAAAGAAGTAGGAGAATATTACTTCCCTTCCCCCCCCCCCCCAATTGACCTCTTATCTATGTTATAGTTTATTTTTCTTGTGGTCTTTTCTTGGTTTGTCC
>OY744528.1:20889004-20936504 GCA_963556195.1 Sepiola atlantica
CAAATAATTTTAACCTCTCTCTTGCAACCTTTGATTCTTTTTCATCCCAGTTCTTAGTATTTCCACTCTTTTCACTTCACAAAGAAGAATCTCATTACTTTCAGAAATATATTTATATAGACAACCTTCTTCTATATTCACATCTTCAACACTAAGTAGACCTCGACCACTTTCCTTTTTAGGTAGATACAATCGATCTGCATCTCCTTTCTTTGCAAAAGCTCCATCAATTGTAAGCATTTTCCGTGTTTCGGTATCCAAACATTTTAGTTTATCTACATTCCAGTCAAATATACCGGCAGTATATCGAATTGATAGCATAGATTGTATTATTATTATTATTGTTATTATTGTTGCTATTGCTATTGTTATTGTTATTGTTATTATTATTTTTATTGTTTTTATTATTATTATTATTATTGTAATTGTTATTATTGTTATTGTTATTGTTATTATTATTATTATTATTATTATTATTATTATTATTGTTATTGTTATTATTGTTATTGTTATTATTATTATTATTATTATTGTTATTATTATTGTTATTGTTATTATTATTATTATTATTATTGTTATTGTTATTATTATTATTATTATTATTATTGTTATTATTATTGTTATTGTTATTATTATTATTATTATTGTTATTGTTATTATTATTATTATTATTATTATTATTGTTATTATTATTGTTATTGTTATTATTATTATTATTATTGTTATTGTTATTATTATTATTATTATTATTGTTATTATTATTATTATTATTATTATTATTATTATTATTATTGTTATTGTTATTATTATTATTATTATTGTTATTGTTATTATTATTATTATTATTATTATTATTATTATTATTATTATTATTATTATTATTATGACCTAAGTGATCACATCTGAAAGCTAAGAGGAAACCGGAGATTTCAACACTAACGCTAAGTAGGTATTGGATACCATGTACAAATGATGGCAACGGTCCTTTAAAAATCAATATTTAATCACTGGAATGGTAATATTTCTTTTATTAATGTCCCTCTACTACCGACTATAAATTTTGGCATGCTGACACGATAAACATCAATTTGTATGAATCGACATGGCACGACTTTTTGACCGGATCGATTCTGTTGTTGGGTTCTGCAATTCTTTCTATAAGATTGCTAATATCCATAGTGAAAGTGCTACCATGGAACTGACAGGATTTGAACCTGGCATGCTTAAGTCATTAGTCCACATTGGTATCCACTTCACTATTGTCATCTCCTGATGATGAGCAGAAGTTAACCATTACAGGTGAATCATTTCTGATGCTAATGAAGCACCACTTATCAATGCTAAACGCCACTCGGGGATACGAGCTAATAAGATGGATATATTGTCAGTTGAATAAGGATGAAGAATATTATAAGAGGATTTAAAATGATGAATGAAATGAACAAAATTGGATTACTTATGAGGGCGGTTTATGACAAGAATTTGTTGACATTAGATTTGAAAAGGGGCCATGTTATAGTCTGTAGGGAAGCAGTCCTGTTGTAACACTTTTTTGTCTCCTGGCCCTTACAAATCTCATTTGGTCTAATGACAGTGGGAACTGGGGCGGGAGGTTGTGCTCTAGTAAAATGAAAAAAGATGTGTAACTCTAGGGCAGAATGCATAGTTGATGATGTAAATTACAAAGATCTCACAATGTATGACTTCTTCTTCATCATCATCATCACCACCACCACCACCACCACCACCACCACCACCACCACCACCACCACCATCATCATCATCATCATCATCATCATCATCATCATCATCATCCGGTTTTGGTATTTAAGGTGCTGAGAGTGTCCTGGACTCCAGGCAACGTCTCCAACCTGCTATCCATGCGGTCCGGTCCGAACGGTTGACATCAACCAGATTGCATGCACTTATGTTGCTTCTTACTTACTTGAACCACGTCTTCCTCAGCTTACCATACTTCTTTCATTCCCATCATCATCATCATCATCATCATCATCATCATCATCATCACCACCACCACCACCACCACCATCATCATCATCATCATCATCATCATCATCATCATCATCATCATCATCATCATCATCATCATCATCATCATCATCACATTCGGTTTGTCCATTTTACATGCTGGCATGTGTTGGACGGCTTTTAGAAATTAACTTCCAAACTAATCTATCTCTGGCCAGGTCTTTATTTATCCATCTTCCTCTTAAGTCTATTTTTATCACTTTCTTCCATGTTTACCTTGGCCTACCCCTGCCAACTGACTCCGCTACCCCTGCTGTTCTACATTTACTAACCCGAAAATTGTTATCTATTCTTTCAATGCGGCCATACCACCGAAGACTCATTTCAGCACACATTTTCCTATACTGTCCAGATTTAATATTCCACTTAGGTCATCAGATCTAAGCCTTACATTAAACATCCATTGCGTAATTCTCATATCATTTCTTCTTTTGGTTTACAGTCTGCGATAATGAAACGCATTTTGTTTATGCAAAAGGTGTCACATGGCCAGACCAGCTGAGACGCCGAGCATATAAGGCGTTCGCACTCTCAGCAATACCAAGTTTTTGATTAAGCATAAACAGCATAGTTTTTTTTTAATCTCATTAGGATTCAGGGTTGAAGACAAGTATAGTATATAAGATGCCACGAGTGTCTCAAACTCAGAATTGGGCAACACCAGGCAACATCTTAGGCAACATCTTAGGCAACATCGTAGGCAACATCTTAGGCAACATCTTAGGTCTGCTATACATGTAGTCCGGTCCGAAGGGTTCACATCAGCCAGGTTGCATGCAGTTATATCGCTACTTCTTGATCTATATCACTCTCTAGTGCCCAGGATATCCAAATATATTATGGAGTTGATACAAAAGGTGACACGCTATACATGGTTGAACCACCTGAGATGCCAAGCAATCTCACCAATACAACATTTCTGATATAGCCAAACTCCAGACGTGTCCCATTGCCGCAATGTTGCATCTCTGTGCTTGTTTTACAAGTACTTCAATGGAATGTGCTCCGACGAACTTGCTGCACTTGTCCCTCTTCGACGTAAATGTCCCACGACCAACCCTAACAATAAGCAAAATCCCACATCTTCACTGTAGAGATCCCAAAATCCCGGAAAAAAGCTTTCTACTCTAATACCTTATTTCCTCGAACTGCTTGCCATTTGGAATTATTTCCTTGTTCCCTGTTTCCCTGACTGTACCAGCAGACAGAAATGTAAATGTGATTTGAACAAACATCTTGTTGCATAACTCCCCACTTAGGATGCCCCTATAAATCTGGCCCCTAATTCACAGTATCCCCTTATGTCTCAGTGGCAATGTGTCTTGTTTGTGGTGAATATAAGTAAAAAAAAAAAAAAAGGAACATTTGAGAAGGGCCGAAATCCAAGAAAATGTCTCTCAACCACATTTTCAATTCCAGGGCGATAAATAATGCTGAACTTATACCATGACAGCTCAACTTGCCAGCAGCATATCTGATTACTTATTCATTTTAGATATTCTTCTACTATAAAGGATGTAACTATTACTTTTTATGATCAGTGTCTGCCAAGTAGGTTCATCTGATGAAATATTTAGGAGAATTTGATTTGTAGTATTCATATTTGATATTCAGTGAGCTATGGCTTCAGCCTCCTTTTAAACAGCATTTGATCGCATTAGGATTCTGGGTTCAAAACCAGAATTCAACAGGTCAATCGTTGATTTAATGTCGCAACTATGCAATAATGACTAGCATCTGTTTCCACTTCAAGCTCTTTATTAAGGTCAATGGTCAGTCAGGTAGAATCTTTTGAGTCATTTTTACTTTATTTGAAAAGAATGGAGCACTGATAGTGGCAGATGAAAATGATTTGTGGTAATTTAATCAGAGTATTTCGTCTGAAACATTCAATTTAACAGGAGTATTTCATCTGAAACATTCAATTTGACAGGAGTATTTTGTCTGAAAAATTCAATTTAACAGGAGTATTTAATCTGAAACATTCAATTTAACAGGAGTATTTCGTCTGAAACATTTAATTTAACAGGAGTATTTCATCTGAAACATTCAATTTAACAGGAGTATTTCGTCTGAAACATTTAATTTGACAAGAGTATTTCGTCTGAAACATTCAATTTAACAGGAGTATTTCGTCTGAAACATTCAATTTGACAGGAGTATTTCGTCTGAAACATTCAATTTAACAGGAGTATTTCGTCTGAAACATTCAATTTAACAGGAGTATTTCATCTGAAACATTTAATTTGACAGGAGTATTTCATCTGAAACATTCAATTTAACAGGAGTATTTCGTCTGAAACATTCAATTTAACAGGAGTATTTCGTCTGAAACATTCAATTTAACAGGAGTATTTCGTCTGAAACATTTGATTTAACAGGAGTATTTCATCTGAAACATTTAATTTGACAGGAGTATTTTGTCTGAAACATTCAATTTGACAGGAGTATTTCATCTGAAACATTCAATTTAACAGGAGTATTTCGTCTGAAACATTCAATTTAACAGGAGTATTTCGTCTGAAACATTTAATTTAACAGGAGTATTTTGTCTGAAACATTTAATTTAACAGGAGTATTTCAACTGAAACATTCAATTTAACAGGAGTATTTCGTCTGAAACATTTAATTTAACAGGAGTATTTCGTCTGAAACATTCAATTTAACAGGAGTATTTCGTCTGAAACATTTAATTTGACAGGAGTATTTCATCTGAAACATTCAATTTAACAGGAGTATTTCGTCTGAAACATTTAATTTAACAGGAGTATTTCATCTGAAACATTCAATTTAACAGGTGTATTTCATCTGAAACATTCAATTTAACAGGAGTATTTCGTCTGAAACATTTAATTTAACAGGAGTATTTCGTCTAAAACATTTAATTTAACAGGAGTATTTCTGTCTGAAACATTCAATTTAACAGGAGTATTTCGTCTGAAACATTCAATTTAACAGGAGTATTTCATCTGAAACATTTAATTTGACAGGAGTATTTCGTCTGAAACATTTAATTTAACAGGAGTATTTCATCTGAAACATTCAATTTAACAGGAGTATTTCGTCTGAAACATTCAATTTAACAGGAGTATTTCGTCTGAAACATTTAATTTGACAGGAGTATTTCGTCTGAAACATTCAATTAAACAGGAGTATTTCATCTGAAACATTCAATTTGACAGGAGTATTTTGTCTGAAACATTCAATTTAACAGGAGTATTTCGTCTGAAACATTTAATTTAACAGGAGTATTTCGTCTGAAACATTTAATTTAACAGGAGCATTTCATCTGAAACATTTCATTTAACAGGAGTATTTAATCTGAAACATTCAATTTAACAGGAGTATTTCGTCTGAAACATTCAATTTAACAGGAGTATTTCGCCTGAAACATTTAATTTAACAGAAGTATTTCATCTGAAACATTTAATTTAACAGAAGTATTTCGTTTGAAACATTTAATTTTACAGGAGTATTTCATCTGAAACATTCAATTTAACAGGAGTATTTCATCTGAAACATTTAATTTAACAGGAGTATTTCGTTTGAAACATTTAATTTTACAGGAGTATTTCATCTGAAACATTCAATTTAACAGAAGTATTTCATCTGAAACATTTAATTTAACAGGAGTATTTCGTCTGAAACATTTAATTTAACAGGAGTATTTAATCTGAAACATTCAATTTAACAGGTGTATTTCGTCTGAAACATTTAATTTAACAGGAGTATTTCGTCTGAAACATTCAATTTAACAGGAGTATTTCGTCTGAAACATTTAATTTAACAGGAGTATTTAATCTGAAACATTTAATTTAACAGGAGTATTTAATCTGAAACATTTAATTTAACAGGAGTATTTCCTCTGAAACATTTAATTTAACAGGAGTATTTCGTCTGAAACATTCAATTTGACAGGAGTATTTTGTCTGAAACATTCGGAGTAAATAAACTATAATAAAAAAAAACATTCTAACAATGCGTTTATGAGATTAAGTCGTTATAAGAAGCTTCAGTTTATTGCATAGGGTGTCTCAGAAAAAGAAATGCCTGGACCCATGGAATCATTAGTAAAATCTACAATCCTTTCTGCAATCCAACACTAATTTTTTCTTTCTTTCTTTTTTAAAAATTTTTGTCTGCCCCAAACAAGGCATATTACTACTAAAATGTAAGGGGCTACTGTGCTAAGGACCATATTTATAGGGTGGAACTTGGATGGGGAGTTGGGCAGCAATATTTTTGTTCATATTACATTTAATTTGATGTATGTTGGTGTTGTCGGGGAAACAAGAAGCAGAGAAGGAATTCCAAAGGTAAGCCGTCCGAAGGAAAGGCGCTATCAGAGTAGAACACCTTTTGGCATCTGGAGACGTCTATAGTGAAGATGGAGAAATTTTGCGGCTAGTCTGGGTGGGACGGGGATATTTTCGTTGCAGGAGAACAAGTGCAGTAAGTTCATAGGAGCACACTCCGTGGAAATACTTGTAAAGCAAGCATAGGGATGCAGCACTGCAGTAATGCAGCAGGGTCCGGAGTTTGGCAAAAAAAAAAAGGCAGGACCCATGAGGTTAGGAATTCTTTTTTTGCACCCTGTCCAAGAAGAGAAAGGCTAGTGGTTGGTGCAGCAACCTAGACGTGGCAACAATGTTCCATTGGTACAAATAAATTTCAGTCTATGCTTGACTTGTCCACCAAGTTTCACTCATGAATATCCAACAGTTTTTGTTTTATTGTTGTTTAATAGTCTGCTCCAAATGTGCACCTCTGCATTGTAAGCACACCGGGATACGACTGCTTTGGGCTGTGATGGCCCTCTTCAGTCTGGGAATCATTTTGATAGACAATATCTTTGAGATAAACCCCACAAAAAAAAAATCTAGAGGTGAAGCCAATTCAAACGACCACCAACAGGCAGGTATTTTTTTGCTATGGGAGATAAATCCTGTGTTTTTTTAAATTTTTTAGAGGGGTCTTAGTTTTTAGGCGATTACGTGTGGTTTTTATGACCTTGCCACTCAGACTTAAGATTAGTTGTAAAAAAAATTGTTAACTGCCCTACCAATCTAGAATGGTCTGGAACTGGGGGATTATGTTAGGATGAATTTATATACGAAAATGATCCCCCACCCTAAATTTTAAAATAATTTTCTTTTTTTTTTTTCCGACAAGTTTTTCCAGGGTGTTCACTCGTTATCGTATCAGCGGATGGTATTAATCTATAAATTGACCCCCTTTTTTTTGAGAAGGTGTTGCCTAATTTAAGAGGAAGCGATGCTATTGATAAACATACCCCACACTTATTGTTTTTTTGTTCTCGTTGACAGTTACGACTTCAAAATTGCATATTTCTGCAAGGTTTTCCTAACAGTTGCATAAAGTTGCATAAAGGTGACCATTGTCTGCTTTGGCTGTTGTCACTTAAGAGACGCAAGCCGATGTCGTTTATAAATAACGAGTTGTGTCGATCCACATACGTTTCAAATTTGCTTCGTAAATATTCCTATGTTCTATAATGACGCATTTTTTTGTTTGGTTCAGAATCTAAGCTAATGAAACAAGGAATGCTAACTCTTACTAGCTGATTTTTCTTTTTAAGTGTTTATTTAAGAATGTCTCCATATTAGCAAACTGCCGAACCGGATAAGTATATACATTGTAGCAAAGTACATTAGTTTATTGCCAACTAGCAGGACCCATGAAACTCATGCTCCCACCTCTGAACTCCATATAAATATTTTTCTCGATTTTTTACTTAGCTATAAATATTAATTATAGTGTTCTTTAATTATTAAAGTAATGTTTAAACGTTAGTATTATTTGATAACTAATCTGATATTTAACTGATATTTAAACGTTAGTATTATTTGATAACTAATCTGATATTTAACTGATATTTAAACGTTAGTATTATTTGATAACTAATCTGATATTTAACTGATATTTAAACGTTAGTATTATTTGATAACTAAGAAAGAGCACCTATATAGCAGCGATAATTTTTTATGGTGTGGTTAAGTAATTGTGGCTATACACAAACACTGGAGAGAAGGTAATGTTTAATATGAATGATAAAAAGATACATGCTCTGCAGTAACCATATCACTAACCTTAAATCCGGGAGGAAATACAAAAATAAAAACACGAATCAGGAATAGGTCTAAAGTGCTGCCGAAGCAGATTCACGTATGCAGCTTTTGGAAAGAAAGCTACATTCGTCAATAGGGGAAAATTATTTTACTTTGATATAAAGATAACCTTGTACAACAATAACAAATGAAAATTGTCTAGTCGGAATCAGAGTTTGATCTGTCAGCTTAACTGCTATTTAGGTCCAACGTTTTAATTCTAACCGACCTAATTGTATAGCTTATGCTTGTGAGTTTATCGAGAACCGTAGTGGCAGAATTATACGTGTCAGTGTTACTTATTATTTTAAAAATAGCCATCGATATATTCCTTATTAAGGAGAAACAGTTTTTCTGGTCATTTTCACTTGGGTCAAATTTTTATTTTTATTTTTTTTTTACTAATGGGTCACCACTTCTCAAGACCCGGGTGGGGGGGGGGGACGGGCGCTCAAAGATAAGGGTTTCAGAGATCGTCACTCAGACGATGATCGCCTCCATAAAAGGACCGGAAACAATTTGTGGGATAGGCAGAACATTACTTAGGAGGAATTGATTATCCAAGAGGGCGGCTCAACAAGTATTTGTTTACATAAGACTTGAAGACGACCATGCTGTAGTCAGTTGGGAAACAGACTCGTGGTATCTTGTTCCACAGATGGGATGTTCTAGGAGAGAAACTTTGTTTGCGGAAGTTCTGTGAGGTTTTTGGTAAAGAGAGAGAAAGAGAGAAGGAAAATTCTTTGCTGTGATTGTAGTTAGATGAGTTCTTGCTGTGAATATTTTACAGGGGGTGGGGGTCAGGGATTGGAGCTCAGTCGAGCACATACCATGAACATAATAATAGAGAGAGGCTAGCAGCATCTCTTCTGTGTGACGAGAAGAGATCATCTCCCACTAGATTGCGGAGTCGATTTTGTACTCTGTCAAGACAGGAAAGAATACTCCTAGAGAGTGGGTGATTGGTACAAAATTCTGGCAATACATGATCTGTTATGCCAAATTCAAGTTCTATTATAATAAATTATTTCCTGCTCATGTTTAAAACCATCATCAACATTTTAAAATGAGAACAGGAAATAATTAATTATAATAGAACTTAAATTCGACTAATTAAAGATCATGTAGTGGCTGATAACTATATTCTGTATATATTTTATCAGGCTGGATAGAATGCGTAGTCGATGAAATCAATTGGAATTCCTTTTTCATTATGTAAATAACACGAATTGTAAAATTTTGTAATTCATCAACCAGGTAGAATCAAATATAGATTTGGCAGATTCAATGCTATTTAGGTCTGATAGCGATGACACCTCATTATAAATTAGTTATTAATTACCTATGCTTTGTTTAACACCAAAATGATCAAGCCTACTTATCAGAAGTAGGTAATTTTCGAATCATTTGCCCTTTTCCCCATCTTTTTCCTCCATCTTTGACATTCATAAAAATCAATCTTGACAGCAAGAAGACACTATTTGAAAATGTCCGGATAACAATATCTTTGATTTCTGAAAATTATTCTGTTTGTCATAAGAGTTGGGGAAGAGCTGATATCTAAAAAAAAAAAGTGGGTAAACTTGTCACGACTGGTTGGGATTCTCCAGCCTTACTGATGCAGCCGACAACTCTACGTATAATTTATCCTTAGCTCACTCCCTCTCTCAGACTGTCGATTTTCCGACCCACATCCCCGATCGAGTAGACCAACAAGCCTCACTTCTAGACCTTTTCTTGACCTCAATGCCCGAGGCTTGTGTGACGAAAGCTCATAGCCCACTCGGGAATGCTGATCACATTGTGCTAATGATACATATCACCCTAAAAAGTCGTCCAAAAGCTGATGAACCGTTGCTCAAAACAACAAGATACTACGAGACAGGCGGATTTTGAGTCAATCAGAGATCACATCAGTGACGCCCCATGGAGGGAAACCTTCTCACTCCCTGCCGACGAGTGTGCAAATAAATTAACTGAATGGGTCAAAGCAGGCATTGAAGCCTATGTCCCCATGCGAAAATTCTTTAGCAAGCCCCACTCTCCTCAATGGTTCACTTCGGAATGTGCAGCTGCCATTTCTGAGAGGCAACAAGCATTCCGTAAATTCGGCCGCCATAAGTCAGCTACTAATAGACATAAATTTATAGAGTCAAGAAATAATTGCAAGGCTGTGATAGGCGAAGCAAAGAGAAGGTATAATAAGTTAACAAAAAACCGCATTCAGTCACAGAAACTAGGTACTCGTGATTTCTGGAAAATCTACAATAGTGTAGTGAATAATGGTCAATCAACGATTCCCCCCACTATCAAACCACAATGATGTCGTTTGCACGGCCACTGATAAGGCTGAACTACTTGCCCAGCGTTTCGCTTCTAACTCCACTTTGGACTCAGATAACCACCCCCTCCCCAAATTCCCTTTGCGGACCGAAGCCACACTTGATAACCTGGTCATCACCCCATCTCAGGTCAGAGACATCATAAAAAACCTTGACACCTCCAAAGCTTGTGGGCCTGATCTTATACCTGTAATAGTAATAAAGAAATGCTCTGCTGAACTGGCCCCTGTCCTCTCAAAACTCTACAATAAATGCCTAGCTGAATCTTGCTTCCCCGATAGCTGGAAAGTTGCCTCTGTGGTACCAGTCTACAAGAGTTCTGGGAATAGAACCGATCCTCAGAACTACCGCCCAATCAGTCTACTGCCGATCTTTGCTAAAATCTTTGAATCCTTAATCAATCTAGCGATAGTACAGCACTTAGTTAATGCTAAGCTTCTTTCTGACCGCCAGTATGGATTTAGACAAGCACGATCTACTGCAGACATCCTAACGGTCATCTCTGAACGCATGTATCATACACTCGACAAGGCAGGAGAAGCTAGGGCAGTAGCACTTGATATATCCAAGGCCTTTGACAAGGTATGGCATAAAGGGCTTCTCCTGAAAATATGCTCATACGGTATTGCTGGGCAATTACTTGATATAATTAGATCCTTCCTAAACAAAAGAAAAATCCAGGTTGTCCTCGATGGCCGTTCATCCAAGCAACATGACATAAATGCTGGTGTACACCAGGGATCTATCCTTGGACCTTTGTTGTTCCTGATCTATATAAACGATCTCCCTGATGACATAGAGTCTGAGATTGGTTTATTTGCTGACGACACCACGCTTTACTCTCGCCATGTTGGCAAAACAGACGTGATCATATCCGAGGCAATGGCTGAATCTTTAGAAAATGACCTCCAGGCTGTAGTGGATTGGGGTCATAAATGGTTGGTAACATTTAATGCCGCAAAGACAAAGCTCCTTTCCTTCAATAACTACAAGAAACCTCTCCAACCACCGATTTTCATGGCAAATAACACCCTACCTGAGAGTTCATCATTCAAACACCTCGGCCTAACCTTCACAGGTAACATGAATTGGAACAAATACATTGAAGATATTGCCAAGGTTTCCGCAAAGAAGTCCCTCACTGTCAACCAAGCTCCAGTCCCTGTCCCATCACCGCAATGTAGCATCCTTGTGCTGGTTTTACAAATACTTCAATGGATTATGCTCCGATGAATTGGCTACTTTGGTGCCCCCTAGACGTAAATTCACTAGACCAACTCGACAATCAACTAAATCCCATTCATTCACTGTGGAGGTCACCAGATGCCGGAGAGCTTTCTACTCAAATAGCTTCTTTCCTTGTGCTGCTGGCCTCTGGAACTCCCTCCCTGCCCCCTGTTTCCCCGACAGTACTGACATGCAGAAATTTAAAACTAATGTAAACAGACATCTCGCTGCGCAGATCCCAATTTAGGTTGACCCCCCCCCCCCTCCAACCTTCTCCTCTTTCCTATTTTCTCAGTAGCCCCTTACGTCTACAGTGGCGGCCTGCCTTGTTTGGGGCGAACTATGTTAAAATAAAACAAAAAAAAACTCTGATCATTATGAATTTTGAAACACAGCTGCTAGGCGTAAGGGTGTGTTATATGGGCTATATTTAGTTTAATTTTGTTTTTTTGCAAACGTGGCAGAGAGCGGGTTGGAGCCCCTTGTGAAGATTAAGATATAAATACCGATTTTTGTGAAGTTTTACTAATAGGTATTAGACACCAATTAATAAAGATTCCCTAATTTCTTTATAGAATTTAAAAGGTTTTTAGGGGCCATTAATATTGACAAACCCTCCAATTTAAAAATTCAAATATTTCAGATTTGCATTAAATTTGATCCATAGACACCAATTAAGCAAGGTTCCCTAAATTTTAATTTTTTCTTGAGACCCCTTAAGCTTAAGCCTTAAATTTGAAACATATTTAGAATGAAATAATGTAATAGATTTTGATCAACATTTGAATAAGGATTCTAGACATAAGATTTAGTAGTATTATACATTGAATTTAATCTTTGTAAGGGACATAAAAGTGGTGCAAAACAGTTTTATTCGAGGAATCAATTTTTCCTGTCCGGGGACGGGTATTGTTCTAGTTGAACTATACAAATAAATATAATCAGACTATATTTATAAATCAAAAGAAAAAAATAAAAGATTGAAAAGAGTTTATGTAAATATTATTTGATTTATGATTTGATTAGTTTTAGTACTTTTTAAATAATTTTAATAGTTATTTTAATATATATAGAATTTATATATAGAATTTATATATAGAATTTATATATAGAATTGGTATATAGAATTTTATATTGAATTTTATATTTTAATAAATATTTTAATGAAAATTTTAATAAAAAAAACAAAAACAATAGTGCTAATTAAAAATGTTAATATTGTTTAATATAGATTTTAATTCATCTAGAATCTTATATAGAATTTTATATTTTAATAAATATTTTAATAAAAATTAATGAAAATAACAATAGTGTTTACTAAAATTTTTAATAGATTTTAATTTATCTAGAATCTTATATAGAATTTTATATTTTAATAAATATTTTAATAAAAATGAATGAAAATAACAATAGTGTTTAATAAAAATTTTAATAGATTTTAATTTATCTAGAATCTTATATAGAATTTTATATTTTAATAAATATTTTAATAAAAATTAATGAAAATAACAATAGTGTTTAATAAAAAATTTAATAGTATTTAATATAGATTTTTATATATATAGAAAATTTATATATAGAATTTATATATAGAATTTTATAGAGATTTTTATATTTTAATAAATATAGATTTTTATATTTTAATAAATATTTTTTTTAAATAGTAAAAATAACAATGGTGTTTGATAAAAATTTTAATAGTGTTTAATATAGATTTTAATATATATAGAATTTATATATAGAATTAGTATATAGAATTTTATTTATATTTTTATATTTTAATAAATATTTTAATAAAAAATAGTAAAAATAACAATAGTGTTTAATAAAAATTCATATCTTAATCTTCACAAGGGGCTCCAACCCCCTCTTTGCCCCGTTTGCAAAAAACAAAATTAAACTAAATATGGCCATATTAAGGCTATATTTAGTTT
Source organism: Sepiola atlantica (assembly GCA_963556195.1). Taxonomy (NCBI): domain Eukaryota; kingdom Metazoa; phylum Mollusca; class Cephalopoda; order Sepiida; family Sepiolidae; genus Sepiola; species Sepiola atlantica. The sequence goes on from OY744528.1 coordinate 20,902,685, forward strand.
AATTTTGTTTTTTTGCAAACGTGGCCGAGAGGGGGTTGGAGCCCTTTGTGAAGATTAAGATATAAATACCGATTTTTTGAAGTTTTACTAATAGGTATTAGACACCAATAAATAAAGATTCTTTAATTTCTTCAGAGAATTTAAAAGGTTTTTAGGGGCCATTAATATTGGCAAAACCTCCAATTTAAAAATTAAAATATTAAAGATTTGCATTAAATTTGATCCATAGACACCAATTAAACAAGATTCTCTAAATTTTAATAGTGTTTAATATAGATTTTAATTTATATAGAATTTTATATAGATTTTTATATTTTAATAAATATTTTAATAAAAATTAGTAAAAATAACAATAGTGTTTAAGAAAAATTTTAATAGTGTTTAATATAGATTTTAATTTATATAGAATTTTATATAGATTTTTATATTTTGATCAATATTTTAATTAAAATTTTCATAGTGTTTAATATAGATTTTAATTTATATAGAATTTTATATAGATTTTTATATTTTAATCAATATTTTAATTAAAAGTTTCATAGTGTTTAATATAGTTTTAATTTATATAGAATTTTATATAGATTTTTATATTTTAATCAATATTTTAATTAAAATTTTCATAGTGTTTAATATAGATTTTAATTTATATAGAATTTTATAGAGAATTTTAAAATATTTTTGTTTAGGAAGTTTTAAGATGAGGATTGATAATTTAGATTATTTGGTTGCAATCCACCCCAACGCATTTGACAGGCTCATGTACACTTAAACCGCGTGAAACGCATAAGATTTTCTTATTCCATATAGTCATCCACAGATAGACTGTTTCACCGTATCACAGGTGTTTATTTACTCCTCGCGGAGTTAGGCACAAGGCCAGTTTTATCTTACTCCCACAAGTAAGATGTGACCCAAGATCGGGTCGAGCAAGTGGGGTTAAAAGCCAGCGCTCGAGAGGTGAGCACTCTGGCCATTTAAAAATTGCCTGGGCAGCCCCGTCGGCATTCCCCGGTAGGGGCGCCTCAGACAGTAAGCAATAAACTTACTCCTCCCCAAAGAGGGGAGGCGAAGCCTGGGAGGGTGGACCTCCTAGAACTGCACAGAACAGGCGTGCAGTATCCATCGGAACAGATACTACACTTTGATCTTAGCCAAAAGGTGTCCAGTGTGTTTAGACAGGCAACTGCTTGATTGAACCTACAACAACGACAGTCGGCGAATCTAACTATACGGCCGTCAGGCATGTGCTGTTAGCAAATGAAAGCTAAATACTTATATAAACATTCACACCTACCACTAAGTGCTCCATTTGTGTTTACAAAGAACTTTGCATTATCGCTAATGGTAGTTGGTAATATAACTTACCACAGTGCTCAACCCAAGAGGGGGGGGGGGCATATATATAGTCATCCATAAACAAACTGTTTCACTATATCATAGATTTTCAATTAAAAAATTTTTTTTTATGGAAATCGCTGCAAACAACTTGATGTAAGGAGCTAAAAAAAAAAATACTACTTTAAGATCAAAAACTAGTCAACGATAAATAGATTCCGACCCAGAAAACAGCAATTCTTCCCCCTTTGTCAGAAACATGGAATGTGAGGACTAAAGGACAAAATAAGGGAAGCGAGAGTTATGGGGCTGCCGAAAGTAAACCCAAGGACAACTTTCTACTCTCTTTAATTTAAAAAAAAAAAGTAGTAAGACCCTCCCAACCCTTTCTAAAAATTGGACCGTCTACTGTTTGTTTAGAACCAAAAGCAAGCCAATCGATCTCTAAATGGGAGTGGGACTTAAGTTGGAGGAAATGAAATGAGGTGGAGTTTGGAAGTTTGGAAGTGGATGATATCCTTCCAAGATAAGAAACAATGGGGGAGGGGCAAGGTCAAATTAAAAGTGGGGAGCGAAAATGATCCCAGCCGAAAAGCCATGCAGTACTAGCATGCTAAATCATTCGTTATACTTTTGCTTGGAGATCAAGAATCTCAATTAACAGTCATTATTCTGTGATAAATCGGCCAACCATTGTGTAAACCTTTTTTGTTGTTGTTGTCTGCTATTGTATATAGTTTCTTTCTTGTTTTTCAATAAATCTAATTTGATAAAAGTCTGTCGCTCGTTCGTTGTTGGAGGAAGCAAATATTATTATGTAACGATGTGTTTATCTCTTACGCGCCATTTTTGTTAATAAAATAAACGAATATGAGAATATGTCTGTGAAAGAAAAAAAGATGTTTATGGAAATAAAATCAGGATGAAATCTGTTTCTCTCTAAACAAAACAACATTGAAGGGGGAAAAAGTTGGCTCGACGATTGGCGATTCTCCCACATATTGATTAAAACACACACACACACACACACACACACACACATAAATGCCCATATTTGCATCTGTCATCGAAAACAAAAAAATTAACCCGCCTTGTAAAAAAAGAAAAGATACAAAAACAAAAACATTTAATATTTTCTGTTTTGATATTTACTGACTTCCTCTCTTCTGGGGTCTCCGTAATATAATCAAGGAGGGGGCATTTAAAAAACAAATTTAATTTCATATTTTGCATTTAAGTAGCATGCTTTATCTAACATTAGCTGTACCTACCCACCGTAGCCGGGAGTCTTTTTATTTATTTATTTATTTATTTTGTTTGTTTGTTTTTTAACTGTGTAAATCGGAAATTTTACGTTACTGAAGAAAATACTGGGCCGGATATAGTATGTAAGCGATGAAATCGATTTGATTTTCAAAATTTGTTTCCAAATGACACAGATTGATAAGTTACTTAATGATTGGCTAGTCCGAATCAAATAGTGATTTGGCAGATCCATTGCTATTTAGGTTTAACAGGGAATATCTGACGGACTTATTTTTTTTAGATTCGAAGAAGATATTAAGTTATCGTGCTGGATTTTCAAGGTCGGACCTAAATAGCAATCTGTCTGACATATCGATACTTGATTTGGACTAGCCTATTGTTTTTATCTTCTTTCCACTACGTTATTGGCATGGATATATTTTTCTGAAAACACTTATTCCGGCTAAGAAAACTGTTAGAGTTCCTTTACTCACCAAATATTCTTACACGTTAAGGGGGAGTAATCATTTAATGTGTTATTTCCCTTGACTTCTGCACAACTAAATATCTAAAAATACATCATATTTTTAAACATGAAAATCACCAAAATTATTTTCCGTTTCTTCGTAAACAAGTCAGCCATTTTCTGTTACTCCCATGCAATTCCGGATAGGTATTCTTGTTTTTCTATAAAAAATAAAATTATTTTGCCGGATTTTCAAAGTCAGGCTCAAATAGTAATCCGTCTGATATACCGATACTTGATTTCGACTAGCTTATTGGTTTTGATTGTTCCCTCCACTATGCGATTGGCACGAATATATTTTATTTTGCATCAGTGTTTTTTTTCTGAAAATACTTATTTCAGATAAGAAAATTGTAAAAGTGAAAATATTTTGCCTTACTAACTTGATATTTTTGCACATTAAAGGGAAGTAATCATGCAATGATTTATTTGCCTGGACTTTAGACAAAATAAATATCTAAAAACATGCTATATTCTTAAACAAAATTAATTTCCGTGTCTTCGTAAATAAGTCAGTCATTTTTTTTACTCCCGGGCAACGTCGAATCGGGGACAGCTAGTATTTCAATGTTCATGGGTGATAACTATTTTGCCATACAATTTACAAAAATACTTTTTACTTTTTAGAAAGATTATTATTTTGTTATTATTAATAACTTCACGCTGTCGGTTGGGTAGGTATTTAGCTAGTTTATAAAAAACGTAAGAATTTAAGCAATTAGAATGCGAATTGAAGATTGAATGTATTTCTTTTTTCAGATCTTGGATGGCATCAATCCTGAAAATGAAAATATGGCTGTTTTTCTTTTGTCTTTTTTTTTTTGAATGGTGCCATTTGACCAGACAAGTGTTAGGAGGAGCCACCTTTTTTATTTTTTATTTTTTGTTTTGGTCACAGAAGAAGTTATTGCTGCAAACATAGAAATAGATGGACAAATATTATCTCTGTGAAAGAGAGACGCTCATTTTTTTTCTCACCGTCTTTCGCTTGTGAATCATTGCCTATAATTGTGATAGGAAAGTGCCGATCAAAGTTAGCACAATGAATGCATTTGACGTGACAGTCGTAAAGCTCAAAATGTATACGTCAATAAAGGATGAGCTGTTCCAGGGGCACATGAAAGATATCAGAAGGACAGAGGGAGAGAGAGAGACAGAGAAAGGTAGAGAGGAGGGAGAGAGAAAGAGGCAGACATATGTAGGTATTTATCTACCTCCCACAGAGTAAAATGTGACACAAGCTCGGAAAGTGGGATTTGATAAGTCGGCACCCTAGAGGAAGAGCACCTGTGACCCTAAAAAAATGCCTGTGCAGCCCCGTCGGCATTCCCCGGTAGGGGCGCCTCAGGCGATTAGCAATAAACTAACCCCTTCTCAACATATATATATATATATATATATATATATATATATATATATATATATATATAAACATAGAAAGAGAGAGAGAAAGAGAGAAAGAAAGAGACAGATATATATATATATATATATATATATATATATATATATATATATATATATATATATAGAAAGAGAGGGGGAAAGAAAGAGATAGATACATAGATAGATACATATTAAAAGAGAAAGAGAGGGGATACAAATATATGAAGCTCAATGTATATATTAATAAAGGCTGAGCTGTTCAAGGGGCAAATGAAAGGTATGAGAAAAGAAAATAGAGAAAGAAAGAGAAAGAGAGAGATAGACAGATATAGAGGGAGAAAAAGAGGGATAGACAGCTATATATATATATATATATATATATATATATATATATATATATATATAGAGAGAGAGAGAGAGAGAGAGAGAGAGAGAGAGAGAGGGAGAGAGAGAGAGATTATAAAAGAAGAGAGAGAGCGTAGAAAGAGAGATAGAGATAGACTAATACATAGAGAGAGATAGACATATATATATATATATATATATATATATATATATATATATATATATTAAAGTGTTTTATACCTACAGACGACGTCGTTTCGGGCTTACACCCTTATCAGTGCAGGAAGTTGTGGTTTCAGACGGTCAGATAGCCTCGGACATAGTTCGTAGATTCAGCCTAGAATTTCGAGCCTAACGCCCAGACTGACACATATATATATATATATATATATATATATATATATATATATATATATATATATATATATATATATATAGTAAGCAATGAAAATATATATGGCAATCAAGCTACACAGAGGCTCCCGTGTTTCATCCCCGGGGGGAATCGTCAGGCTAAATGCGATTCCCCCCGGGGAGTAAACACGGGAGCCTCTGTGTAGCTTGATTGCCATATATATTTTCATTGCTTACTACCTAGCTCTACTTATGTATCGAGCACTGTTGAAGTAAATACTGAAAACGGACACATAAAAAATTATATCTCCTTATAATATTTTATGTGGATACATGAAGTACTATATATATATATATATATATATATATATATATATATATATATAGAGAGAGAGAGAGAGAGAGAGAGAGAGAGAGAGATGCTAAAAGAAGAGAGAGTGATAGAGAATGACAGCTATATACATATAGATAGATGATAAAAGAAAGGAGAGAGAAAGAGAGAGGAGGGGGTGCAAATAGATCGCTTGTTGCTTACATTCTGTGAGTGGCTATCATGATGGCAATCTCCAGATAGCAACCGAATTAATACAAAACCTCCACTGTTCAGACTCATAGACTACACAAGTGTGGAGGTGTAGATCAGATAGCATCTTTGTAGTTGTGTGGGTCAACAAATAAAACGCTAAGGAATAATAAAACATTAAGATTAAGAAAAAAATACCTACCTACCCGAAGTTGTCCGGGAGGCTTTTGCTTTCATTTTTTAGCAAATTATTATTTTACTTTTGCAGGATTAGGATTTGAAAAGTTAAATTTAATTACGCTATTATTGATTGACCCAAATTTGACTGATATCAAAGTGTAGTATCTGTACTGTCTTGGTCTTCGGACCTTGATTCTGTCGGTCTTAGGGATTGTCCTATGCAGTTCTAGGAGATCCACCCTCCCAGGCTTTGCCTTCTCACCCTTTGAGAAGGGTTTAGTTTATTGCTAATCGCCTGAGGCGCACCTACCCGGGGAATGCCGACGGGTCTGCCAAGGCATTTTTTTGTAGGCCAGAGTGCTCATCCTCTAGAGCGCTGGCTTTTTAATCCCACTTTCCGACCTTGTGTCACATCTAACCGCTGTGGGGGGGGGGGGAATTAAAAAAAATTGAACCAAATTATCATAAATGTTTGATAGATTAATTCTGTATTAATAGGAGAGTAGAAAGTTAGAGAGAGAGAGAGAGAGAGACAGAGAGAAAGAGAGAGAGAGAGAGAGAACGAGAGAGAGAGGGGGGCATAGATAGAGAGATGAATAGACAGATAGATAGCTTATTTCGTTATACCTATCTATCTATATTGTGTGCCTCCGCTCTGTTTTTAAAATGTTGCCAAGAAGAGACCGAATTCCCCCCCCCCCGGAAGTCACATGACTTCATCAGCTTCCATTAACTAAAGGCTAATCCTGACCTCCCATTCGTCAATCATTCCTCTAACGATTTTCGTTATTAAGGAGAGTAGAAAGTGGACCTTGGGTTTACTTTTGGCAGCCTCGTAACTCTCACTTCCTTTATTCTGTTCTTTAGTCCTCACATTCTCTCACATTGTTAGGGGTTCGACATGGCTAGGGGAAGCTTCTTCTTGACTTCAGTCGTGGGACCGTTGGTTCACGTCCATGAAGAAGATAGTGTTTGTTTATCACTAATAGCCTTTGTGATCTCCACTGGCAACTTCCCGTCTCACATCTGCGGGGGAAATGCCAGTAAGGAGATGCAGGTTGTTGAGGTTGGTAGGCTTCAAGCAGCCAGTTATCAAGCAGCAGGTGTTGTTCAATGTACATGAAGATTCACTAAAAATTTTAATGCCAGAAGCAACTTTCTATTGCACGGTTTAAATGCTTCCAAAAAAGTATTTTTAATATTCTGAAAGTTTTGTTAACCTGATCATGGCCAGGGTGTCAAATATTCACTGTAAAGCTTAAATTTTTAAAATTTAACCCTAACCCTAACCCTCTTACTCTCGCTGATTCTTTTACTCTTACTTCTCTTTTGTCTACTCACTACTCTTTCGTTCCTGTCACTACTAATTCTGTAATTTGAAACGAACACAGTTATTGGTCAAATCTATATCGATTAGCCAATAAAACTGCTTGAAATATGAATTAATAACGGTGAATTGACAAAAACTTCTATTACTAAATCTTGTTCCGGATATTAATGAGTAACAGGAAGAATTATTCTGTCTATGGGAGAAAAAGCCCTCCTTCCTTCCTACTTTCTTAGTATTAAACAAAAGTAAAATATCGATCAGGCTTGATTATGTATTTGATAAAATCGATTTGAAATACGATTTCTTTTTAAGAACATGGTCTAATGCACAATAAAATATTACATTCATATAGGAGTTGTTAAGAGTTTTAGTGAATACAAGTGTTCATCGACTAAGTGTCTGATAGAGGATAATAATATGAAGAGGATAGGCATTATCGAAAGACAAAATGAATTAATTTTATTCAACAATTTTTTAAGATAATAAAATGTTTATGAAGAATGAGAGTTCAAAGAGTCTGAGAACGTTCTGGTGAAAGATAGGGGTTTGGTTGGTAATTATCCAGATTAGGACCCAAGCTAAAATCGACTTTCCCGATATTTATGTAGACGGCCATAAAAAGCCGAATACAAAGTCGGTGACCGGCATCCAAAAAAATCAATATGAGGCTGGATGTACAATTGGAAAAAATGTTGTTTTTTTTACCCGTAAATTTTTTTGGGGAAAGAAAAATATCACTGAACAAGTGTTAAAATGGTGGTAGGGTTAGTGTTATAAAATGTTTTTTTCTGCATGAAAATGTTTGTTTTCTCACCACTGAACAAGTGTTAAAACGGTGTTACGGTTAGGGTTAGGGGTCGGTAAAATTTATTATCGCTTTCATCGTTTTTTTTTCTCCAATTAGTGAATTTTGTGATTCAATCAATTAAAATATTAAATTGTCTTCTACTTATTTTCTCGCATTCTGATTGGATAAACACCTCGGCATTTTCCGGCCGTCTATGTAAACATCCGGAAACTACCGATGCCAAGTCAATTTTAGCTTGGGTCCTACTTTGGTCTTTAAGAATAAAATTGAGTACACACGTTTATTTTGGGTGGCATCGTGTGCGTTTACATATGGGTAAATGTAAATGAATGTGTGTGTGCGTGTTAGCTTGCCTTTGTTTTGTTAGTGAGAGAGAGAGTGTGCGTCTATGAACTTGTATACATGCGTGTTTGTTGAACGGTGTGTGTGTGTGAGTGTGTGTGCATGTGTGCTTCGCTGGGTGTATAGTTGTTCGTGAATGTTTCTCGTCATGTGTGTGCCAAAGCCGAGATACTTTGGGGGCCCTCAAAGAGGCTCAGGCTAGATTGTGACATGCGCATATGGGTTGTTTTTGAAACGTAAGGCGGAAAGACGCAGAAAAAACAGTGTTTGGGTTTTATAGTGAATATTTCAGAGTGAATAACTTTTCGTTCTTTTGATTGGTTGAAAAAAAAAAGCTGCTGATTTGAGCTTTCGTCCAATGAAGAGTCGATGGGTAAAAACAATATTCACTGCTGCTGCTGCTTTGAATAAATGACTATTTTACTTTAGATGAGCTTATCTATGTTTATTGTTTTTCTTTTGATAATCTTTATTGAGAAATGTAATTATTAATTAATTATTAATTAATAATTAATTAATTATTAATTAATAATTAATTAATTAATTATTAATTAATTAATAATTAATTATTAATTAATTATTAATTAATTATTAATTAATAATTAATTAATTATTAATTAATTAATTATTAATTAATTATTAATTAATAATTAATTAATTATTAATTAATTATTAATTAATTATTAATTAATTATTAATTAATTAATAATTAGTTATTAATTAATTATTAATTAATTATTACTAGTTGAAGAAAAAACGTTGGATAAGATGTCGTTGTTAAGGTCAGGGTTAGATATCTGTTGTGACCCTGTTAGGGGCCGAAATAAAGACACGGAAACACGGGGTTACAGGAACAAAGATATATTATTGAAGAAAAAGAATATATATACAAGAAGTGGTATTCTGGACTGCCAGTATAGAACTGGGTTGGAAGAAGTCCGTGAGTTGAAATGCTTCTCGCATTTTATTATGGATGGACGAGTCCATTTGGTCTTCGTACAGGTACGACACCATAACAATATCCATTATGTAAAACAGTCTGTGAATATAACAGGCAAGATGAGAAGAGTCTTCCAAATAATCAAAATGATGCTAATTTTATCTGGTTTCTGGTTTCTCTACCAGGATAAAAAACTTCTCACACCTGCCAGTATACTATATCTCTACAAAGCCACTATCCGCCCATGCCTGTTGCCACATCTTGGCTGTTGCATCAACCACTAGTCTTTCTCTCTCTCTCTTGGAGAGCACCCAAAAAGAGTCTCTAACCCAATAGGTCCCACACTGTCCCACACTGTCTACCAAGTTTCAGTCCCTGTCCCATCGCCGCAATGTTGCATCCTTGTGTTTGTTTTACAAGTACTTCAACAGAATGTGCTCCGATGAACTTGCTGCACCTGTGTCCCGCTCAACGTAAATACCTCCGACCAACCCAACAAGCAGCAAAATCACACCCCTTCACTGTAGAGGTGCTCAGATGCCGGAATGCTTTCTACTCTAAAAGATTCTTTCCTCGAGACGCTTGCCTTTGGAATTCCATCCCTGTTGGTCCACATAAAACATTCAGAAATTTCTTTTTTTTTCTAATTCTTGGAAAAGCTTTCGTAATTCATGCAGACTTAATTCCATTGGATTGAACGCAGCGCCCACACAACAAGGAGACGTGTAATAATCATGTGGTGTGGAAGCTAGAAAATGGCGCATTACCATACGCATTGTTTCTTATCACATGAATGACACCATCTGCACCGGGTTATCTTTCTATATATAAAGTAAAGTGTCATATGTGTTCACACACACACACACACATATATGAATATATATATATGGAGAGTTTGAATTACCTACTAGATACAATCCTCGAGTGTCTTCGGTCTCTCTGCAAAATGGTATGTCAGGACAACCTGACATGAACATGCATCACCCTACAAGTAAACCTTGACCAAATATTCAAAATAACATAGTATTCGAAGTCCAAATAAGATCCCCTCGACACGGCTATACACTGGCTCATGCATATGAGGAATGGTGCACCTTCTCCAAGACATGTTGCATCTAGTAACAGCACTTAGCTGGATGCTCCACCAGACTACATGAATTCTTGTCCTGGAATCCGGTAAGACCAAGAGACCACAAGAAAGATATACTATAACATAGTTCACGGGTCAATTGGGGAAAGGAAAATTAATGTTCTTCACTTCTTTACTAACTCAACATTTGACAGGTAAAAGAGAACTTTAATGGAATATTCGAATTTCTATGTATCTCATATAGATATCGAGTGTTAGCCCCAGGAAAGGGCCCCTTGATTTCTGAGAATTTCGACTGGAGTAAAATGAAACAAAAGAGAGAAATATATATTCAGTATCATAATATATATATATATATATATATATATATATATATATATATATATATATATATATATGAATAGCTTCATTTATATACGATGTAATTTCTCCCACTGTCACCAGCAGTTTCGTTTCGATCTTTCTCTCTTCCCCTCTAGAACTGTGGTTTAAATATTAGTGCTACATGTGGTGATATTATAGACAGAAAGAAAGTGTCTACCGAAGTGAGTGTGATAGATACTGGTTGGGCGGCGTCAAACAACATACAATGAGAGAGGATGAGAGTGATAGACAGACGCTTAGTAAGAAATTGGTCATTTGGTGAGTTAATTGCAAATTACAGCTAATCAGAATAATCAAAATTTAAGTTTTTTCAAGCATAACTCAATCCCAATACCAAGTAATAATTTAGCATGTATTTTGTGCGATTAAAATATGTAGAAAAAAAGCATTGATTAACTTTGGAAGCAGAATTAAGTTTTCTTGGTAACCAGTAATGTAAACAAATATAAAAACATGAGTGAGATGGCTTACAGTTAAGATTGCTGACTACTGTACAAACTGTCACACCATGTCTGATCACACTGAGGAGCCATGATATGGTGAAATAGCTGTCTGTAGAATATATATATATATATATAAAATAAAATAAAATATGAAACTAAAAGTATACTTTTAGAGGATATACCCTATAGTGAAATAGTTTAAGCTCAATATACGAGATAGAGTGCTGAATTGCTGGTTTATAACACGTTGTAATGTCGAAACTGGCGTCGTAGAACAGTTCGCCCGTTGATCCCGCGAACGGGACGATGTGTCGTTTCTATTCGAGAATCCCAGCTGGGAGGGGAAACTATTTGTACTAACCGTGCGTCGTCGTTGTCGCCTGCAGCTTGTGTCGGGCTGCTATCTGTCCTCTTTCGGCCACATTGTCCGTGGTCACAATCTCCATCATCTACTGTCCCTGGCTGTTTCCTCGCAAGCTGAAATCAAATCTTTTACACACGATAATTTATAACAAGCCTTTCTTTTTACTTTGAGCCATTTATTGGTATTAGCCGTTTATTTTTTATTAGCTTGTCGATACTGGTGCAGTTACGTCGTAGTGGAGAGAGAAGCTTACGCTAGTTAATTTTCCTAATTACTTGTGAAGGAAGGAAGAGGGGGACTTCGTCTGGCTCTCATTTTTGGGGATCCGAAATCTCCTAGCTTATGTAATCGCTACATGACTAATGCATCTTGCCTCGTCGGCTTCCAAGTCCAAAGTGAAAATCTCACTGCCGTTTTCCCACCGGGAAAACTGTGACGTCACGAAATCTCGTGATCGACGCACAGGTGTGACCTAACCCCCCGACCCCGAGGTCTCGTCAACTGTCCCCGCGAATCGTGAGAACACATCGCACCAACATTGCACGAGATGACTCCGTTACAAATCGCGCAAGTTAAGCGATCTCACTGTACGTCCATCACCCATGCGTCCCATTATATAACAAGAGCAATTATAAAGATAGATGAAAGAAGAGAAATAAATATGTACGAATGACAAATCTATTTCAACTTCGATTGTTCAATGCAAGGTGTACTCGGTAAAAACATGTTTATTTTTCTTTCCTTAAGCCAAGGCTTTTCAATAATTAATTGCATTGAGCAATCGAAGTTGAAATAGATTGGTCATTCGTACATATTTATCTCTCTTCTTTCATTTATCTTTATATATGTATATATATATATATATATATATATATATATATATATATATATATATATATATATATATATATATATACATATATTACTGAGCCTTGTTGCATCCACGAACGAACCCTCTATTGGACTTTTTACCCTCTGGATTTTATCTATTTTGGCCGCACCTGAAGTTGGTGGTTTCTGGAGTTTATCTTTGAAACTTCTCAATTTATTTCTCGTGCTTTCTAACGGCCTACCTACAAACCACTTTCTCTGCTGGACTTTTTGACACCGGATTTTTTTACAATCGGACACTTACTTGCATTTGGGCAGCTTTTTGCCTTGTGTTTTTTCCCCCACAATCTTTGTTTTACTTTTTCAGATTTTAAATCTTGGCTCTTCGCCAACTTATCTATCCCAGCAATTTCCTCTGATGATAAGATTGTGATCTTTGAAAAGCCTGGCTTAAGGAAAGAAATAATTTAATAAATTGCTTTTTGTGGAATATACCTTGCATTGAGCAACTGAGTTGAAAAAAGATCTGCCTTCGTCGCTTTTCTAATTCCTTTTCATCTTTCTATCTATCTATCTGCTCTATCTGGTATATTGAGCTGTATACTTTTCACAATAAGTTTTACCTTTCCTAAAAGTTCGCTTTTAGTTCTTTTCTTTATATATATATATATATATATATATATTAAAGCTCGGCTAATCAACGGTTGTAAGACTTTTTTTCTATTTATTTCAATCACACAAAAACACTAAAATATTCCTTAGTTTTGGAATTAAGTTATGTTTGAAAAGGATTCCATTTTAATTCATCTAATTAGGCATGATTTGCGATTAACTCACTGAGTCACATATTCGTGCACATAAAACATAGTTGAAGAAAATAAACAAAACGTAGGCTAGTCCGAATCAAATATCGATATGTCAAACATATTGCGATTTGGGTCTGACTTTGAAAATCCAACAAGATAATTTTATATATATATATATATATATATATATATATATATTAGTCCTCCCTCACCAATTTCAGTTAATGCATTCCAGGCCCATTCGCAGTTCGCAGTAGATGAAAATTCAGGAAGTAGAAATCGCATATTTATTTAGTTATCTAAATATATTTAAACACATTTAAGTGTATTTTAAACCATTATACCACATTCACACATGCTTATTAACCTTATCGCGTGCATATATTTAAAAAGTTCTTTCACTTGGAAATGGAACATTACTTTAGACTTACTATTGTCTTAATGCGAAATAAGATATATTTCTCTCTAATTTCGACGACTGGCATGGTGACAGCATTGATTATCACATTAGATCTTGACTGTCTTAGGTTTGAGTCATGCGACCAGCAGAACAATTATAGCCACACTGATGATTCTTAATGAAGATGAAACATATATGTCTGTAGATATAAAATAATATTTACTAAAAAATTATATATATATATATATATATATATATATATATATATATATATATATATATATATAAGGTTAATACAACAAAATATATAAGAAGCAACTAATATCTTTAATTAGTGAACATCCGGATAAAAATAAAGCTCAATATACTGGATAGAGCAATAATAGCACTAGATAAAGTGAAAGAATAGAATAAGGTGCGAATCAAATTTTATTACAGTTCAATGTTCAGAATTTTGCCTGAACATTGAACTGTAATAAAATTTGATTCGCACCTTATTCTATTCTTTCACTTTATCTATTGCTATATATATATATATATATATATATATATATAGGTGAACGGTTACAGATTGAAGGGGTATCTGTGAACTGGGTCTGTGCTCTATGACTGTCTGAGATTGTTATTTCCCTAATGAAAGCCATAAGCTCAAAACAACGTCGTATGTAGTTAAAAATATTAAAAACTAATTTAATATTATTATAAGCCCCTTTTAAGTAAAATTGTCGGAAAGATTAAAAATGAACATTCACCCGAAAGCTTCAGTGCAATGCTTCAACTCTGTCGCTGAGTTCTATCGAATGTTTAGATGTTTATACTAGCCGCTTTCAGTATAATTATCACTTAATTTCTCCGTTATTACGTGGTGATTTCTCGTGACCTAATGGGACAAGGTGAACGGTTACAGATTCAAGGTGTATCTGTGAACTGGGTTCACGCCCTATGACCATCTGAGATTGTTATTTCTCTGTGCTGATGAGAGCTATAAGCTCGAAACGACGTCGTACATGGGTAAAATATTAAAAAATAATTTATATATATATATATATATATATATATATATATATATATATATATATATATACAATTGAAACAACAAAGATAAATATTATATCTTTATACTAGATAAAGCAATAATATAAGAAAATATAAGAAAATGAATGATGAAAATAAAAATTGAATAAAATACAATATTCATTAATTCATCAAGTATTCAAACAAGTAATATACATTTTTCCATGGATTTTCAAAAATAAGCTCTTTTCATTAAAGGAAAAAATCAGCGAAAATTTGCTGATTATACGAAGGGCGTTCAATAAGTAATGCCTATGACCCAGTTCCAGTTGTACGATCTAGATGAAATTTTTCATGTGTAATGATTTATATCTGTATGGGTTATGTTATAAAAAATAGCTCTGAACTAATTGTGGTTTCTGATTTATAGGTGTTTGAACTGAGTCAGGTGTGAAATGGAGCCAGTTGAGTGTCGCACAGTGATCCGGTTTTTGTATTTGAAAGGACGCACACAAAAGGAGACTTTTGATGAAATGAAAGAAACTTATGGTAATGATGCTCCATCATATGACCTTGTAAAACGCTGACATCGTGAATTCAAACATGACCGGAAGTCTGTGGAAACAGCTCCCAGACCTGGTCGTCCCTCCTCTGCCATTGATGAGGCATCTGTCCGTCAAGTTGAGGCTGCCATTTTGGAAGAACAATGCATTACTATTCGCGAAATAGCCCAAGATATCAAGATTAGTACAGGGTCTGTGGAAACTATCATTCATGACCATTTGCATATGCATAAGGTGTCTGCCAGATGGATTCCCAGGTTGCTCACACCTTTCCAGAAGCAAGAACACGTCAAGTGCTCGAGGATGAATTTGGAGATGTGCCAAGAAGATGAGTCAAAGTTTTCCAGAAGACTGATTACACAGGATGAAACTTGGGTCCATCACTATGATCCAGAGACTAAAGCCCAGTCAATGCAGTGGAAGCACTTGGACTCACCACCTCCAAAGAAGGCAAGGGTGCAGCCCTCCGCTGGCAAGGTCATGCTCACAGTCTTCTGGGACCAGGACGGAGTAGTGATTACAGATTTCTTGGCAAAGGGTTCCACAATTACAGGAGCCTATTACGCTTGACTTTTGATGAAATTAAGAGAAGCTATCAAAATCAAGAGGCGGGGTAAGATCAGCAAAGGTATCCTCTTCCTGCAGGACAACTCTCCGGTGTATAACTCGCATGTCGCTAGATCAGAAGCACAAGCATGTGGCTATGAAATCCTCCCCCATCCCCCTTACTCTCCTGATCTTGCACCCTATGACTTTCATCTCTGCCCAGCCATGAAGTTGTTTTTGAAAGGAAAACAGTTCCCAGATGATGCAGCCTTGATTTCTGAAGTTACGACGTGGTTGGAGGACCAACCTGGGGTATTCTACAAAAACGGTGTCCAGAGAAATGCATAACTCTGGGTGGTTCCTATGTAGAGAAAGACTAATAACTGTGCCAAGTTTCATTAATCTACTGCTATTGGAAATGGGTCAGGGGCATTACTTATTGAACGCCACTCGTGTGTGTGTGTATATATATATATATATATATATATATATATATATATATATATATATATATATATATATATATATATATATTAACAGGCACACGTTTCATCATCTCTACAACTCATCAACGTGGCTAGACTAGTGACACGCGAAACTGGAACCCCATTAACTGTATCTGGTGCTCTACCAACTGAGCTACGAACCTCCTAGTGGTAGTGGGGAGAAATTATATTGCGTTATAAATGATGTTATTTATTTATTTATATTTTTTTAAAAATGATACTGATGATTAAAAAGTATTCAATTATTTTTATGGAAGAGCATTGCCTTCAAATGTACCAATAATGCTATTGATGGTTGTTCGTTTCTCAGGGTAGTTGATGAAAAAATACTTACACATCCCAAAATATGGAGGCCAAAACCTTGCCTGCTGATGTTTGCATCTTTGCTCGCTTTGGACGGCTTTCATCTGCCACTGTCCACTCAGCTGACTGCCAATTTAACTTCGGAGTGAAGTGGTGAATCTATGTTTCATCTATACTTACATATTGATGCAAAAACTTGATGCATTAAAACAGTTACAAGCAACTGTCTGAATCGTCAGTGTGTTATTGTCTTTAATCAACTGTGAACAAACGCAGCACCCACTTTGAACACAGTTTTTTTATTGATAAATGTACACGCAGAATGATATTTTTGACTCCTCTGCTATCTCACTCAACTTTAATTAACGATCGGCCAAAACGAGTTTGTGGACTTTTTTTATGTTTTCCAAGACAACTGTTGCATTTGGGCGACTTGAGCATTCAGCATCATTTGGGTCTGTATGACCGCATTTAAAGTCAGCATACAAGCTCTAAGCCGTTGTTTCCGACGGAGCAGAATCCGAATAACACTTATCAAGCCATTACTTTGCTTGAACAGTATTTTTTCCACTCAGAAAGCAATATTTTATCACAACACGAAATTTAGATTTTTTTCTTAGTTTTGAAAATTTACAATAGTAGCTTCACTTAAATATCTGTAATTTGTAAACTAATAATCCGATTGGGCACAAATTTTGAAACATTTAATTATAAAAATCATATGGACTTTTTTTTTAATTAGTGGCACCATCTATATTTCAAACACAGTTATGTGTTATGCATCAGTTTTTAACCTTTCTATTTTTATTTTTTTATTTTTTTGTTGTTTATCCATGTCTTCCGGGCAATGCCGAGCAGCCTTGCTAGTCAAACTCTTTAACAGCATGGATTCTGTCTGTGTGTCCCAGATTAAATTCTTCCCACTTTCCTTTTTCTTTTTTCCTCTTCTAGTTTGCCCGCTTTTTTAAAAAAAAAATCTTCTTTTTTTTATACTATCTTTCCCGACATTTTCTTTTGTCTCATCGTCTGATCGTTTTAGAACCAGAATATAACATCTTCTTCATCAACTGCAGAATCTTTCTTCTTTTATTTTTTCAGCATCTCCAATCTGGTTTCCATATTCTGCATGGCGATGCAATTACTTCACCCATCTCGGCGACTCACCTAGTGCTGACTGTACTTGAGAACGTCGTACACGGCTGGTGTATTTTAAAAGATGGCTGACCATTATCGGCGATTGCTTTTGTGTTTATTGAAAGATCTAAGCCACCGTGAACTTTGAAAATAGATATTATGCATTGGGTTTGGATTCGACTAAAACTAACTCTTAATTTATAAAGGAAGAAGGAAGAAAACAATAACACACACACATATATATATATTGCTCTATTTTTGCTCTATCCAGTATATTGAGCTTTCCTCACCTCACAATAGGTCTAATTCTCTAAAAGTTTCCTTTTAGTTATAAACCCTCATATATATATATATATATATATATATATATATATATATATATATGATTATTTTTATTTACACAGACATGTATAAAAACTGCGACACTGGCACGTCGATGTTATCGATCAACAGTTATTGTAAACTGAGATCTCATCAGGCAGAGTTAGAATCCGATCTTAACCTCAGATCTTTCCAAATATGATCTGAGGTTAAGATCGGATTCTAACTCTGCCTGATGAGATCTCAGTTTATAATGACTGTTGATCGATAACATCGACGTGCCAGTGTCGCAGATTTTGTACATGTCTGTGTAAATAAAAATAATCATATATAAAAGCTTTATTTGATATTGAGCACTTTTTATAAACCCGGTTGAAATTCTTTGGATTGTTACCCTGTGGATGTTTTACTTGTATTATATATATATATATATATATATATATATATATATATATATATATATATAATAATCCAGGTAGGGTAAAAATCCACAGGGTAGAAATCCAAAGGGAATCAAACTGGGCTTATAAAAAAGTGCTCAATAAAAATATAGAGCTGTATTGTGAATGCTTTTATTCAAACATTACAAGGTCTGCTACACTGGCATGTCGATGTTATCGATCTACAGCTATCAAGAGCTGAGTTTTTTGTGATCCAACCCGGTCGCTGAATTCCAGGAAGATCTTCTTCTTCTTCTTCTTCTTCTTCTTCTTCTTCTTCTTCTTCTTCTTCTTCTTCTTCTTCAACAACAACAACAACAACAACAACAACGACGACGACGACGACGACGACGACGACGACGACGACGACGACGACGACGACGACGACGACGACGAGTTGGAACATCGCATTTATGCCATAGCATGACTGCTTATTATTATTAAATTCCCTAAAAGGCACAATAAATATTTATTATTATTATTACCTACAGACATCGATGTTTCAAGCTTATACAATCTTTAGTGTAGGAGAGGTTAAGTCTTGCCAATCGGAGGGCACAAACTTGGTTTCAAAGGCACCACTGACTCGTAATATGATATTATATATATATATATATATATATATATATATATATATATATATATATATATATATATATATATTGACGAAATCCCGACAATCTGCGAAAAAATCTTCAAGAGCCATGGTCGCTGTTACTCTCTACCTCTGACTGATCCAAATCGTTGGAAGGATCTAAGCAGAAGGCTAAAGGATGGATTACGTTCAATTGATAAATGTGACCTCCTAGACAAAGACAAATTATGGTGCATTTACTTTAAGTTAATTCCCGAGTTATCATGGCCAATGCAGGTTTATGAGGTGCCACTTACAAAAGTTGAAATAATGGAGCGCCGTATCAGTAAGTTTACAAAAAATGGTTGGCAAACGTGGCGTTTTCTTTTGAATCTTAACAACTTTTAATTCATAAAAGTAGTGTAAACCAACTTCATTGTTGAGCGCCTGATCAGTAAGTTTATGAGAAAATGGTTGGGGGGGGGGCCTAATTCCTTGACAAACGTGGCACTATACAGTTCATCAACGAAGCTAAAACTTCTGACGTCGTCACTTGTTGAGGAATAAAAATTAGGTAAAGCGCAACTTGTCCAGATGCTGCGTGACTCTCGTGATCCACTAGTAAATAATGCCTAACCATACGTTATAACTAGCCGAAAATGGAAGGCAAAACAAGCTGTGGAAGATGCAGAATCCGCCCTTAGGATGAAAGAAATAATTGGCGCTGTGACATGTGGAAAAGCAGGTCTAGGTCTCCACTCACAGCTTTAGTAGTCCAAAGAATCTCCTGTAAACCAAAGGAAAATGGTTTTGTAAGAAATTCATCATGTTGAGGAAGCCACGCACATTGCTACAGCTGTAGGTAAAAGTAAACCGGGCGAATGGACCAAATGGGAGTGCAAAAGACAGAGAAATTACATGGCGCAACCATAAATATCAATATAGTTACAGTCGTGCCAAAAATTAAGCTTTCTTATAAAGGCAATCTACGATATCTTACCGACACCAGTTAACCTTCATGCCTGAGGATTAACTACCTCCGATCGATGCAGAACATGTGGGAAAACCGCCAACCTCAAACATATCTCCTAAAAGCTTTTAGAAGAGTAGAAAGTGGACTTTCGGTTTACCTTCAACGGCCTCGTAACTCTCGCTTCTCTAATTTTGTCCTTTAGTCCTCACATTCCATGAGCAATGTTTCTGACAAAGGGGAGGAATTGCTATTTTCTGAGTTAGAATCTATCCATCTAACACTTATTATTTTTTAACCTTCAATTAGTTTTTTTTTTGGCTCATTACATCAAGTGGCTTCATTACATCATTACATCAAGTGGCTGGAGCGATTTTCATTAAGTAAAATATTCTCACTGAATGCGAGCATGCCCTGAGAAGCTACACGAGAAGACACAATGAATTTTTTGAGATTATTGCGGAGGCTTCGAGGATATGTTGTGAGACTACCAATAAAGCTCTCAATGCACCAGTAGAACGATTTATTTCGTTAAAGAAGGAAATAGTTAAAAATATTTGGCTAAAAATAGGCTGAGATTGTCATTGTTTGATGGCTGCACAGACTGGCACATTGTATTCGACTTAGAACGTCGGCTCGTATTTCCAACTGAAACAACGTTAATTGATCAGCATTCGGACATTGTCATTTGGTCCGTTTACTATATATATATATATATATATATATATATATATATATAGTAAGCTATGAAAATATATTTATGGCAATTAAGCTACACAGAGGCTCCTACGTTTCATCCCCGGGGGGAATCGTTAGGCTAAAATGCATTTTAGCCTGAAGATTCCCCCCAAAGATGAAAACGCGGGAGCCTTTGTATAGCTTAATTGCCATAAATATATTTTCATAGCTTACTACCTAGCTCTACTTACGTATCGAGCACTTTTGAAGTAAATACTGAAAATTGATACATAAAAAAATTATATCTTCTTATAAAATTTTATGTGGATACATGAAATAGTAATATATATATATATATATATATATATATATATATATAGAGAGAGAGAGAGAGAGAGAGAGAGAGAGAGAAGTAAAGGATGAGAATAAAGATTGTAAAACTACAATATCTATTACGTCATCAGTTGCTCAAAACAAGGTCTTTCAAATAAAATAAATTTATTTTCTTTCTTTAAGCATTGGCTTTTCAAAGAATGAAATCTTATCGTCAGAGAAATACAAACAAATAAGTTGGTAAGGGAAATTAACAAAAGTCATAATTTGAAAAGATATAAATATAATATAAGATAAAGACAAATATAAAAGAATGTCCAATCCAAAGTTGTTCTTCATATATATATATATATATATATATATATATATATATATATATATATATATATATATATATATATATATCATGATAGATCAGAATTATATCATACTGTGATTTGATATCGATTTTGGAACAAAGAAACATGCAAAGAAATATGCAAAGAAATCCGCAAAGAAACACGCGTTTTTGGAAAAATCCAGAGCATATTTGAACAAATTCAAGTAGCTACACGAAGATCTTGTCTTCAGAGTCTGTTGCAAATGAAATCTATACAATATCAAGGCGAGAAATTCATGCAAAAATGTGTAGCATTACCTCCCTTTCTCAAAAAAAATTACACAGACTTAGACTAGGGGGCGTTTTCAGACTCAAGTTATTAGCCATTTGGAAACGCTATGTGGCGTTACTATTGTGACTATGAAAAAGCTGCAGTAGTAAAATTCACTCTTTTCTTCCAGTTGGCCTCGGTCTAGCGATTGCCTTGATGAACACACCACACACCATGTGCGCTATTCTGGTAGGTAAAAGTTTTCTTTACTTACACACACACACATATGCACACATCCTTCTACTCAGATTTGTTGAACACATTCTCGTGAACTCAATTTTATAGCAAACACCATTTACAGACTTTCTCATACACATTCTCAATGGACACTTTGCCTTCATGTGCGCTCACACACACACACATATGCACACATCCTTCTACTCAGATTTGTTGAACACATTCTCGTGAACTCAATTTTATAGCAAACACCATTTACAGACTTTCTCATACACATTCTCAATGGACACTTTGCCTCCATGTGCGCTCACACACAAACACACAATTCGGTACGTAAACCTTTCTTTTCTATGCTCACACACCCACATGATTCTACTTACATTTTCTTTGTACACAACTTCATAGCAAACCAAGTCGTGTTTGTGACCAATAAATGTTTTCTTGTATAATTCTTTGTTTTTCGAGTTGTTACTTTGTTCTCACTGGCATGCTTGTATATTGAACACATAAGTATATACGCAGCAGCGGCGCTGCCCAAGCATCACACCGGCACTGCCCAAGCGCCATCCAAAACTCCTAAAGAAGCTTTCAGAAAATGTTTAGAAAGCACCAAGAACGTTAATGGCAAATTGGGTGTGATACAGGTCAAATTTGATTCTCAGAAAATTCAAAAGTCGAATGTTCAGAAAAAACTCGGATGCACACCAAAAAGGCCCACTGAAACATTTGTAAACAAACCCCTCCAAAAGGTCAAGGCTAATTTAGCCAAAATAATTAAGACAATATCAAAAAGAAATTCTTAAATCTGGTGTTTATAACCGATTTTTTTCCCATTTGGTAGACCCTGGAAAGGTTTGAATATTGAGCTTTATTTTGCTTTACGAAATTGATTCGCATAAGAATCGATCTGAACTATGTATGTACATATATGTTATATTGGGAATTCATTTCTGACTGTATACAGTATGTTATACATTAAGTTTCTTTTTTTGTTGATGCTTTTGTTTACATCAATAATATAACTAAACAAGCGATTATATAGTCCGTGGGGATGGAAATAAGAAAAGAATACCACAATGTGGAAAATGAGACTCGTACAGGATTTAAACCAGAACCTCGGAAGAGAGACCGCCTTTTCGAACACTTTTGCACCACAAGCCATACGTCGAGAGAAAGTCGAATTTGTAAAATCTTAAACACAGATTTGCCACAAAGCTTGGGAGATGCGTTATTTATACAATATAAGAGTTCGAATCTACTCGGCAGAATTGCTCAAAATTTGGCACAGAGCATCTCTGAATGGCCAGGTGTGTCATGGAGAGAGATCTGTTATTACTACTATTGTGACTAATAATACCACTTCTACTAAGACTAAAAACAACAAACACTTATTGGGTTGAAAACTACTCGACAGAATTGCACCAAATTTGTCATGGCAGATGTTGCAACTAATAATACTACTCCTATTACTATTCCTACTAATATTACTACGACTGTGGTGTGTATAACAGTGTCGGTTGTATGTGGTGTGTATAAACCATACATACACCCGTTGTCGGCGGGAATCCAATTCTTGATCGTTTGCAGACAAAACACTCGGATGCTGATATTAGTTTATAAGAAACATTTATTAATGAATGTAGTTTTTGATTATTCATAAACCCAGAGTGATGGAGATACAAGGACCTTAACATGTGGACTGCCGTGTAAGAGAGAGAGAGAGAGAGAGAGAGAGAAAGAGAGAGAGAGAAAGAGAGAGAGAGAGAGAGAGAGAGAAAGAGAGAGAGAAAGAGAGAGAGAGAGAAAGAGAGAGAGAGAAAGAGAGAGAGAGAGAAAGAGAGAGAGAAAGAGAGAGAGAGAGAAAGAGAGAAAGAGAGAGAGAAAGAGAGAGAGAGAGAGAGAGAAAGAGAAAGAGAGAGAGAGAAAGAGAGAAAGAGAGAGAGAGAGGGGGCGTAGATAGACAGATGGATAGATAGATAGCTTATCTCGTTATACATATCTATATTGTGTGCCTCCACTCCCCCCATCAGGGACGACGCCTTTTACGCGGCCACTCTGTTTGAAGCATTATCACGAAAGAGACCGAATCCCCCCCCCCCTCCGGAAGTCACATGATTTCGTCGGCTTCCGTTAACTAAAGGTTAAATTCTGACCTCCCCACCGGCAATCACTCCTCTGTTCAACTAATGGTTTTCGTTATGTAGGAGAGTGGTGGTTAACTTTCGGCAGCCTCATAAAAAAAGAAGCTTTTAGGAGAGTAGAAAGTGGACTTTTGGTTTACCTTCAGCAGCCTCGATGTTTCTGACAAAGGAGGAAGAATTGCTGTTTTCTTGATCGGAATCTATCCATCTTACACTTATCGTTGGTTAGTTTTTGACCTTGAAGTAGTATTTTTTTTAGCTCCTTACGTCAAGTGGCTTCATGCCTTGTCTGGAGCAATTTCCATAAACAAATAAAAAATACTACTGTTAAGATTAAAAACAACAAATACATATTGACTCAAACTAATTCCACAGAATTGCACCAAATTAGACATGGCACATCCTTAAATTGCCAGGTGTGATACGAAGGGGAGTTAACTACTAATACTATTATTACCACTAATACTATTATTACTAATAATACTATTATTACTACTAATAGTATTATTACTACTAATACTATTATCACCACTAATACTATTATTACTAATAATACTACAATTACTACTAATACTATTATTACTACTAATACCAATACTACTGCTAAGACTAAAAAAACCCAGATTTTTATGAAATTCAGAACATTGATAGCAGATATGCATTACTTCGTTGGGACATCATGTCAGATGACAACACAATCCCCTTATCCCTCTTTCGCCCATAGCTCAGCCATCTCTTTATAGATGGGTATTTAATAATTTTAATCTTCAATTTTATTTTCTCTTTATTTTTGCTAGGGGATAGAGAATCCTACCAGATACAAGACATTCACCCGCTATTTCAGAAACTCCAACCGAGAGATCTTTTTAAGATTCTAACCGTCTTTTTCAGTGCAATTGTTTGTATCTCTCTTGCACTTGGTTCACCGGGTATATTCGTCAGGTTGCTCCTATAATTATTAGAATGATGGAGATCTTCCTGAGATTCCAATTTCTTTTCATGTTGTACATAAGACCTTGGTATTTAGTTCTCTTCTCCCTCTCAGCTCTGTTTAAGCCAGCATCATTAGGGACGCTGACTTCAACTAGGGTTGCTACTCTCTCCCTCTTGTCCCATATCACTATGCCAGGCTTAACACCTCCGGTTTCTATATATGTAGCTGTAGAGATTGCTCAGTCATAGTGGATGGTGTATCACTTATTTCCAACAGCTCTGTCTGGTGTATCATTTTTTTTTCAATTTTTTTATCTTTTTGTTTTGATGAGGATGGGGCATCCTACCGGATGCAATACATTCATCTGCTATTTCAGAGACTCCAACCGAGAGATCTTTTTAAGATTCTAACCGTCCCTTTATGTGTAATTGTTTGTATCTCTCTTGCACTTGGTTCATCGGGTATATTCGCCAGGTAGTTTTTGAAATTCTTTTCATGAGCCCGGTTGCTCTTACAATTACTGGAATGATGGAGATCTTCCTGAAATTCCAGTCGTACATAAGACCTTGGTATTTAGTTTTCTCCCTCTCAGCTTTGTTTAGGGATGCTGTCTTCAACTAGGGTTGCTACTCTCTCCCTTTTGTCCTATATCACTAGGTCTGGTTTAACATTTTCGTTTTTTAGACATGTAGCTGTAGGAATTGCATAGTCATAGTGGATGGTGTATGACTCATTTCCAACAGTTCTTTCTGGTGTACCCTGTAGGTGTGTTACTGTTGATGGTGAAGGCCTCAGTTAATTCATTCTGACCTCTTTTGAATACATCTAGTTTAGCAAACTGATGAGAATTCCGAAGAAAGAAAAAAAATTCCTCAAGTCCAAAACGGCATACACAACACATGCCTAATGCTCAAATTCACTCTCGGAAAAACGGCCCCTCCTCCTCCCCCCCTCTACCCTCCCTGATCTTATTCTAACTCTGAATTAAGAACACTAATTTCCCACCAATCAGCATGGTTTTATTTGCTTTTGAAGCTGACCCCCACACCTCACGGCCTTTTCTCCCACTACCCTTACACATCTTTTGCCTTTCCTACTCTCTGCTACCCCGCTTCATTCCTTTGCAGGCCACTTAAAGAGAAAACCATTCTCCATGACAAATTATTTGCTTCTAAGATCCATAGAGACATATGGCAGGGTTAGAAAATGTCACGGCTAATTAGCTTCATAAATTAATCTATAATAAAAATTCTTGCCCTAATGAATGCCTGACACTTTCATACCAGATCATGATACTAGTTAATAGTTACTAGTTAATAGTTACTAGTTAATAGATACTAGTTAATAGTTACTAGATACTAGTTAATAGTTGCGCGTTTGGTCATTGCATATTTTACAAGTATACAGAACGACATACACTAGTGGTTGGCAATGGATATTAAAAAGTAAATCTACCATTTCCATGTGTTTGTTTGGTTTTACGGCATATCAACCCTTTTATTTCATGCCGAATCCAGTTATTGTCCGAGGTCATAATTTCCATAACTTACATAGATTACAAAATAAAATAAAAAATTAATCTGTTTTATATTATAATTTGAAACACCTAAGTTCATTTTGGGACAAGATTAGAGTAAAACAAAATTATGCCCTTGGATGAGGTTTGAACTGACAACCTCTGTCTCTAAGTGCGACGCCCTAACCGATTGACCAACGGCAAGTACGAAGTCTTGACACTGTTAAATACATAAACAACGTCTGTTTTTTTGCTTTATTACCCACCCCCTCTCTTGCTCTCTTTCTTTCTCTATATTAGGATATAGATGCGTGGAGAGAGAGAGAGAGAGAGAGAGAGAGAGAGAGAGAGAGAGAGAGAGAGAGAGAGAGAGAGAGAAACAGAGACTAATAGCCAACGAAATAGTGTATATGGATAAATGTTATCTTGCTAAATTTCTTCCCGGTGTTATGAGTGGCAGACATAGTAGATGTGATTGAGAGAGTAAGTACTTCTATGCCTTCTGCTATTCATGACTAATAAAAAAATAAAATATGGATGAGGATTAAAATTTAAAATCAATGAAATCGGGTGAAAATAAAATTTTCATTTTAGAGAACATGGACCAATATTTGGCATATTAGTTTGACAAAACAGATTACCTTTGTTAAGAAAGCTATTCCGGTCAAGAAAATAGGGGAAAATCAGACTTTACTTTATATAGTATGCTATGGTAATTTACCAATGCACGCATGAACTCTTCCAGCTATAAATAGCAGTAAGTACTGCTCTTAGGGTAAGTCAATATTCCAGCAGACGGCCCTGACAGTCGTACTGAACAGTCTCGCTGGTAACCCTATTATTTTTTTATGTTTTGTACTACTGTTCTTTGTTAATACATTTGTTTACTCGATTCCTTTTGTCTTTTTTTCTTGTTCCTAACATGGCCACAACATCATGAGACCCTGCTCCCAGGCATTACCCCCAACCCCACAACAATAAGAAAGATTAAAGAACATAAAATAGTAGCTCTACTTGATTTTTTTTTACCTGTCTTCAGATGAAATAATAGCATTCACAACCGTTTACAAAGATCTTTCAGGGATTTTGAGCGAGGGGATCAGGATTTGAATAACACTTTGTGCTTTGCAGCTAAAAGCTCCGCTACCGGATCTAGCACTACGCCATTATCAGGAGGAACCACTTTGCAGTTTTGACACTCATTGGCTGCTTTTCTGAAGTGGCGGGGCCCTACCATCAGGAGGTGGTTATCTAGCACTTTTCTCATCTGCCCATAAATGCTATCAAACCAAATTCCTTTCCTGTCCTACTCTTCTCAACGGTAGGATGATTCCCACTGTAGTTTGTGTCTTGGAGGTATCTGCTACATGTCTCATTTCTTATTGTTCATCAACCCGCGCTGTCGAGAAAAGTAAGCCAACAAAAGAATTCAACTACTTTAAAAAAAAAAAAAAAAAATAATAAAATAAAATAAAAACGTAGTAAGTGTCTCTCTGCTTTTCCATGGGTCCGTCACACAAGTCAAACATGAAGAGAAACTAATAAAGCAAGCAAAGGTCACAACATTCGTCATGAAACCATGCTCCCAGGCATTACCCCAAGACCAAAACAATAAGAAAGATTAAAGAACATTAAATAGTAGCTTTCCTTTATTTTTTTACCTGTCTTTAGCCGAAATAATAGCATTCACAACCGTTTACAAACATCTTTCAGGGATTTTGAGCGAGGGGATCAGGATTTGAATAACACTTGACCTTTCTGTGCTCTGCAGCTAACCGCTCTGCTACCATTATCAGGAGTTTCGACGTCCACTCCTCGGCTGCTTTTTTGAAGTGGCAAGGTGGTTATGTAGTACTGGTGTCATCTGTCCATAAATGCTAATAATAATAAATAAATAAAATAATAAAACAAGCATAGCACGCAGACAAATATACTTTTCAACATGAAAAGTAAAAAAAAAACATACGAAAAGCTATTTCTGGTGTGACTGAGACAATTATTGAACTCTTTTTTCTCTATCTTTTACACTCAGTTACATTTCACAACAAACTACAAATTCATACTGAATAAATACATTTAAAAAAAAAATGAATTCCGTTTAAACGAGTTATATTCATACTACATAAATAAATCTTGTTTTGTTTTAAAAAATGAATTGGCTAAATGTATTTTTATTTCAGAAAAAAGAAAAATATATTGTTTTTTCGTAAAGTTTTCCTTGTTGTTTTTTTTACTACACAACTCACAATAGTTGCTATTTACTTATTAGCATGATAAAAAGATGTCGTCTGCTCATAAATGTTATCAAGCCAAATTCCCTTTCTGGACAACCCACTTCAGCGGTAGAATGATCCCCATTGTAGTTTGTGTCCTGAAGGTATCTGCTGCACGTGTTATGGTCCATTGACTTATGCCGTTGAGGAAAGTAAGCCATGAAAAGAATTCAACGACTTGAAAAAAAGAAAAAGTATCGAATGTCTTTCCCAACTTTTCTGGTTAGTCAACAGTCCCTTCCCTGAAGTCATAGTAAGGATTTGAATAGCACTTGATCTTTTTCTGCTTCATAGCTAACAGCTCCCCTACTGAATCCATCACTACATCATCATACATAAAACTTGTATAGCAAACTGAACACCCCTCTAAAAATTGTAAAAATGTTTTTTTTTTATAATTGATATTGTAATCTGGAGATTTTATTCTCAAAAATTAAACAACAAATATTTTTTAGAAGATGGTGAAAGAATTATCAGGCGATCAGCTATTATTGGACAAAATGTGAGTTAATTAACGTTTATTTCCCTAATAACAAAAAATACTTGCTCAAAATACCTTAGTTCTGGGATTGAGTTATGTTTTCAAAAATTTGTTTTAATTGTTCTAATTAGCCGTAATTTATAATTAACTGAACAAGTCACACATTACTCGCTTAGCGATTTAAGTAATTCTTTCGCCCCTTCTCATTCCATGCTGATTCAAGACTGTTGGACATTCATAACTGAAACTTGGAGGACAAGTCAGACATAAACTGAGGTATATTTGTATTAAATATGGTTGGATGGCAGAAAGGAATGTGTATTTTATTAATGTAGCATCTTCATCAGCCACGTTATTTGGTGTTACACGTGACTGACTGGATTTGGTATGATCCGGTCTGCCATTAATTTTAGCAAACTTTCTTGATCCATCATTGTTTACATCCCAGAATTATCAGACTTTTAACCCAAAAGATTCAGTTTCCATGAATTATTTTTTTAGTTTAAATTTAAGTTAAAATAGGAATTCCCTTTATACTTGAAACGTTTGATGTCATTATTTAAAATTGTCTCCATTGTAATCATACTCCTTGCCAGAATAATTATTTGGGAAAGAAACTGGAGCGAAATACACTTTTTTTTAGTATAAAAAACGTGCTGCAAGGATAAAAAGGAATAAATCGCTAGTCTGAATCAAATATCGATTGGTCAGATGTGTGGCTACTTAAGTCTAACATGGAAAATACGACAAGATAACTTTATCTACATTTTTGACTCATTTTATAACATTTATCTATCAAATCCAGACATTTGAACTATGGAATCCCCTAATAACATATACTCATGTACATTAAAAATTGGAATACATGAAGAAAGAATATTCCATACAATCGAAACTATTCACATGAACTGAAAATGTGTAACTAGCATTGTATAATAAGTGACCTTGTACCATAACTATTTTGTTATTACTAGTTATCAAAATAAATAGGTGACATTTTTTTTTGGGGGGGGGGGGGGTCAGATTATCATCTCAAAATAGTACAACTTACTTTTACATCTTTTATGAAAGCGTTATTAACTAGATTATTCAGTTTAAATTCTGGTTAATGTTACCATCCATTTATGACCCCATTCCATTATAGACAGGAGGTAATTTTCAGTCATGACGAGAGTAGAGCGTGGTGTCGTCAGCGAATATACTCATCTGAGACACAATGTCATCAGGGAGGTCGTTCATGAAAATCAGGAACAATAATGGTCCAATGGATCGATTTCTGGGGTACACCTGCATTTATGACAACCTGTATCTTTCTTTTGGATAGGAAGGATCTAATTATATTAAATATTCGTCTAGTTGTTCCCTGTTTACCCGACTCTATCGACATGCAGAAATTTAAAACTAATGTGAACAAGCATCTCGCTGCACAGCTTCAAATTTTGGATGACCCCCCAAAACTTTCACCCCAATTCTCAGTAAACTCTTACGTCTACAGTGGCAACTTCTCTCGTTTGTGGTGTACTAAGTTAAAAAAAAAATACTAAAAAATAAAAAAAATATAGAATACCTGTAAAATTAATTCCCTGAACAGAACAGTTTTGCACCACTTTTATGTCCTCTTACAAAGATTAAAATTAAGATATAATTATACTAAACCTTATGTCTGGAATACTTATTCCAATTTTAATCAAAAATATATTACATAATTTTGATTATTTATGATTATCTTCCACAAATTAAGTCTAATTGAATCAATCAAATTTTCTATTTTTCGTAAAATTTGGTATGGGTATCTTAAAGGGAATTGTTACTCAGAATAGCAAACTTTATTATTTACTAGCATTTTGTATATACTTTATAAAAAATTATTTTGTTTCAATCAAACGAAAGTTACTCTGTATGAACGAATACAGAGTTACATCCTTTTTTAAAGATCGCAGCTATTTGAAAATAATTCCGATACATACAAAGTATATTCTAGAAGTAATTAAATCGAATTGCAAGCAAAACTGATGAACCAGAATAAAATATTGATTTTGTAGGAAGAAAGCTATCGATAACAAAGAAACAACGAAGAGATTGACTTTACATTATATATTAAATAGATGGAATATCTTTCTCAGTATAAGTTCATAATACTGAGGTAGTCTTCGAAAACCTTAATAAGTGAAAATAGAGCCGATTCGAAAAAAAAGTATGACTATGCTGAAAATTGTGTGGAAATAGATGTCACACTACTTTAACTATTGATTCGAATATTTAGAATCTCATGGGTTTTAAGCGGATGTAAAAATTATTAAAGTTTTCTCAAATTTGTTTGATTTTGCTGAATTTTGTGCCATTTAACTATGATTAAAATTTCATAAGAATTTATAAAAATGGTACTACTCCAGGGTTTGCGCCTAATTTCTGTGACTGCTCGGCCGCATCGATCCGACAGATCGCGGAAGCGTCCGAGACCTGCCGAGTTGAAAACGAGGCTGTCGAGACGAAAACGACGCTGTATAAACAAAACCGCAAAAATCATACAAAAAAAATGGAAGGTTGGCAGACGACAATATAAGACGATGAATATACGGAAAGAAAAAATGCATATATTTTTATAAAAAAAAAATGAAAGAAATGAACAAACCCATAGCTGAAGAACTATAAATAAACTTTTTTTAAAAATTGTTTTCGTGGGCAAAATGAAACATTTTTATGCTTTTTTTTTTATGTGTTTCATGTTACGTAAAGCAAAGAAGTCAATTTTACAATTAGGCAAGTTCTTTTAAAATATATTTTTTTTGGGGGGGGGGGGATTACGTATATTTTCTCGTAGATGTTCAGGGTTTACTGCTACTTTTGCTGCCGCTTGTTTTGTTAGGCTGAGCAAAAGACTGTTATACGCCCTCCAGCAATTGGATACTACCGTCGTCCCAGGTACTGGCTTGATTATTGGAAGGAGGGTTTCGGTATTCCTGTTAGGCACTGTCACCAGGAAACCCCTCCTTCTCTGCGGGGTCGTATCCCCCCCCCCCCCCCTGAAGACCCAGAACGGCTGGAGAAAACATGGCCAGCATTGTTTGTTTTTTTCCGGTGGTTGAATAGAGACACGTCTATTTCCACCGTATGCCCTGGGCCTCCGAGTCGCCGGTTAGGGTTGCGCGACAGACATTTTTTTTTTTGTCCGGTTTTGTTTACAGCCTCGTTTCGAATCACGGAAGCATCCAAGACCTGTCGGATCGCTGCTGTCGAGCAGTCACGGAAATTAGGTGCAAACCCTGGAGTAGTACCAGAAAAATAATTTTCTTGGGTGGAGTTCCTGCCTTACTTAGGCCCCAGGGTAGCATGAACTCCACCCAACGATGTTTTTATAAGAAAAAGATAAATATTTATAGCATATGTTTCCTCCATGGATACTTATAATTCCTGTTCTAAATCTCATAAAAATATTCCTGTGGTTATAGTGCAGTTATATATATATATATATATATATATATATATATATATATATATATATATATATATATATATATATGAATAAATGCGAAGGTTTTTTTCATTTATCACCCCTATATTACCATCAGAATGGGTTACTGTTATTTAAATCAATAATACAAGATATATAGATAGATAAATATGTATATATATAGAGAGAGAGAGATTATATATATAAATGTACACATATATATATACATATATATACATATATATATATATATATATATATATATATATATATATATATATATATATATATATATATATATATATATATTAGTAGAGAATGGTAGTTTGCTTGAAGCATTGCTGGGTATAGTAGTAGTAAGTTTTTGAAAGGCTGTGGGCAATGCAATTCCGGGTAAGATGCAAGTTGAAAGGAAAGGAACAAAAACAATAACAATAAATCGAATACGATATAAGACTTACTATATATATATATATATATAAATGAATAAATGCGAAGGTTTTTTTCATTTATCACCCCTATATTACCATCAGAATGGGTTACTGTTATTTAAATCAATAATACAAGATATATAGATAGATAAATATGTATATATATATATAGAGAGAGATTATATATATAAATGTACACACATATATATATATATATATATATATATATATATATATATATATATATATATATTAGTAGAGAATGGTAGTTTGCTTGAAGCATTGCTGGGTATAGTAGTAGTAAGTTTTTGAAAGGCTGTGGGCAATGCAATTCCGGGTAAGATGCAAGTTGAAAGGAAAGGAACAAAAACAATAACAATAAATCGAATACGATATAAGACTTACTATATATATATATATATATATATAAATGAATAAATGCGAAGGTTTTTTTCATTTATCACCCCTATATTACCATCAGAATGGGTTACTGTTATTTAAATCAATAATACAAGATATATAGATAGATAAATATGTATATATATATATAGAGAGAGATTATATATATAAATGTACACATATATATATACATATATATACATATATATATATATATATATATATATATATATATATATTAGTAGAGAATGGTAGTTTGCTTGAAGCATTGCTGGGTATAGTAGTAGTAAGTTTTTGAAAGGCTGTGGGCAATGCAATTCCGGGTAAGATGCAAGTTGAAAGGAAAGGAACAAAAA
>OY744528.1:20939004-20941504 GCA_963556195.1 Sepiola atlantica
ATATATATATATATATATATATATATATATATATATATATATATATATATATATATATATATATATATATACGCAGCTTTGTTATTGTTTTAATGGCGATAGAACAACACCGTGTGTTTTTAAGTATTTATCTGCTACCTAAGCGGTTACGAATATGCAGAGTGCTGCTTTCAGTCACCCTTAATCGGATGTGTCATCAATTTTTTTATATATATTTATTAATTAATTTTGTGTACATAAAAGAAATATATATAAAAAGAATTTACGTACATAAAAGAAACACACACACATATATTTATATATATATAATATCAAATTATATTTTTTTATATTTGACTTATGTACGACGTCGTTTCGAACTTACAGCTCTCATCAGCACAAGGAAATAACAATCTCAGACGGTCACAGGGTTCGAACCTAGTTCACAAAGACATCTTGAATCTGTAAGCGTTCATTTAGTCCTTGGGGCCACGTAAGTTTGCCACGTGTTTATGAAGAAATTAAGTGATATTCACCCTGAAAGCGGCGACTATAAAAATCTAGACATACGAAAGAACTAAATGACAGAGTCGGAGTATGGCACTGGAGCCTCAGGTGAATGCATATATATTCGGATTCAGAACAGAGTCAGATCAAGACAGCAGATGTTTATTGTTTCACACACAAAGAACTGAAAATTGTATTATGTAAAGAAACTCACATAACTCTTTTTCTTCAGTTTCATATTCTATTTTTAACCAATGTTTCTGCTTGGCATTTAAATTATTAACTATATCTGTGATAGATTAATTGGAATAGGAGAGAGACTTGTGTGCTAATTGATGAAAATATTTATAACTTAGTTGAAGTAGAAAATTCCAATAATTGCCAAATGGGAATCGAATTAGAACATTTCATCTGGCTAATTATTAGGCCATCGTTTTCGAAGGTATGTTGATCGAAAGCACTGGAAATCAGAGTTGAACTAATGAATAAAGATCATGTAAGATTTTGATCAATATTCGAATAAGGATTCTAGACATAAGGTTTAGTCGTATTATATTTTGAACATAAAAGTGGTGAAACACTGTTCGGGGAATTAATTTTAACCTCCCTGGCATGGGTATTGTTCTAACACACACACACATACACACACACACACACACACACACACACACACACACATATATATATATATATATATATATATATATATATATATATATATATATATATATATATATATATATATATATATATATATAAATATTTGTTATTGTTTATTTATCTATGGACGTATACGTTTCGTCTCTTTTCAATCGAGACTCATCAGCATAGAAGTATGACTATTCACTACCGGTCACACGATTCGAAACCCTGGATTACAAGTATTTTTCAACCCCAATCCAACGTCGCTAATATATATATATATATATATATATATATATATATATATATATATATATATATATAAGTTTGTTTATGCTATTGAAATCTGATAGCAATGAAAAGGTAATTCAATCAAAATGGAGGAAGGAAAGCCAATTCCTTTAACAGCCAATTGCTTGGGGCCAAATGAAATACGAGTTCTCATTGGCTGAAAACGATAACCACTAAGATGTAAGATTTTGATCAATATTGGAATAAGGATTTTAGACATAAGGTTTAGTAACATGATATTTTGACTTTAATCATCATCATTCTTCTAGCACACACACACACACACACACACATATATATATATATATATATATATATATATATATATATATATATATATATATATATATATATATATAAGTTTGTTCATGCTATTGAAATCTGATAGCAGTGAAGAGGTAAAGGGTAGAGGGGAGAATAAGAAGTTATGTTTGGTGTGGCGATTTTCATCAATTGGAGTAAAATTCAATCAAAATGGAGGAAGGAACGCCAATTCCTTTAACAGCCAATTGCTTGGGGCCAAATGAAATGCGAGTTCTCATTGGCTGAAAACGATAACCACTAATTCAAGTGATTATATCGAATAAGGATCATGGGTAAAATAGTTCTCGTCCATATAATTGGATAAAAAAAAATCATTACTTCCATGAAAATAAACTGGGACGCAATTCTGATTGGTTAAAATTTGTACAGCAAGCTATACAAATGGCTCCCACTCGGAAATTAGTCTTATAAAAATATAATTTAGGTCTATTTGGTGCGCCGAAAGTTGAAAACGAGATCAATATACATCTTTCTTGAACCCAGGTTTTATTGTGTTTTCTTTGTTATAATTTGAAATTATGTGTTTTCTTGTTTTCAAAGGAAAAGTCTGTGTGAAATTATTGTGTACTTTCAAAGTAAAGTAACATTCAGTTGCCAACGCTTACTGTTTTGCCTATGTAAAAAAAAAACTCTGAAAATTTACAAGAAATACCATTGTTAATTATGAATGCTCACGAGCAAATAATGTTTTTGTACGACCCACAACATTTTCAAAATGCAACCAATTTCAAAGATTCATATATTTCTTCAAGCATGT
>OY744528.1:20946504-20949004 GCA_963556195.1 Sepiola atlantica
TTTTTAATTTTTTTTTTTATTTTTTTTATTTTTTTATTTATTTTTTTATTTTTTTATTTATTTTTTTATTTATTTATTTATGATTTTTTTATTTTTTTATTTATTTATTTTTTTATTTATTTATTTATTATTTTTTATTTATTTATTTATTTATTATTTTTACATATATTATATATTTATATTTATATATTTTTTTATTTATATTTTTATATCTTTTTATATTTTTATATTTTTATATTTTTATATCTTTATATTTTTATATATTTATATTTTTATTTATATTTTTATTTACATTTTGACTTTAGATTCTTTATTTACATATTATGATTATATTTATATATTGAATTTTTCATTTATATATTGATTTTTTTATTTTTATATATATTTTATTATTTATATATATTTTATTATTTATATAGATTTTTTATTTATATTTGTTATCTATATATTGATTTATTTATATATTGACTTTTCATTTATATATTGATATTTTAATTATATATTGATTGATTTTTTATGTATATATTGATTTTTTATTTATGTATTTATATATTTATCTATATTTATATTTTTTATTTATATATTTATCTATATTTATGTTTTTACTTTGAATTGAGAATTATTAATTGAAATGATCGTAATTCATAAAAACATATATATACATTTTATATAATGATAAATAGTTACCTCCCCTTTTTTTAGATTATTTAATTAATTAGAGTTGCGTACCTTAATTAATTATTTTCTACATATATATATATGAAAATAATATATATAAATATAAAAGTAATATTTTATTATTATAAATTTAATTTTTTTACTTTTCCACTCCTTTCTTTCTTTCTTTCTTTCTTTCTTGCTTTACTTCTAAATATAGAATCTTTTAACGGCTTTTCTGTCCTAAGCGTTTCTCGTCGGCTCTCCATTTCAAAATTCGGTGTACATAGCGTTTCATAACAGTTGGATGTTTTTTGAAGAAATTCCATCATTTACTATTTCAGACTATGCTGAAGACGACGTGAATCGGGAATTCAACCCGTTTCTTGTCAGAAACCACTGGTCCATGTCTGATTAAAATCTGTATTTAAAAATAAAAATATTACGCTTTTAATTTAATTTAATTGAGCACTCTACTGGTATTTCCCTTTTATTCTTTATTGAGTATATCTTTATTGAGTATTCCTTTATACTATATATATATATATATATATATATATATCGTGTGTGTGAATTATTTTAATTAATAGAACTAATGAAATGTAGCTAAACAGTATTCTCATTAGTCTATGAAAGGACAAATAAGTTAAATGAAGAGAACAATTTTGAATATTTTATGGCGGTAAATTAAATTTTTAGATTTGAGATTGGGGAGGGGGGTTCATTTTTATGATAAAAGATTCACTGCTGAAGCCTTTTGAAAACATCTTTAGTTTTGTTATCAAGAAAACCTATGTTTTAAAATGGACATAAACAATTGTTTGAATTAAAATATTTTTTAAAAATGCAAATTCGAAACATTTACTATATATATATATATATATATATATATATATATTAAAACAAACGTTATTTTATTTACTTCCTCTCCAGGAGGTTAGACACAAGGTCAGGTGTGTGTTTCAATGAAAGTGTTTCTATGGAACAAACTGGATTCGAACCCGGAACACCCAGATTCTCAGTCTGCATCGTTAACCACGTAGCCACCATACTTTCTTAATAATTCATTGTTTCGATTTTTTGTCAAATTGTCGTATGTAGGATCCATAGGTTTTATGTTCCATTCTTCGCGAGTACTTTCGATTGATTCATTTGTCTTATGGAAAATATGCTGCCTAAATACACACAATATATTTTTTTTTCCTGAAACTAAGCCAATCAAGACAGCAGACGTTTTACACATAAAACGCTCAATATATTTTCAGATAGAGGTTTATAACAATAATCTAATATATTGTTATACCGTAAGAATAACAATAAGTAAATAAGAAACCCAAGACAGGAATTGAAAGGAATAGGAATTGTATTAAGAATACTTAATTACAATAAGTTGGTCACCATTACCGACTCTAGGCAGACATGCTAAGCGGTTCGGTAAGCGGTTCTCCTTGGTAATGGAAAAGGTGTCGACTTCATAGTGACCTGACGACTCCATCCTGTCACTATAGGTGAATCCGGATCAGTCCACAACATATATAAAGAAAAGTCAGTCGGATTCTCGAAGTAAAGCTAAATAGCATTATGTCTGACAAATGGGATATTGGATTCTGACTAGCCTGTAATTTACGTAAATTTTCAATCTGTGTTCTTTATGAAAAAAATAAAAAACAAATTATCAATCGAACCGTTCAACGGTTTATCAATGTTTTAAACGGAAGCCCGGATCTAAAACATCTCTATTTTTAGCAATATGGGACCCCTTCGCATGTCACCGTAACTATAAGGCATTGGCGTTACTTCATAGACGCAATAGTTACACGAACATACTACGTGAATTCAATGG
>OY744528.1:20959004-20966504 GCA_963556195.1 Sepiola atlantica
CTACTACAATGTAAAGTGACTTTCCTGTCTCCCTCCAAGTGCTCAGCGTCAGGTGGATTTTCCATGGACAAAGCTTCTTTGGAAAGGGCTACCCGCCAGTGGAACACATTACCTCAGGACTTCTTGCCTGTTGATTACAACTTGGTTTCTTTAAATCCAATGTCAACAAATTCATATCATAAGTAGTCAAACGCAGTTGATAACTTTGATCAATGTTAGTACTCTCTCTTGACTGACAATCATTCAGTCTCATTAACCCTTATCCTCGATTGGCTCTTGGCCTTGATAAATGGTTACCTAATAGTAAAAAAAAACACACAAAAAAACAACTAATCAGAATTCACGTCATTTTGTTTTCAATAGTCAACGTCCATGAGATTGAATCAAATTATTTAAGTGCTCGTACCAGTCAAGAACTCATCTGTCTACCACAGCTGAAAAGAACTTTTCTTTCTTTCTCCTTGTGCCTAACATCAAACAGGATTTCCATGAACAGCATTTCTTTCCAAGAACTTCTCATCTGTGAAACACATTACAACGAGGCTGCTTCTCTGAAGACTGCAACAGGGCTGTCTTTAAGTCCAATGTCGACGAATACTTGTCATCAATCGTCCCCATAAGTAATCAAACTTTGAATCATTTGCAATCCTCTCATGATGTTCTTCATCATTAAACCGACAATCCATCCATCTCATTAACTTTTATCCTCGAGTCGCTTTTGGCCTCGATAAGTGGTGATGCGTTAGTAAAAAAATAAAATAAAATAAAAACTATTCAACAAATATTCTGGAATATTCTGGAACTTTATTAAATGGAGAAATTATAAATGCAGAGATTTTTAAAAAAAAAGTTAAAAAATTTTTTTTTTATTCAAAATGTTTAAAAAAAAAAAATATTTCACAAGCATAACGCATAATTCTATCGCTTATTTTGAAAATAACTCAGCATATGTTTTGAAAGTGTTTCGTTCCCAACATATGACAAATTTATCTTTTTCTTTTTAATAAATACA
The DNA here is from genome assembly GCA_963556195.1 of Sepiola atlantica. Taxonomy (NCBI): domain Eukaryota; kingdom Metazoa; phylum Mollusca; class Cephalopoda; order Sepiida; family Sepiolidae; genus Sepiola; species Sepiola atlantica. Next base: position 20,960,017 of record OY744528.1, read on the forward strand.
TACAGGGTCGGGAATAGCACCTGCTGCTTGTTGTTGTTGTTGTTGTTATTATTATTGTTGTTGTTAAGGGAGTCAGACTTCTGCGTAGAGCTCACGATGATGGTGCCTCAGGATTGTGTGGTCTGCGTGAAGTCCTCTTCGTTGATCGCACCTATTTGTTTAACCTGTACGATTGCAGTTTTTTTAACCCGACTCCGAGAGCAACAAGGCTCAGCGATTGCATACGAAGTCGGGGAAGGTTTCGCCCAGAACACACAAAGGAATGGTGCAAAAGCGACATTGGCACTTTTACTTCATTGGTTTGCGGTTCCGTATCTGACACATCTTTGCTTGCCACACGCAGGCAGAGACGACCCAAGAATGAGGGATCCTGATGCAAATTCCTCCTGGATTTTCACCAGAGCCCTGTTAGCTGGGTAGCTCTCACGCTACCATATTGCTATCACCCCATACAACAGTCAGGAAGGGTTAGACTTTAAGGGGATCCACCTGCTGCTGAGGCCCAAAGCTATAATAGCAGTTGAAGCCCTTCTCTACAGATTTTCAGTGAAAAAAAAAATTAAAAATAATTATTTTTTATTAATATTAAAAAAATGAATTAGTTATAAATAAGATGTTCCTTTTTGAAGCAAATATATTTATTTGCATGAAAATAATTATTTTTTATTAATATTAAAAAAACAAATTTGTTATAAGATGTTCCTTTTTTGAGCAAATATATATATTTGCATGAAAATAATTATTATTTATTAACATTAAAAAATTGAATTAGTTATAAGATGTTCCTTTTTAAACCAAATATATTTATTTGCAGGAAAAATAATTATTTCTTATTAATATTAAAAATTGAATTAGTTATAAGATGTTTCTTTTTTAAGCAAATATATTCATTTGTATGAAAAATAATTATTATTTATTAATATTAAAAAATTGAATTAGTTATGAGATGTTCCTTTTTTAAGCAAATATATTTATTTGCATGAAAAATAATTATTATTTATTAATATTAAAAAAATGAATTAGTTATGAGATATTCTTTTTTAAGCAAATATATTTATTTGCATGAAAAATAATAATTTTTTATTATATTAAAAATTGAATTAGTTATAAGATGTTTCTTTTTTAAGCAAATATATTTATTTGCATGAAAAATAATTAATTTTTATTAATATTAAAAAATTGAATTAGTTATAAGATGTTCCATTTTAAACCAAATATATTTATTTGCAGGAAAAATAATTATTTCTTATTAATATTAAAAATTGAATTAGTTATAAGATGTTTATTTTTTAAGCAAATATATTCATTTGCATGAAAAATAATTATTTTTTATTAATATAAAAAAAATGAATTAGTTATGAGATATTCTTTTTTAAGCAAATATATTTATTTGCATGAAAATAATTATTATTTATTAATATAAAAAAATGGAATTAGTTATAAGATGTTCCTTTTTTAAGCAAATATATTTATTTGCATACAAAATAATTATTTTTTATTAATATAAAAAAATTGAATTAGTTATAAGATGTTCATTTTTTAAGCAAATATATTTATTTGCATGAAAAATAATTATTTTTAATTAATATTAAAAAACAAATTTGCTATAAGATGTTCCTTTTTAAAGCAAATATATTTATTTGCATGAAAAATAATTATTTTTTATTAATATTAAAAAAATGAATTATTTATGAGATATTCTTTTTTAAGCAAATATATTTATTTGCATGAAAAATAATAATTTTTTATTATATTAAAAATTGAATTTGTTATAAGATGTTTCTTTTTTAAGCAAATATATTCATTTGTATGAAAAATAATTATTTTTTATTAATATTAAAAAATTGAATTAGTTATAAGTTGTTCCTTTTTAAACCAAATATATTTATTTGCATGAAAAATAATTATTATTTATTAATATTAAAAAAATGAATTAGTTATGAGATATTCTTTTTTAAGCAAATATATTCATTTGCATGAAAAATAATAATTTTTTATTATATTAAAAATTGAATTAGTTATAAGATGTTTCTTTTTTAAGCAAATATATTCATTTGCATGAAAAATAATTATTTTTTATTAATATAAAAAAATGGAATTAGTTATAAGATGTTCCTTTATTAAGCAAATATATTTATTTGCATGAAAAATAATTACTTCCCTCAACAATTAACAAGTATTATTTTTCAGAATTTTTTAGATGAGAATTGATCATTTAGATTATTCGGATATTTCGGACTACTGTTCTCACCTTGGATGTTGTTTTCACAGATTCCTGAGTTCGACAGAAAGACTCTCGCGTTCGACAAGACACACCTGAAACGTTGTGAGAATAACATCCAAGATGAGAACAGTAGTCCGAATGATCCAAATAATCCAAATTATCAATCCTCATCTCGAAAATACCAAAACAAGAATACGGTAACAAGCAAAAAACAAACGAAATAAAATCGGAGATATTAACACAGAGTCATGCTTTTATTGATTCGATATTTCCTTTCAATTATGAAACTTTACTTAAGAGGCCGGCTCGACAAGTATTTATTTACATTAGACTTGCTGTAGTCTGCAAGGAAACAGTTAAACGGTAATTTCTTCCAGAGATAAGGAGCTTTTGGAAAGAAACTATGTTCATGGAAATTCCGTTTGGTTTTAGGTACACAGAGGACGAAAGGAAAATTCTTTACAGTGGTGCTAATAAGACGAGTTCTTGCTGTGAATGTTTTACGCAGAAGAACCATAGATTGGAGCTCAGTCGAGCACCTACCATGAAAATAACGATAGAGTAGAGAAAGACTAGCAACGTCTCTTCTATGAGAAACGGGATGCAGATAAGAGAAGAGATTGGAGCTCAGTCGAGCGCCTACCATGAAAATAACGATAGAGTAGAGAAAGACTAGCAACGTCTCTTCTGTGATAAAGGGGCTGCAGAGAAGAGAAGAGATGGAGCTCAGTCGAGCGCCTACCATGAAAATAACGATAGAGTAGAGAAAGACTAGCAACGTCTCTTCTGTGAGAAAGAGGCTGTAAGGAAGAATAGAGATCATCACCTGATAGATTGCAAAATACTATCCAGCTATCCGTTGCACTTTACTGCTATTAAATACTTCAAATAGTTCTGAAATGAAAAAATATGAAAAATTATCAAATTTGTCTGAAGCACCTTGTACTTATATTGATGAGAATTCTTAGAATATTTTTGTGTAGCTTTTTTTTTTTACTAAAAGGTCACCACTTATCAAGGCCCAAAAGCCACTCGAGGATAAGGGTTAATGAGTGTCAGGTGGCCGGTGAGACAACACCGTGACGATTGGTAATGATGATGGATGTTTGGCAGAATTTTATTATTTAAGAGGACGGCTTAGCAAGAATTTGTTTACATTGAACTTTAAAGCGACAATGTTGTAGTCAGCTGGGAAGCAGCCCCACGGTATTGTGTTCCACTGACGCGTAGTTCTAGGAAAGTTTTCCTTCTATAAATATATTTTCATACTGCTAACTATAATATATAAGTGTTTTCTATAATCTATATTTTTCCAAAACTTGATGTCCTAATAAGGGCGAACCGTCTTCGCTGGTTCGGACATGTTGAAAGAAGCAAGGGGTATATCAGTACATGCAGAGACCTAAGACCGGACAGCAAAAAGAAAGCTGGGCGCCCTAGGAAGACATGGAAAGAAACCACCAGGCAAGACCGTAAACAGTGGCAAATGGACACAGTCAAACCCCTCAATCATGAGTACTGGAGACTTAGCATAAGGACAGCCAGACAACGTTGAACTTCTTGTCAAAGGCAACATAGACGATAAACCTGGATAGTGAGTGAGTGAGTGAGTGAGTGAGTGAGTTATATATATAAAGTCAAGTATGCGTATATATTTATGTTTCTATGTACAGGATAAACTCCTAATCTAATGTACGGATCATTATGGATTTTGGAATATATATTCTAGGTTACATGGTAAGTAACAGGGGCACATTATATTTGTGTAACCTTTAACATTTAGAGGGCGCATGTATATAAAGTTAGGTATGTGTACATAAACTCCTAAACTAATGAACCGATCATTATGAATTTTGAAATATATATTCTAAGTAACATGGTAAGTAACAGGGGCACATTATATTTTTGTAACCTTTAGCATTTAGAGGGCGCATGTATATAAAGTTAGGTATGTGTACATAAACTCCTAAACTAATGAACCGATCATTATGAATTTTGGAATATATATTCTCGGCAACACAATGAGTAACATCGCCACGTTATTATTTTATTTAATTTGTACATTTAGGGGGATGAATGTATAAAGTTAGGTATGTGTATATGTTTACATATTTCTATGAACAGGATTCACTCCTAAACTAATTAACCACTCATTATGAATTTTGAAACACAGCTGCTAGGCATAAGGGTGGATAATGTGATCTATATTTAGCTTAATTTAGTTTTGTACAAATGGCTAAAGATTGTTAAAATTCAAATACCGATGTGTGTGCCATTTTAAGAATATATCCCAGGCAATTTTTAAACAGCCAGAGTGTTCAAATTCTCGAGCGCTGGTTTTTTCCTACTTTCCCGACCTTGTGTCACATCTTACCTTGTGGGAGAAAGATAAATAGAATTAGATATCAATTAATAAATATTCCCAAAATTTCAGTTTCTTTTGAGTATTTAAAAAGGTTTTTAGGGGGGCCTAATATGAGCACAACCTCCCATTTGAAAATTCAAATATTTCAGATTTGCATTGAATTTCATCCATAGTCATTAGACACCAATTAAGCAAGATTTCCTGAATTTCAATTTATTCTTTAAGACTCCTTAAAGTTTAGACATTTTCTAGAATCGGAATCATGTAATGGATTTTGATCAAAATCGGAGCAAGTATTCTAGACATAAGTTTTAATATCATTATATCTTGCTTTTAATTTTCGTAAGAGGGACATAAAAGTGGTGCAAAACTGTTCCGTTCCTGGAATTAAATTTACCCGTCCCGGGGCAGGTACTTTTCTAGTTAGTTTATATAACCATGTCAGCTTCCCTGCACACAACAGGAAGAGACGAATCCTTCTTAGGGAATCGCAGGTCGTCGCTAAATGTTAATTTTCTTTTCTTCCTCACGTCTTCACACATTGAACGATCCGGTAGAATATATTGCATACAAGTGTGTTTTGTTGAAGATATGTGTGAACATACGCATCTCTAGAGAGGGAAAGTATGGTATAAGACCAAGTAAATGTGGCGTTATTAGCATGTTATGTTGAATGTGTGAAGATATACTTTCCCCCAAGAGGCCAAAATATTGGTCAAGGCTAAGTTTAGTGTTGTTTTGTTAGCTGGTCATCTTGAAGGTGTTAATGTATTGTTTTTTCTGAAAAGGTCAAGATATCATATGGGGTTAAGTTTGGTGCAAGCTATTATTATACTAAAGCTGATTTAATCAACGTTTGTTTGCATAGGTTTTTTTTCTTAATCATACAAAATACATGTTAAAATATTGCTTAGTTTTGGGATTGAGTTATGTTTTAAAAAGATCCATTTTTAATTGTTTGCAGTTTAAACACCAAGTCACTCTCATTCTTTGTTGTTGTTTCCATTTCAAAATTTGCAGTAGACAAAAAGAAAATATTTTAGAGATATGCTGTCCAATATATATATATATATATATATATATATATATATATATTCCAAGCAAATTGCTGGAATTTTGATCAAGGGAAGTAAGAGCATATTCTCCTGACTGGGGTTGCATCCCCTAAACTCGAATTTCCGCTGGCTGGTTTTGTTTTAATTAGTTTTAACGTGTAGTTTTAAGAAGTAATAAAATTACTCTCTGTTAAAAAATATTGAACCAATGTTTAAATGTTATTCATTAGAAGGTAACGGCAAATATCTAAAATAAATTCAGGTAAAAAAGAAAATACTAAAGCAATTATTGCTGACATCCATAAGTTTCGTATCCCAATATTTTGAATTAATACTCCAATGTAAATTGTTCAAATTATATAAGGCGATTTATCAACAGGTTAAGAAAAGTGTTGAAAAAACTGTTATTGTCTTTAAGCCAGTATAAATATTAGGCCCTTATGATGAAAATCTCAGCCAAATGGATTACATATTTTTATTAACTCTGCACTTGGTTTCGTATAGATACTTCAATTTAAATTATGTAAATTGTATAGTGAACTACTTTAAGTATTTTATAAGTTATCAATAATTATCAGTTAGCCAGTTCTAAGTATAGATACTAGGATAATGATTACAGATCTAAGGTTATGCGTATTTGTATTAGCTCTGCATTGAGTATTTGAAGATGGTTGACTGCTTCGTCGTTGGAAGCAGTAAAGAAAATCTACGGTGAGTTTATTTTTCGTTTTTGGACGTTTATCTTTCATGTAATGCAACAGTGTATAATTTTTCAAACTGAGAACTTTTTGTCTTTTGTAAAGAATTCAAATGAGACAGATCCAATATTAACATACTGATATTG
>OY744528.1:20974004-20979004 GCA_963556195.1 Sepiola atlantica
GCTGTTATCATAAGGAAAATCCTCGAATGCGGAAACCAACCCACATAAACTATAAATGCAAACTAACCACAGGGAATTTGCAATAGAAATAAAACAAAAACAGAGAAAGAACATCATCATATGAACCCAAGGGAACTGAAACTGCAAAAAAATTTATAAACTGTGCCCCCCTTCCAATAATATATTGACACCAGCCTCGGCTGATACGACATAAAATCGTCATGAAGAGTCAAAGAGGATGGAAAGTACTAACCAGACCTCCACTGGAAGGTGCGGAGAGTACTGGGACATTGGGAAGGTTTATTGCCGCACACATCCCAGAGAAGACCAATGGTCACTGCCAGCGAGAAATCAATGGTACACGGCTGTTCTGATAACGCAAAGTCATTTGCACTGGTTATCAAAAGAGGTGGAGAATACTGGAAATCTGGGGAGACTAGGAGAAAATGTGTGGTTGGTGAAGGTTGTTCAAGCAATGTACAGAAATGTTTAAAGTTGTGTTAAAATTAACAGCACATTTAGTGACAGCTTTAATGTTAAAGTACGTCAGGGTTCTGCACTGAGTCCGTTGCTTTTCATTTGTGTCTTAGAAGCATCGTTCAGAGAGTTTTGTATTGGTTGTCCAGAAGAGATGCTGTACGCTGATGATTTAGTACTTGTCTATGAAAAAATGAATGACCTACTTGTTAGGTTAAAGGATTGGAGGAATGTTATGGAAGTAAAGATCTAACAGTGAATGTTACCAACATCAAAGTGATGATCAGTGGTTGTAAGGTTGGAAAGTTCCCCCTTCCCCCCCCCCCCAAGAAAGTTCCTATGCTCAGTTGCTAGAAAGGGAGTCAGATGCAATTCAATCTTTTGTGGTACCTATAAGCATTGGGTACACAAGCAGTGCAGTGGAATTGCTGGTAGGTAGAAAGAGAACAAACAATTTGTGTGCAAAAAGTGTAAGACAATAGAGATGGATGAAAACTCAGATGTGGAGAAAGTATATTTGGATGGCGAAGCTATTCAGGTTGTTCAGAAGTTTTGTTAACTTGGTGATACCATTGGAGCACAGGGTGGAGCAGGTGCTAGTGTGATTGCAAGAGTTAGGCATAGATAGAGTAAGTTTAGGGAACTTCTGTCATGACTAACCAGCAAAGCGTTATCACTGTCGACCAAGGGAAGAGTGTACCAGGCATGTGTATGCAGTGTGATCATGTATGGAAGTGAAACCTGGCAAGTGAGAGGTATAGGACATGCGTTGCATGGAAAGAAATGAAATGAGAATATATGATGGATTTGTGATGTAAATCTTAAATACAGGCTTAGATCTGATGACCTCAGAGGAAGATTAAATCTGGACAATGTAGGGAGATGTGTGCAGAACAGTAGACTTCGATGATATGGTCATGTTGAAAGAATGGATGGGAGTTCTTGGGTTAGTAGATCTAGATCAGTTGAGGTAGCAGGTTTAGTTCACAGGGGAAGGCCAAGGAAAACATGGGAAGAAGTGATAAAAATGGACCTGGGGGAAAGAGGGATAAATAAAGACCTGGGTAGAGATAGGTTAGTTTGGAAGTCAATTTCTCAAAGCCGTTCAACACATGTCTGTATGTTAAACGGACGTTAAACCGATGATGATGATGATGATGATGATGATGATGATGATGATGACACGAATGAGCTTCATCTTCTGTATATATAAAAGTCAACGCTTGTTTGTGTGTCATTGAAATGGATATGTTAACAGAACATGCAAATAAGTTTCAATAAGGTGACATTTTTCAAGGAATATAAAGGCATCATTGAAAGTTTCCTTCGATTCCACCTGTGGTCACTAGGAGCAATTATTGGTTAGGTCCATAAAATAACTGAAATATATACGAGCGTAAAGAAACGAAATTCATAGATTTTCTGTTTCATAAAACAAAATTAAAATGAAACAAAGAATATCTCAGTGAAGAATCTATTCAAAAAAGGTTTTTACATTTAGCTAAAAACTTTTATTGGTTTTATTTATCTACCTCCCACAAAGTAAGATGTGACACAAGGTCGGGAAAGTGGGATTAGATAAGCCAGCGCTCGAGAGGTGAGCACTCTGGCCATTTAAAAATTGCCTGGGCAGCCCCGTTGGCATTCCCCGGTAGAGGCGCCTCAGACAGTAAGCAATAAACTTACTCCTCCCCAAAGAGGGGAGGCAAAGCCTGGGAGGGTGCACCTCCTAGAACTGCACAGGACCAAACAACCCCCAATAGACCGGCGTAAATCCAGACCCAAAGGCCCGGACAATACCAGTTTATTAGACTATTTTTAAGATTTAAAATAAATATTAAAAAAAACACACCACGCTAACAGTTTTTTTATTACTTGACCTCATATTGGAAATATTGTTTTTAACTTTTCTTTCGAGGCAAAAAATTATAAACATGACGATATTCGGAATTATTTTTCCTAAGAAACCTTCCAACCACACACACACTTACTTGTACTTGTTTTGACTTGCACAGTTACGGTTGAATCCTGCCCATTGCGTCCGGTTGAGTATCAGGTTCACAGATAAGCTGAGCCACTCCTTCTTCCCTCGACGTACAGCGAAGACTTGAGAGCCAATGAGGAAAGTGAGATCGGCCTTGAATGTGTCTGACCAAGTCTTCAACTGCTCACCATGGTGGCGGCACCAATGTTGAAGGGGTTGGGGGATTCCTAAGCATAGTTCATCTGCAAATGTGCCCGAACCATCGCAGGCAGTTTCGTTTCAGAATCCTTCGATAGGTTGAATGTTGCGCCGTGAATGGATGACAGCATTGGGAACTCGGTCCAGCAGGATGAGTCGCAGGATCCCCTGTAGACACCAGCGGTCAAAAACACCTATTCGGCGAACATCTACATCTGCATTTTGATAGAAGAAGACAGATCACCTCCCCCCCCTACTAGATTGTGAAGTTGATTTTTAATTCTATCTACACCTCCCCAAATGTGGTAGCAGTGCTCTATCTTAGAACTTATCTGACTCTTATAACAGTAGAAAATTGTGTTAGGAGTCAAGTACATTCTGGAGCAGTGGAATGATCCAACCATATTTCCTACAGCTTTAGCAATAGATTGGATATATTTATCTTCCATTTTAGATCTGGAGTGAAAGTCAGTCCAAGGAGCTTATCAAAACAAGGGGTTTCTTCGAGGAGAGAGCCATTCATTTAAACTGGAACAAAAAAAGGATCTGAGCGTTGGTGGTGTAAAGAGAGCAGCTTATAAAATATGTGAATATTTGATAATAAATTAGGAGATTGTTTTAAGATAGGCAGTTCGAAGTGTAGTATCTGTTCTGATACGGCACTTAATCTTTTCTGTCCTCGGTCAGTGAAGGAGAAATTCTTCTAGACTGAGACAATTTTCATTTTTGCTTTTCACCCCTCAGGGTCCTATAACCCAGTTGTTTTCAAATTTTTTCTAGCTTGAAGCATTTTTTTTTGTTTTTTTTTAGCGAATAAAATGGACGCCTTTTCCTTTATAGCAGCAAGAACCTACTTTTCTACCACTACTACAAAGAACTTTCCTTTCTTCCTCCGTGTGCTTAACATCAAACAGAATTTCCATGAACAGGGTTTCTTTCCAAGAACTTCAAATCCGTGGAAAACTTTACCACAAGATTGATTCCCTGAAGACTACAACATGGTCAATAAATACTTGTCATAAACTGCCCTCATCAGTCATCAAATTTTATTCAAATTGCACTCATTATTTTCAATCCTCTCATAATATTCATCAGCATTCAACTGGCATCTCATTGACCATCGAGTGGATTTTGACCCTGATAACTGGTGACTCATGAATAAAGTAAAAAAAATAGTGACAGACCAACAGGTATAGATAGAATGGATGTGTAATGTGAGTCTTAGATCTGATGACCTTAGAGGAAGATTGACTCTGGACAGTATAGGGAGATGTGTGCAGAACAGGAGACCTCGATTGTATGATCACATTGCAAGAATGGATGAGAGTTCTTGTGTAAGTAGGTATAGAACAGTTGAGGTAGCATGGTCATTTCACAGGGGAAGGCCAAGGAAACATGCAAGGAAGTTATAAGGATGGATTTGAGCGAAAGAGGGATAAATAAAGGCTTGGTCAGAGATAGGTTAGTTTGGAGGTCAATTTCTTGAAGCTGTACAACACATGCCAGCATGTAAAGCAGACGTTAAACCGATGATGATGATGATGATGATGATGATGATGATTGCATATGTTACATTTACTTCCTCGTGGACCTATTGTCGTATTTACGTACTAATACTGTTTGGAAAGGTATGAACCCAAAATTGACCCCATGGGTAAAATAGCAACATGTGTATATAATTCTTTTTTGCGTGTCTTTGAAGTGTCATTTTGTCATACAACAGTTCCCACTTTTTTACGCAGTCCTTTGCATTATTGTTGTACTCTGCAAGATCTTTCAAGCTGCACCGGTTGAGCAGTAGAAGTCAGTGTTGCCTTGTATGGTCCTTCTCTCTACATTCAGAGATGGTTGGGTCAGTTTTGTAGCCCCATTTACTCATAGCAACTTTTGATCGTCCCATTCCTGTTCTCAGACGGTTTAGTGTTTTCCAATGTAGCCAGGGTGCCTCTGAACCGGGAGGGAGCGCCTCGGAAGGGGGGGGGGATGCCATTCTCTAGCCGTCTGGTCCACAGCTGTAGTCTGGTCTCTTCCTGAGATATTGTTAGAGGTTCTACATGATTGAGGAAGCTTCTCCTTGACTTCAGTCGTTGGACCGTTGGTTCACGTCCATAAAGGAAATGACGTTCATTACTGATAACCTTTGTGATCTCTACTCGGCTGGCAACTTCCCGTCTCACATCTGAAGCCGCAATGCCAGTGAGGAGATGCAGGTCGTTCAGGTTGGTAAGCTTCAGGCAGCCATGATCAAGCGACATGATTTTGGTTTCTCTCCAGATCTGTGGGATATTTCTTGTTAACGTACAGTTGTCTATCAACTCAAAGATTCATTTTCGTTTCAAAG
>OY744528.1:20989004-20994004 GCA_963556195.1 Sepiola atlantica
AGTTTTTATGCTTCAAGTTCTTTATATCTTCAAATGTTTAATCATCGTTTTTGGTTTGGTAGTTTTGTTTTACGGCATATCAACCCTTTTTGGGTTATTTAATGCCGAATCTGGTCATTATAGTAAAAGTTTTTATGCTTCAAGTTCTTTATATCTTCAAATGTTTAATCATCGTTTTTGGTTTGGTAGTTTTGTTTTACGGCATATCAACCCTTTTTGGGTTATTTAATGCCGAATCTGGTCATTATAGTAAAAGATTTATGCTTCAAGTTCTAAAAATAAAATAAAAAAGGGGAGGGAGAAAGGGAGAGGGGCTGTTGTTTTTGTTTTTGGTTTTGTAGAACACAATTAAGTTTTACAAAAAAAAAAAAAAAAAAAAAAAAAAACGTCAATGTAGGTGAATTTCGTCTCAGGGAGCCACAGGGCAGCCTGATCTGGTATCACCAGCTACATAATTATAGACGTTCTTACTACAGTATTCGATAAACTTCAGCATTTAAGACGTTCTTACTGCAGTATTCGATAAACTTCAGCATTTAAGACGTTCTTACTGCAGTATTCGATAAACTTCAGCATTTAAGATATTCTTACTGTAGTATTCGATAAACCTCAGCATTTAAGACGTTCTTACTGCAGTATTCGATAAACTTCAGCATTTAAGATATTCTTACTGTAGTATTCGATAAACCTCAGCATTTAAGACGTTCTTACTGCAGTATTCGATAAACTTCAGCATTTAAGACGTTCTTACTGCAGTATTCGATAAACTTCAGCATTTAAGATATTCTTACTGCAGTATTCGATAAACTTCAGCATTTAAGATATTCTTACTGCAGTATATGATAAACCTCAGCATTTAAGACGTTCTGGGGGACAATGGATCAGCGTTCTCGTCGCGCTTCCTGTCAGTACCCAGGCTTGCCTGGGGAAACAAATGATCCAACCAGCAGACCTAATTTTAAGAGACGATGCCAGAGAGCCAAGCTGAAGAATCGTAGTCACAGTCTAAATGCCAAAAGCAGACAGCCTCAATGGCACCTAGCGGTAGGGCCTGCCCTTCGCGTACTACAACTAAATGCTGAAGGCCTTTCTGCTGCTAAGCGAAGCCTCATTGAAGTCCTCGCCTCCCAACATTCTATTGATGTTATCTGCCTCCAAGAGACCCACATTGGCACAGAGGTTGCAGGGCGCTACACCATCAATAGCTTTGACCTCTTGTGCTACATACCCCATGCCAAACATGGACTTGCCACCTATGTGCGGTCAGACATAGCTGAAGCAAATCACCTGACAACAACACAATACTCAAACGCCATAACCATTGGCGGCTTCCATATTACCAATGTGTACAAGCCTCCGAGTGCCGACTGGGACATGCAGGTTCTACCCACCCGCCCCCACCCTGCAATCTATGTGGGGGACTTTAACAGTCCCCATCCTGACTGGGGATACCAAGCAGCGAACAGTGACGGTGAGGTACTGTCAGACTGGGCATCTAGAAATGACCTTGCTCTGATACACGACCCTAAACAAAGAGGAACATTCCACTCAGCTAGGTGGAAGAAGGACTGTTCACCTGACCTATGCTGGGTCAGCTCTTTGAACGGCACCCCCTATCCCACACAGACCCTGATCCTTGACGACTTCCCACAGTCAACATCGGCCCTCACTTATACACATTGACCTACAACTCCCAGTGATAACCAGCCCTAGGAAGATGCGCTGGAACTTCCGCAAAGCAAACTGAAAGAAATACAGTGAAATTCTGGACTGGAGTACTGTTACCACCCCACTCCGCACCATCACTGTAGATGAAGCATACAATCGCTTTAGCAGCGCCATCTACAAGGCTGCCCACACAGCTATCCCACGAGGCTACCGGCCCTCTATGTCCCATGCCTGGACGAGGAAAGCACTGCCCTCCTACAAGCATACAAAACATCTGGGGACCCTGAGATGGCAGACCACCTCATTGAATCGCTAACAACAGCTCGGCGGGAAAAGTGGGAGGAGACAGTAGCAGACCTGAACTTCACCCACTCTAGCAGGAAATGTTGGAGCCTCATCCGCCGCTTGGGAGCTGAACAGAAACCTCTTACCCAGAGCCGACCATCCGTCTCACCTAACCAAGTCGCATCCCACCTAGTGTCTATTGCAAAGCAACTCAAGGCAAACACACCAGAAGGGCAATTACAGTTGAGCTCAAATTACACCGGAAAGCGCACACTGAGGAAAGGAACCCGGAACCCATTGAGAATGCAGAACTGGAGAAAGTCCTGCAGGGCCTAAAATGTGGGAAGGCAGCAGGATATGACAACATATCACCTGAGCTCATGAAACATCTCGGCCCCCAAGCCCTGACCTGGCTGACTCAATTCTACACCAAGATCCTACAGACTAACCTGATCCCAAAGAAATGGTGAACAGCAAAAGTCATTGCTATATTAAAACCTGGCAAAGACCCCAAACAACCAGCAAGCTACCGCCCAATCTCTCTACTCTGTGTTCCCTACAAAATACTGGAACGCCTTATACTCCAACGTATATCCCCAGGAGTAGAGGGCATTCTCTGCGTGGATCAGGCAGGTTTCCGGAAGGACGGCAGCACAGGAGAGCAAGTATTGGCCTTAACCACCTTCATCGAAAATGGTTTCGAGAACAGACTGAAGACAAGGACTGTGTTCCTCGACCTCACAGCCGTCTATGATACGGTCTGGCACAAAGGCCTCATACTGAAACTCACAAAGGAGCTTCTCGCCTGGGCAACAACTGCCATCCAAACCCTGCTGACCAACCGGAGGTTCAGAGTTTACCTTGGACATAACACCAGCCCATGGAGAGTACAGAAAAATTGGCTCCCACAAGGCTCAGTTCTAGCTCCAACACCATTCAATGTATACACAAATGACCTACCCAGCACAAAATCCCGCAAATTCATCTACGAGGACGTTCTTACTACAATATTCGATAAACTTCAGTATTATAGACGTTCTTACTACAATATGCGATAAATTTCAGATTATAGACGTTTTTACTACAATATTCGATAAACTTCAGCATTTAAGACGTTCTTACTACAATATTCGATAAACCTCAGTATTATAGACGGTCTTACTACAATATTCGATAAACTTCAGAATTATAGACGTTTTTTCTACAGTATTCGATAAACTTCAGCATTTAAGACGTTACTAATACAGTATTTTCAATACTTAAATTGTAGTTTCAAACAAACACGATGACATTGATAATAAACAGAATTAAAAAGTCAAACTCTCTTTATAGTGAAAAACCTATGTTAGTTTCAGCATGTTTTTTTGTAGTTAAAGTACAAAAAACAATGCCCCGTTCCAAAAATTATTTTTAGAACTCACTAAAAGACTCTAAATCTAATTTATCTTAGTGTGCAATCATTAATCTTGGCATATATACGCCGACAGTGTTATATCCTAGTTTAGTCACATCAATTGTTATGAGTTGATATACGTATGTATTCTGGAATACCTTCGGTTTTGCTGTTAATGTCACCGATTTATTAACTTGATTAAATGGAAGATTGTTAGTTGAATGTTTCTTCCGATTATGAATTTTGAAAAGACAAACGGTGTTTATCAGTAAACTGTGATGCATTTAATTTTATGTCTGATGTTATTTGTTTTGAATTCGTAAAACAAAGCAAAAGCAAACAACTTTTTCTTGTAATTGGAGATGACAAATAATCAAAACAAACATTTTTGTTAATTGTTTTTGTCTTTTTAAAAATATTTTTAAAAGTTTTTAAATACGTTATACTAGAATTAGTCTAATAAGTTGTCATAGAAACGAAAGAAAAGAATATTCATAGTTATAATAACGTATCCAAAATAGGATAACCCTGAAGGCATTATATTTTTTTACGCCCAAAACTACTTTGGGATGCATACAAATAAAGCATTTAGTGAACAGAGTTTTGATTACCTACTAGAAACCATCCTCGAATGTCTTCGGTCTCTCTGTAGAAGGGTTTGTCAGAACAACCTGACATGAGGATACTTCACTTTACAACTAAACCCTGACCAAATATTTAAAATAACATAGTATTCACAGCACAAATAAGATTACCTCGGTATGGCTACATACTGGCTTATACGAGGAATGGGGCATCTTATTCAAGTGATGTTGCATCTAGTAACAGCACTAAGCTGGATACTCCACCAGACTAGATGAATTCTTGTCCTGGAATTCGGTAGGACCAAGAGGACACAAGAAAGATATACTATAATATATTTAACTGGTTAATTAGGGAGAGAAACATTCATGTTCATCACCTTTTTATTAACTCAACGTTTGAGAGGTGAAATAGAACACTCGGATATATATGTATCTCATATAGAGATCAAGTGTTAGCCCCAGGAACAGGCCCCTTGATTTCTGAGAACTTTGACTGAAGTAAAATGAAACTGCATGGAGACGTGAAATTAGTTACCAACCGCGTGAGCAAGCATCAATTGTTAGGGATGGTATCGCACAGCTAAATCAGGAACAGATTCTGCGTGCATTTAATTCTAATAGTTGCGAAAGTACACCAAGACGGTAACATTGCGTGTGCATCTCAATAGTGACCCAATGGCTGGTGAGTTTGCCTCCCTACTTATAAAAAAAGATGATGCCAAGATTGCGACAACTAACCATGGCAAGAGTGTTATCACTCCAAGTATTGCATCAATTGTTCAATCTGCTGTTTTACATTAACATTGTGGGGTCTGTGTCCGCGCCGGACAATCATAAGCAGCAAATAATTCAATAGTTCAAGATTCAGCATCGAATTTCTTGAGTTAATCGACTTTCCCGCGCAACGCCGGGACACAGGTCAGCTAATATATATATATATATATATATATATATATATATATATATATATATATATAAGGAAAGGAAGTCAACATCTTAGAAGCACGGATTATAATGTATTAAAGTGAAATATTTTGAAAATCAAACAATCGTGCAATTTTAAATGAAAA
>OY744528.1:20999004-21124004 GCA_963556195.1 Sepiola atlantica
ACAAGTTTTTCTCTATATTCTCCTAACTCGATCTCTGCTATGTAAGCGCTCCTTCTTCCTTCGCTTAAAACGGCCGTTTTAATTTCTGACTTTGCACTCCGGGTGCTTTCTTCTTCTGGCCTCGTGCACCTGACTTTTTTAATGGTTACGGAGTCGTTCTTTTTTTTTTACGACGTCATACTCCGAAATGAATTCGTCAACCTCACACACCTGGGCTCGTTCAAAGGTCACCGATTCATTTCTGTTGTTCTTTTAACCTAATTGACAATCTATCTAGTCTTCAGCTTTTCTTCATTATTGCGGGGTCATGCCCTTAGCCTCCCCGTGACGTCTTATGCGTTATTACTCAACATGTCTGCATCATTATTTTACATTAGCACCGAAATCCCAAAGAAGACTAATGGTCGTTGTTAGCAAGAAATCAATGGTAAGCGGCTGCTGTGATGATGAAAACTGAGTTGCAATGGTTACAGAAAGAGATGGAAAGTGCTGGAAATCTGAGAAGACTTGTTGTCACTCGGACTCCAGGTAAACACCATTTGTTATTGTCAGTGATAATGACTTGTGTGAGAACTCCAAGTGAGTGAATAATAATAATAATGATCATGAAGAAGAAGAAGAAGAAGAAGAAAGCTCCTAAAAACGAAATTATATAATAAAAATCTAATAAAACAAGCAGAGAATACTGGCAATCTATGGAGACTTGTTGTCATTCAGATTCCAGGGAACACCACCTGTTTTTACCAGTGAATGATCACTGGTATTGACTCGTGTGAGAACTCGTAGTCAGTAAGAAATAATAATATGGACTTATTTGAAATTAGTATTATTTCCATTGTTCAAAATATCTACACAGATAGCCTAAAATGACCTCACATATCATCATCATCATCATCATCATCATCATCATCATCATCATCATCATCATCATCATCATCATCATCATCATCATCATCATCGGTTTAACGTCTGTTTCATATGTCGGTATGTGTTGGATGGCCTAAAAAAAATTGATTTAAAAACTAAATTATCTCTGACCGGGTCTTTATTTACTTCCCTTTTCTCTAAAATATGTTACCACTTTCTCACATACACATTAAATGTGAAAAAGCTAATCAATTTCTCCTTACTAGTGCATTAAAATAGTACAAGCTAGGCCGGTATTATTAGATATCTCATTCATTAATAGCAATTTAATTATTAGCTCAATTATCAACTATAGTTCGATTTACTGAATTCTACATCGATTTTCACTCCAGTTTATAAATTTGACTTCCTTATAAATCAGCTAAATCTAATTACGATTCTTAAAGGATCTAAAGTAATATTAGTTGCGGGAATATTTTAATTGTTATATCATACCATAAAGTATACTAACGTTTTCTTATGGAAAGTTATGGTCAATTCACTAGGTTATTACTATATTTATCCACTGTGAACCGTTTGAAGTGTCTACAGCTAATACATATTTCATCCCTTTGGTTCAGCAATCTCTCTCTCTCTCTCTCTCTCTCTCTCTCTCTCTCTCTCTCTCATATATATATATATATATATATATATATATATATATATATATATATATATATATCACTTCCTTACAGAGAGAAATAAGCTCAAAACGACATCATCTGTAGGTAAAAATATAATTTAATATTTATTTATATATATATATATATATATATATATATATATATATATGTGTGTGTGTGTTTCATTTTACTTCAGTCGAAGTTCTCAGAAATCAAAGGGCCCCTTCCTAGGGGCTAACACTTGATCTCTATATGATATACATAGATATCTGAGTGTTCTCTACTTAACCTCTCAAATGTTGAGTTAATAAAGACGTTAAGAACATTAATTTTCCTCTCCCCAATTGACCAGTTAACTATGTTATAGTATTTCCTTATTGTGGTCTTCCAGGACAAGAATTCTTCTAGTCTGGTGGAGTATCCAGCTAAGTGTTGTTACTTTAGGCAACACCACTAGGAGAAGGTGTACTATTTCTCATATAAGCCAGTGTATAGCTGTGCTGAGGGAATCTTATTTGGGTTTCGAATACTATGTTATTTTGAATATTTGGTCAGGGTTTACTTGTAGGGTAAATTATCCTCATGTCAGGTTGTCCTGACAAACCCTTGTACAGAGAGACCGAAGACACTCGAGGATGGTGCCTAATAGGTAATTTAAACTCTCTATTAGCTAATTCAAACTCCCTCTCTCTATATACTTTTTATCTCATTTTACTTCAGTCGAAGTTCTCAGAAACAAGGGGTCTCTTCCTGGGGCTAACACTTGATCTTTAGATGAGATACATAGATATTCGAATATTCTATTAAAGTTTTCCTTTATTTTTTCAAACGTTGAGTTAATAAAGACGTTAAGAACATTAATTTTCCTCTCCCCAATTGACCAGTTAAATATGTTATAGTATTTCTTTCTTGTGGTCTCTTGGACTTACCGGATTCCAGGACAAGAATTAATCTAGTCTGGTGGATTTTCCAGCTAAGTGCTGTTACTTGAGGTAACATTACTTGGGGAAGGTGCACCATTCATCGTATGAGCCAGTCTATAGCCGTGTCGAGGGGATCTTATTTAAGCTACGAATACTATGTTATTTTGAATATTTTGTCAGAGTTTACTTGTAGGGTGAAGTATCCCCATGTCAGGTTGTCCTGACAAACCCTTGTACAAAAAGACCGAAGACATTTCAGGATGGTGTCTAATAAGTAGTGTGTGTGTTGGGAAATGGAGCGGCGATCTATGAAAATTTATTCTAAAGATTTAGTCTGAGAAATTCGTTGGTATTTATTTGTCTCTTATAAAGGTGGAGGATCTTATTTGTTCTGTGAATACTGTTATTTTGAATATTTGGTCAGGGTTTACTTGTAGGGTGAATTATCATCATGTCATGTTGTCCTGACAAACCCTTGTACAGAGAGACCGAATACACTCGAGGATGGTGTCTAGTAGGTAATTCAAACTTTCCTGTAGGTAATTCAAACTTTCCTGTAGGTAATTCAAACTCTCCTTATATATGTATGTGTGTGTATGATTTAAAAAAGTTTACAATGAGAATAGAAACATGCGTTTAAAAGCCAATCATTTATCTAAATTGTTATTTCATAATATTCCACTGAATGTTATAAATTTAATATAACAAAGTTGAAACAATTCTTTAAGCTACAACTTACTCCACATGTCCCAACATTACATCGGGTTTCATAATCGCCAGATGTTGCTTCTGTTGTGATAGAGTTCTTATTTCAAATTACGGTTTAAAACCCAATTAAACGTTATTTATTTAAACATTATTTTATAGACTCATCATCATCATCATCATCATCATCATCATCATCATCATCATCATCATCATCATCATCATCATCATCATCATCATCATCATCATCATCATCATCATCATCATCATCATCATCATCATCATCATCATCATCATCATCATCATCATCATCATCATCATCATCATCATCATCATCATCATCATCATCATCATCATCATCATCATCATCATCATCATCATCATCATCATCATCATCATCATCATCATCATCATCATCATCATCATCATCATCATCATCATCATCATCATCATCATCATCATCATCATCATCATCATCATCATCATCATCATCATCATCATCATCATCATCATCATCATCATCATCATCATCATCATCATCATCATCATCATCATCATCATCATCATCATCATCATCATCATCATCATCATCATCATCATCATCATCATCATCATCATCATCATCATCATCATCATCATCATCATCATCATCATCATCATCATCATCATCATCATCATCATCATCATCATCATCATCATCATCATCATCATCATCATCATCATCATCATCATCATCATCATCATCATCATCATCATCATCATCATCATCATCATCATCATCATCATCATCATCATCATCATCATCATCATCATCATCATCATCATCATCATCATCATCATCATCATCATCATCATCATCATCATCATCATCATCATCATCATCATCATCATCATCATCATCATCATCATCATCATCATCATCATCATCATCATCATCATCATCATCATCATCATCATCATCATCATCATCATCATCATCATCATCATCATCATCATCATCATCATCATCATCATCATCATCATCATCATCATCATCATCATCATCATCATCATCATCATCATCATCATCATCATCATCATCATCATCATCATCATCATCATCATCATCATCATCATCATCATCATCATCATCATCATCATCATCATCATCATCATCATCATCATCATCATCATCATCATCATCATCATCATCATCATCATCATCATCATCATCATCATCATCATCATCATCATCATCATCATCATCATCATCATCATCATCATCATCATCATCATCATCATCATCATCATCATCATCATCATCATCATCATCATCATCATCATCATCATCATCATCATCATCATCATCATCATCATCAACCGGTTTATTTGTTGAATCAGGCCACAATTCAGGCCACAATTAATCCTCTGATGAGGGTGGGGCCTGATTGTCTAGTCTCGAAATCTAAGTCTTCCTCTCCACTCCTGTCTTTGGCAAGGCTTGATGGAATCCATACCCATGGCCTTCCTATCACGTTTGACTACGTCCTCCCAAGTCAACTTGGATCTGCCAGTGGTGATGTTCTCTGCTGGCACATTCAACTGTCGGACTTTAGCAATCCAGCCATCGCTACGCTCAATGTGACCCAACCAACGCAGTCTGTTCTTCCGCATGATGTCCGCAAGGCTTTTCAAGTCGACCTGTGAGAGCAGGGATTCAAAAGAAACGTACTGTTCAGGCCTCACCAAACAGATCCATTTGACCATTGCCCTGTCATTACGGTGCAGCTTCTGTAGTATGCCAGCAGAGACAGCCCAAGTTTCTGAGCCATACAACAGCACACTTCTGACACATGAGGAGTATACACGCCCTCTCGTAGTTGTTGGCAGGTGTTTGTTTGTCAGGATTGGTAGCAGCTCTCTAAACTTTTTCCAGGCACACTTGCAACGTGTAGCTGCCGCGAGTTCACAGCCTCCACCTGATGACAGCACATCTCCAAGATAACAAAAGTCTGTCACTACTTCCAGCTTGTTGTCACCAGTATCCATCTCCGTCAGTGGTCTGCCATCTATTGGTCTGGCCGTGCTGGTGCAACGAAAGCACTTAAAGTGAGGATCTGCTTTGAGAGAGCCCTTTATGCCACTGCACCTTTTGTGGACCCAACCTGAAGAGTGAGTGCAGATGATTGAGTTGCTGCCAGTTCCTTTCAGACATACAGCACACGGGTATTTTCCTGTTTTCTGTAGTAAGCTGAGGTTTGGACCTGCGATCATGACCTTAGTTTTACCCATGTTGACTCAGACCTTTCTCCTCCATGCTACTCTTCCATCTATCCAGACGTTCCTTGAGTGACTGAAGTGAAGTATCAATGATCGCTAGGTCATCGGCATATAGCAGCTCCCACGGGCAGCCAGTATGGAATTCCAGTGATAGAGTCTCGAGTACAATGATGAATAGAAGGGGACTTAAGACAGATCCCTGATGGACGTCTACTCTAACCTCAAATTCGTCGCTGTAGCTGTTACCGACTCATACCCGACTACGTACATTGGTGTACATAGACGTTATCACCTGAACCAACCACTCAGTAACACCCAGCTTTCGCAGGGCCCACCAGATGACCCTTCTGGGGACACGGTCAAAAGCTTTCTCCAAATCTACAAATGCCATGTACAGTGGTTTGTTTGCTGCTAGATGTTTCTCCATAACTTGGCGTATGATGAAAATTGCATCTGTGGTGCTTCTACCGGGCATGAAGCCAAATTGCATATCAGCAATCTGTATTTGTTGTCTGATCAGCTGTTCAACAACTCTTTCCAGGACTTTCATGACCTGATCAATGAGCTTGAGTCCACGATAGTTACCTCTGTTTAATGCATCGCCTTTACCTTTGTACAGACTTACTATAATGCTGTCTTCCCATTCCTTAGGTATGCATCCTTCTCTGATGATGGCTTCAATCAGTTCATGCACCAAACTGGCCCCTAGTTCACCAGTTAGTTTGAGCATCTCAGCAACTATACCAGATGGCCCAGCTGCTTTATTAGCTCCCATTTTACGGGTTGCTTCAGTGATCATCTCCTGGGTAATGGGGGTACTAGGACCTTCTATAAGAGGTTCATAAGTCAGCTCATTGGGGTTCCATGGAAATTCAACATTCAGCAAGCGTTCGTAGTGCTGTTTCCATGACTGTTTTTTCGCTTCATCATCCAATGAGAGTTCACCAGAGTCGTTCCTTATAGGTTTTTCACCCAAGACATCTTGATTGTCACGGCGCATCTGTTTTGCGAGCTTGTAAATGTCACTTGACTTGGGATTTATTTTGAGAAAAATCTCTTTATCGGCCTCTGACTTAGCGTGGTGTACAGCAGCTTTAGCAGCACGCTTGGCTCCATTGTATGCTTCCCTACTACCTCCTGTTTTCCATGCTCTGTAGCATCGCCTCTTCTCTCTAACAGCTTGATCAACAATCTCATTCCACCACCAGGTTTGTTTCCTCCAATTGTGCTTGGATGACACTCCACACACCTCCATCGCTGCATCATTCAATCCATCCTTGAGCCTCTTCCAGTGCTCTTCAACACCCACTGCCCGTGTATCCCGATGTGAAGAAACAAATCTCTCAGCAAATTTAGCCTGAATGATTGGATCCTTCAGTTTCCACAGTTTTATGCGTGGTGTAAACTTGTGTTTGCATTTGCGGGAAGCTTCTGCCTTGAGATCACAAAATAGCAGATTGTGTTGAGATACACATTCTTCACCCAGGCTGACTCTGACATTTGTGACACGTCTCCTGAAGCTGCGCCGGAATAGTATGTAGTCTATCTGGGTCATGATTCCTCCAGATTGGTATGTAACTAGGTGTTTAAGCCTCTTTTCGAACACCGAGTTGCCAATCACTAGATTATTAGCAACAGCAAACTCGAGTAGTCTTTCTCCTCCAGCATTCCTCATACCAATAGCATGTCCACCATGTACTTCTTCATAACCGCAAGGAGTGGAACCAATATGTCCATTCCAGTCACCACACACAAACAGTTCCTCAGTACTAGGTACAATCGCCACTAGGCTCTGCAGCTGCTCGTAGAAGTTGTCCTTTGCTTCCTCGCTGAGTCCAACTTGTGGAACGTAGATGCAAACAATGGCAAACACTAACTTTCCAACAACAAGACGAACAAATATTATCATGTCGGATATTCGCTTCACCTCAAAAACTTTCTCCCACCACTTCTCTGCCACCAATATTCCCACTCCACCTGTCCTTTTATCATTCCCAGACCAGTAGAACTTGCAGTTGGTATCCCTCCCGACTATTTTTCTCACACCTTCATTTCTCCATCTCGTCTCTTGTAAACAACTCAAGTCAATCTTCTTTCTGGATATTGTCTCCACCACCTCATTTGCCTTTCCTCGCATGGTTCCAACATTCAGAGATCCAATGCGAAAAAGTTCTGGCTGTTCGTATGATTTGCCATAGCC
Organism: Sepiola atlantica; assembly: GCA_963556195.1. Taxonomy (NCBI): domain Eukaryota; kingdom Metazoa; phylum Mollusca; class Cephalopoda; order Sepiida; family Sepiolidae; genus Sepiola; species Sepiola atlantica. The sequence continues at coordinate 21,006,621 of OY744528.1, forward strand.
AGGCCCTGAAGATCCACGCATCCTGGGATCTACGAAGCCCAAGACACTACCAGCAGCATTAGTGCTACTGGCACTGCCTTTCTTTTTTCCTGCTGTATTTCGACTAGACATTGTATTTAAGGCAATTTTACGGCTGGATTCCTATCCTTTACCAACTTGAACACTTTTGGCAGTCCAAGACCTCCACTGTTCCCATCTAACTAGGGCTGATGTCGTTTCCACTTAAGCATGTACAAATGTCATACATTACCAGTGAGTTGCTTATCAAGATGTTGTTGGTGAAGTATAAAACAAGAATTCCACTTGTATGAACAAAATAGTGACACATAAGTGAAGTAGACGTGCCCGAAATGTCGTTAAATATTTTTTTTACCTGGCGAAAGAAGGAAAACAACGCTTCTGTTGAATTAATCAAAATAAAGAATTCTTTTGAAATATACTCGTGCGATGGTCGTGAGTAAAAAAAACAAACGTCCTTCTCTGCCGATCGGGTGTTTTTAAATGAGGAATATGAAAACATTTCGATGTTTCACAAATGGACGAGTGATGACGACAAAGGAAAATAGATCCGTAAGAACAAGTTGAAGAACGTCAGACACGGGTGTTTCTCGTGTTGTTTCAGCAATTGAAATTTTAAAATAAAAATCGTTGGAAACGGTTATTAGAAATGAGGAATATGAAAACGTTTCGATGTTTCACAAATGGACGAGTGATGATGACAAAGGAAAATAGATCCGTAAGAACAAGTTGAAGAACGTCAGACACGGGTGTTTCTCGTGTTGTTTCAGCAATTGAAATTTTAAAATAAAAATCGTTGGAAACGGTTATTAGAAATGACTACTGAATGTTATAAAGTAAACAAATATATGACCGGATACACAAGGAAAGAGATGAACATGTGCTAGAAGAGACAACATCCCTTTAACTCGACACCCCCTCTCTTGTTTGATTGGAAGAAATAAACATGTGACTACTACAATATGCTGTTGACATTATTTCACTGAAAGTGCTACTAGACGACTGAGGCCATAAAAAAAATTCATGGTGAATCATGACAAATGTTCCACCTGTATTTTATTCCCAGGTGTTGATCTGGGACGGATATTCTTCTATATTTGAGAATTATCAATGTTGCTGATTACCTTACACTCATATTTCAGGAAAGATGGATGACATAAGGAAAGTTGTATGCAGACTATCACTAAGGATTTTAGACAATGGAAGTGGAATGGGATTGCCGAGACTGTGATTGCTGGCTGACAGTAAACGCCAGAACCGTAACCAATGGAAATAAGACAATAAAATGACAATGAGCCTCTATCATTACACAAACAAATTAAGAGCCACGCAGCGTGACAATAAAAGCTGAATATGGCAATTTAGAAATTAAACCATTCTTAAAAGTCACTTGATCTTTCGTTTTATAAAGTTCACAAAGAATTAAGGCTTGAAGATTGAAAGGTATTAAGATACATTCTAGACACACTAGGAATATTAGAACGCCTGAACTTATTCTTCAAGTACAGCACACCGTTGGTGGTAATCCTAGAAGATGCATGAGATCGATTGCAAAAGAACACTGTGTTTTAGAAGGAACAATCTGAAATGTTGTCCATAAAGACATCAGACAGAAGTCTTATGTGATGAGTAATGGTCATTTTACATCAGAAAAAGTAAAAGAACTACCATACAGAGGGCAGAAATGGATGGCAAACGATTTTCATGATCATATGAGCCCTAACATTTGGCATCCTCGCTATCCAGATCTCAAACCTTGGACTACTATGTATGGAGTGTAGTTGAGAAAAGGTTTAATGGAGATCCTCATGACACTAAATAATTCCTAAAATTCTCCATAGTTAGAGCAATGACTAATATAAAAAAATCTGTCCTTAAATACTTTACGAACCCTGTATTCCAGGGAAGATGATATCTTTATTATAATGGAGATGTTGTGTGTGTCTGTAATTGAAAACTATGTTGTATTTCTCATAGATATTATATTGTACACTCAAAAGATTTTTATTTATTCGGAAACATTTTTTTTACTAATGAGTCACCACTTATACAGGCCAAAAGCCACTCTAGAATAAAGGTTAGACAGACGGATGAAATGTCAGTTGAATAATGATGAAGAATATTATGAGAGGATTGAAAATGATGAATAGAATGGACTAAATTTTTGATTACTTAAGAAGACGGTTTGACAAGTATTTGTTGACATTGGGCTTGAAGACGACCATGGTGTAGCCGATAAGGAAGCAGTCCCATGGTAATATATTCTACAGATAAGAATTTAGAATTATTGCACCATTTTAATATACCGATGTTACTATCTACGTATCTGTTCTGTCCTCAATCCTTCTCAACCAAGGCAATTGTTATTTTTGTCCCATCAAGTGTGCCTCTTTTGGGAAGTTGGATATCCTCCACATTGAAAACCGAACTAATGTTTAAGTTTGCCCTCGTGGGGAGGCAAATAAATAAGGGCTCTGTCATTAATACAGAATTAAATTTAGCTGGACTTAGCGGGAAAGATGTGACACAAGATCGTTTGAATGTTGGGTGATCCAGCTGTTTGCAGAGTCAGGCAGGTGGGAATATGAGCATACAGACAGAAATAAGACAGGCAGACCAAAAGGCAGACAAATTTATATAGAAAAAAGGTCAGGCAGACATACAGACGGACAGGCAGGCAAAAGGCAGACAGACCAACAGAAATGAAAGCAGTTAGGCAGATACAGGCAGACATACATACAAACAGACAGACAGACCGACAGGCATGAAAAAAGTTAGGCAGATACAGGCAGACATACATATAAACAGACAGACAGACCGACAGGCATGAAAAAAGTTAGGCAGATACAGGCAGACATACATATAAACAGACAGACAGACCAACATGCATGAAAACAGTTAGGCAGATACAGGCAGACATACATACAAACAGACAGACAGACCGACAGGCATGAAAAAAGTTAGGCAGATACAGGCAGACATACATACAAACAGACAGACTGACAGGCATGAAAAAAGTTAGGCAGATACAGGCAGACATACATACAAACATACAGACAGACCGACAGGCATGAAAAAAGTTAGGCAGATACAGGCAGACATAGATACAAACAGACAGACAGACCGACATGCATGAAAACAGTTAGGCAGATACAGGCAGACATACATATAAACAGACAGACAGACCGACATGCATGAAAAAAGTTAGGCAGATACAGGCAGACATACATACAAACAGACAGACAGACCGACATGCATGAAAACAGTTAGGCAGATACAGGCAGACATACATATAAACAGACAGACAGACCGACATGCATGAAAAAAGTTAGGCAGATACAGGCAGACATACATACAAACAGACAGACTGACAGGCATGAAAAAAGTTAGGCAGATACAGGCAAACATACATACAAACAGACAGACAGACCGACAGGCATGAAAAACAGGCATAAAAATAGTTAGGTATATACAGACAAACATACAGACAGACATGCAGAAAGAGAGACACAAAAACGGTTAGGCAGATACAGGCATACACACAGACAGAAAGGAAGGTAGAAATACCGGCAGGCAGGCAGGCAAAGACATGCAGACCGACAGTTAGGCAGATACATACATACACACATACATAATGACAAACAGACAAACAGAAAGGAAGGTAGAAATACATGAAGATAGACAGGCAGACAGACACGAAAACAGTTAGGCAGATACAGACAGGCAAGCGAAGATACATACATACATACATACATACATACATACAGACATACATACATACATACAGGCATACAGACATACAGACAGACATACAGACAAACAGAGAGGAAGATAGAAATACAGAGAGACAGGCAGACAGGCAGACAGATTTATACATACTCAAAGAATTACCCCTAGAAACAGATAATAATGTCTTTTTACTTAAAAACGTTTCTGAGGATAAACATGAATATATTGTTGTATAATTTTATTCATTAAAGTCTCCATCAACTTTGATAATGGCTTTTGTGTGATGTATGAATTGCTTATATGCTAGGATCAGGGGGTCCTTGTTGATATTAGTCATTGCTCTAACTATGGAGATTTTTAGGGATTATTTAGTGTCATGGTTAGGGTCCCCATTAAACTTTTTCTCAACTACACTCCATACATAGTAGTCCAAGGTTTGAAATCTGGAAAGCTAGGATGCCAAATGTTAGGCAAAAGACAGGCAGACAGACACAGAAACAGTTAGGCAGATACGGGTATACATACATACATAGAGACAGACAGACAGAGAAGCACAACAACTGGCAGATGCAGGCAGACATACAGACAGGCAGATAGAGAGAGAGAGAGAGGAAGAGACATGCATAAATACAAACAGGCAAAAGACAGACAGACAAACCGACAGACAAACAAAAATATAGGCAGAGACGGGCAGGAAGAAAAGCGGGCACACGGCGAGGCAGGCAGATTTTATGGTATTTTAGTATTTTATGTACACACTTCTTATTTTAATCAGATGGAATGGTTATTTCTTTTATCAGCGTGAAAAAGAAGAAGAAGAAGAAGAAGAAGAAGACGAAAAAGAAGAATAAGAAGAAGAAGAAGAAAAAGACGAAGAAGAAGAAGACGAAAATTGAAGACGAAAACGACGAAGAAGAAGAAGATGAAGAAGAAGAAGAAGACGAAGAAGAAGAAGACGAAAAAGAAGAATAAGAAGAAGACGAAGAAGAAGAAGACGAAAAAGAAGAATAAGAAGAAGAAGACGAAGAAGAAGAAGACGAAAAAGAAGAATAAGAAGAAGAAGACGAAGAAGAAGAAGAAAAAGAAAAAGACGAAAAAGAAGAAGAAGAAGAAGAAGAAGACGAAGAAGAAGAAGAAAAAGAGATAGACGAAAAAGAAGAAGAAGAAGAAGACGAAGAAGAAGAAGAAAAAGAAAAAGACGAAGAAGAAGAAGAAAAAGAAGAAGAAGAAGAAGAAGAAGACGAAGAATAATAATAATAAGAAGAAGAAGATGAAGAAGAAGAAGAAGAAGAAGAAGAAGAAGAAAAAGAAGAAGAAGAAAAAGAAAAAAACGAAAAAGACGAAGAAGAAGAAGAAAACGACGACGAAGAAGAAGAAGAAGAAGAAGAAGAAGAAGAAGAAGAAGAAGAAGAAGAAGAAGAAGAAGAAAAAGACGAATGAGAAAACGACGAAGAAGAAGAAGAAGAAGAAGGATAAGAAGATGAAGAAAAAGACGAAAAAGAAGAAGAAGAAGAAGATGAAGAAAAAGACGAAGGAGAAAACGACGAAGAAGAAGAAGAAGAAGGAGAAGAAGAAGAAGATGAAGAAAAAGAAAAAGAAAACGATGAAGAAGAAGAAAAAGAAAAAAAAGAAGAAAAAAAAGAAGAAGAAGATCTGTTTTGTGGGTGGTTGATGTTGGATGTCCCTTAACAAAAGCCTTTTCTGTGAATATTCTCTGCTGAGGTCAGCATCGAGATAGCACTACAGCTGTTTCATTTAGCAGCGGGCAGTTTGGGGAGTCTTGAGGGTCTTCCGGAATTAGCTTTCATATTGCAAGCCAAAAGATACGAAACCGAAAAAAGTCAAATCTCACAGGCGTTGTGGAAGGTGGGCAGGTTAGGGTTAGGGTTAGGGTTAGGGTTAACTCTTAAATGATATCCACTGCGTCTTCAGTAATGAATGTTTATTTCTTTGATACACCAAAAGTCAATTAATATTTTGCTTTGGTTTAGGAGCACAAATGAATCATATTACTTGACTTTTACATTACTTCTTAGTCGCAAATAGTTTTCACTGACATTTAAGACTCTTGCAAGAATTTTATGTAAATAAAATAAACACACACATTAGCTTTTATTGGTATAGATTTGAACGAAAAAAAAAATAATATGTGAGCTCTTTTGTGGTCTTATAGGGCCGAAAGAAATAACATGAACAGAAAGTAATTAACAAGAAATTGTATTAACAGAAAGTACAGAAGTAATGGGTTGACAGAGGCTGATTCTTCACTTCGCTTCTCACTTCTACTGATTGGTCATAACGACTCTATTCATAGAATCAGGAAGAGTCCATACAGTGAGGGAATAGGGTAGATCAGGATAAAATTACCACAGAAATGTGTGAGAAAATTATGGTTTTGCTTTGGCTTAGGAGCACAAATGAACCATTATACAGTTAAACCTCTTCATATGATTGCCTCTACATACGATTTTTTTTAATGGAAATCGCTCCAGACAAGGCATGAAGCCACTTAATGTAAGGAGCTAAAAAAATATTACTTCAAGGTGAAAAACTAGCCAACGATAAGTGTTAGAGGGATAGATTCCGACCCAGAAAACAGCAATTATTCCCCCTTTGTCCGAAACATCGCTTATGGAATGTGAGGACTAAAGGACAAAATAAGGGAAGTGAGAGTTACGAGGCTGCCGAAAGTAAACCCAAGGTCCACTTTCTACTCTGCCGAAAGTAAACCCAAGGTCCACTTTCTACTCTTCTTGCCTCTACATACGAATTTTTCCAACATATGACGTGAAATTTGACTGAATTATCGACTCTTAACCCGATAGAAAATCCAACATACGACGTCGAAGTTTTGCGGGTAGCCCGCTATGCGGCAGCACTCACGACGGGATGGAGAGTTCAGTTCACAGTTCTGCTTCGGTCCTGGAACAAATTAAATTTGTGTGTAGAGGTTTGACTACTTTACTTTTGCCTTTAAACTGTAATTCAAGACAGGAATTATATTATAGAAGTTGAGAAAAAGATAGCATTACATTTATTCAATCACAAATAAAAAATGAGAAACAAATATATTACACCGATCCATTCAGTGAAAAAGTAAACTATAAGATTAATAATTCAATAAATAATTAATAAATCCCTTATTCGTCACTTGGACACTGTTTACTTCAATATCAAGAAATCCTGATTCCTTATATATAATTGTATCACAGTCAATAGTTTTCTTCGAATGTCGTTTCCATGAATAAGGACGATAGAGAGGCGCTCGTAAACCAAGGCAATTTGCGATTGTCTCTGGTGTTGGCGTCATTAATAGACCAAGACTGCAGAGGAAGTAACGCATGGCAGAGCCAATCACTCCACTCGTCTCCACAGCGATTGGTTGAAATACAAATCTGTATAGAAGTGTCTACAATATCATCAAATGTTCAAGAAATATCGTCTCCAGCAGAAGCGAGGGGAAGAGGTGGGGGCGGGGGGGGGCTGCGCTCCTGCTAGGGTCCTGGAAGGGATATTTAAGCACTTGCTTTCTATCCACCAGTTTAAAATCATCATCATCATCATCATCATCATGTTCATCATCATCATCATCATCATCATCATCATCATCATCATCATCATCATCATCATCATCATCATCCAATTCAATTCAATGTAATTCAATTCAATAAATTTGGCAAAAAATAAGGAAAGGGGATGCATCAGAAATTTACACAGAAGAGGATAAAGTGGTCCAGCCCATGTCCAATTTCACCTTGAATCGCTGCATCATTGACACATTTACTACATCTCATTTGGAAGCCCATTCCAAGATCCGGGGATCCTGATCGAGAAAGTGGCCCTTCTCTGGTTCAATCGAAATCGGGGGGGTGAAACAGTTTCTGTTAATGTTAAGACCTATTTCTGGTGCACGAGTGAATAGTCGGTCCTGGGAAAGATCATAATGGCCATTGATGGAGATTGTAAGCCAAAATGAGATTACAACATAAACGTCGGCGCTCAAGGAAGAAAAGGTTAAGCTTCTTGAGTCAACTTTCGTAGGGCAGATCATTTCTGCAATCCAACCATATTTTGTACAAATAAACTTCAGTCTATGCCTAACTTGTTCACCAAGAATGAATAGTCGGTCCTGAGGGAGATCATAGTGCCATTGATGGAGATTGTCAGCCATGACCGGGTAGAATTCTCAAGTAATTTTCAATTGTATTCTTAGTATCACAAGGACACATGGCACAACGGATAAAAGTGCTAAGTAATACTCAGTTCTAAGTAACAGTCTTTTCGAGGTTGAATATTCAATCCTCAGTATGAGCGATACTAAGAATACAACTCCGAATTACTTCAAATCAAATCAAATTAAATCAAATATAAAACTTTGAACTTAACCCTTAATTTAATCCACAGGGCTGGATTTTTCTCATGCATGACTTTTTTTATTCTTAGTTATTATCGCCTGTAGTAAGGATTGAACCTTCAACTCCTAGAAGATTGTCACTTAGAACTGATTATTAACCAATGACATCCGTTTTTTGATTGGGGGGGATCGACTGGCCTGCATCAGACCACTAGACAAAATCTCCAATGGCGACGAATGATGTCGTTGCAACACACATCAAGTTGCCTGCAACTAGATACCTTCATTGGTTAATCATGCTGTCCGATGCGGAAAAAGTTACCTAATACACATAGCTGTGGCTTCTGAACCCACACCTGAATGGTGAAAGCGTAGAAGCGGTCAACTGAAAACCTAGCTTGTGATTGTCAAAACAGACACAGCAACTATGTCTGTCTGTCGCGTCTATGGTCTCCGACGTTGGGCAAGAGATCAGCTCAAAATTATCACCGATGCTTCCGGAGACAATGGAGCACAGCGATCAGAGATGTGCTGTACACCCTGGGTGCCGGTTAAACCCACTTCCGACGAAAACCGATTCAAGAATTATTTATGCCGAAATAAATATTAGTAGCATTCAAACTAGAATGCAATGACGCTGAGTTTATTGAAACCCCATGTTGTTGATTCTGCTAAAGAATGTGTATTGCTTTAATAATTAAAAACAAAACATCTTCTATCTAAAATAATATCCTATTCTTTTAAATCGTTCTGTTTTAGATATTCAAAATGGCTGTTTAATAAAAAATGATAATGCCGCTTATGCCCACGTCCAGTGACAAAACGGTTCAAGTACAAGTAAGTACTTATTACTTGTTACACCACGTTGCACATGAAATTACGTTACACACTGTACAACACGTTACACATGTTGCACCACATTACACACGTTACATGTACAGGTGATAGTCCCTAATATATGGATGTTGGGCGAGAATGTGTTCCCTGTGGATTGGGGTTCCGACTACTATATTCATCTTGGTTGTTATTTTCACAACGTTTCAGCCGATGTAATCTCCAACCTTCAGCAGATGCCTTTTTTCAAACTCGGGAATCTACACTAAGAACAACATAACAATTAATGAACACTTCAACCCAATCATGGCTGACAGAATAAGAACAATGGAACTTAATATTCGAACTTGGTAATCTTTATGTCTAACTCGGGAATGTGTACAGAATTTTCGAACTGAACCCTTATTAATTTAATTCACGGGGGTAGATTATTCTCGTTCCCTCAGCCATGACCAGGTGCAAGTGTTATCTTTTTTTAATATATTATTCTTAGTTATTATCGCCTGTTATAAAGATTGAACCTTCACCCTCCAGAAGTCTTTCTCTTAGAATTGGTTTTTAATCAACACCTTTAACCGTTACGAGTCCATGAATAACTTTTAAAAAAGTTAACACTTCTATCCGGTTATGGCTGATAGAACGAGAATAATCTACCCCCTCTTCATTCATGATTCAGTCATGACCAGGTAGAAGCGTTAATTATCATGCTATTCTTAGTACTTATCATCTGTAGTAAGGATTGAACCTTCAACCTCCAGAAGACTGTTACTTACAACTGATTGTTAAGCAATGCCTTTAACGGTTACATGCGCAGTTTATGCCTTAGTCAATACTATAAAAATGGCACAGCATTAAAGAGAATTACTAAGGTTAACAAAACCTTAATGTATTACATACTCAGTTTATGCCTTAGTCAATACTATAAAAATGGCACAGCATTAAAGAGAATTACTAGAGTTAACAAAACCTTAATGTATTACATACTCAGTGTATGCCTTAGTCAATACTATAAAAATGGCACAGCATTAAAGAGAATTACTAGAGTTAACAAAACCTTAATGTATTACATACTCAGTGTATGCCTTAGTCAATACTATAAAAATGGCACAGCATTAAAGAGAATTACTAGAGTTTACAAACCTTTAATGTATTACATACACAGTTTAAGCCTTAGAAAAGTCTAAAACAATGGCTCAGATTTAAAATGAAATAAAAAGAGTTTACTAACACTAGATGTGTTACATACGCAGTTTTTTCTTTTTCAAGTCTATAAAAATGGCACAGAATTTAAGGAAAAATATAGAATTGACAAAATATTAATGTATTACATAAGATAAAACAAGTGAACACTTTTACCTTTTCATGACTAAAGGCACAAGAAAAATCTACTCCCTCATCATTCGTAATTCAGCCATGACTGAGTAAAAGTGTTAATTTTATATTATTCTTAGTGATTATTGCCTCTGATGAGGATCGAACCTTCAATCTGCCACTTAGAACTGATTGTTAGCCAACGCCTTTAACCGTTATGCTACATCTTAGGAAACGATGTTATGCTACAGCAATAGAGAAATCCCATCTTGCGATATGACACATCTAAAGAAAACTGGTTTTAAAATGTAATTTTACTTCTGTTTTTGTTTGTTATGTCTTTGATTTATGGAAATAGTGAAATACCAAAGTAGAGACCTGGGAGTTCTTTGAGAATTTCGCATAAATTTCCTGTGTCTGGCCACCGAATTCTTCTTATACAGAGAAAGGGTATTATTTAATCTTGCAATTCTGTTCTGTAAGAAGAGACTTTCAGGAAGAAGAATAAAATGAGAATGGTAATTAAAAGATAAGCGCCAGAGACGCAGGCGCTTACAAATCAGCTGAGATCCTAAATGAAAACACCACCACCACCACCAGCACCAGCACCAGCACCACCACCACCACCAGTTACAGCAACAGCCCCCTTCTAAATTCCAACCCTTATTCACCATGGTAGAGGGTGGCAACGTATTAGTGTCAGAGCTAACCGGCTAACAGGGCTCTGGTGAAAATCCAGGAGGAGTCTGCATCAGGATCCGTCGTCCTCTGGTCGTCTCTGCTTCTACGTGTTGTAAGCAAAAACGAGGAACCGCAAATGAATGAAGTGAGAGCGGCGATGTTGCTTCTATGACATTCTTTTATGTGTTCTGAGCCAAAACTTCCCCGATTCTGCATGCAACTGCTGAACCTTGTCGCTCTCGGTGTCGGGGGTAAAAACCTGAAATCTTGCAGGTTTAACAAATAGCTGCGACTAATGAGGAAGACTTCATGCAGAGCAGACAATCCTGAGGCACGATCTTCGTGAGCTCTATGCAAAAGTCCGACTTGACTAACAACAAGAAAAACAGTAACAGCAGCAGCTGCACACCTCCCCTAACATCAGGATCCATCGTCCTCTATTAATCTTTGCCTCTGTGTCAGGCAAGCAAGGACGTGTCAGGCATGAAACCACAAATCCATGAGTGACGATAACGTAGCTTCTGCACATATGCAATCACCATTCTTTTGTTTTTTTTTTCTGGGATAAACTTTCCTTGACTTCGTATGTAACTACTGGGCTTCGCTGCTCTGAGTGTTGAGGGTAAAAATCTGCACTCTTGCAGGTCTAACGAAGATCTGCGACTAACGTGGAGGACTTCATGCAGACCAACCAATCCTGAGGTATGATTTTCTAAACAAGGAAGCTTTTGTCATGATTTTTCACTTGCATATGAGCTTACTCAAATTGTTGACAAGCCCACATGCGTACCCAATGCTCCTGGACATTTTGAATGCCTTCTTGATTTTTTATTCTGACCACTTGCCCTTAACATTACACATCTACTGTCCTGTCTCCTCTAGGTTCCTCCGATCACTGAGTTGTCTCAATTAAGATCAAAACGAAGTTAAGTCCTCTGATGTCCCTTCCCACCGCAGAGTTTATCGATATTATATATTTAGTTCCTTCATATCTGAAATCCCTCTGAAATCCATTTTCAAAAAGAATGTGTCTTGCATCGTATCCGATATATCTGAGTGGTTGACTGTTGGTATTGAGAACGTTATATCCTCTAAAGTCTCGAAACAGAGACCAAACGGCCAACCATGGTCCACTCCTGAATGTACAGCCACTATTTCCCACAGAAACCACTATTTTAGTTGCTTTTAACGAAATAGATTCTCTGAAAACAAGGTCTCCTTTAAAACTGCCCAAAACCACTGCAAAAGATTTATAGAAAACGCTAACGAGTCCTATAGCCAATCAGTTAAATCTAGAGTGGCTGATCAGAGGCTTGGCTCCCATAAGTTTTGAAGAATAACAAACAGGGTCTTGAACAGATGTAACGCCTCTATCCCAACCATCATAATTGGACCATAGGTGATATCCTCGGCATCTGATAAAGCCAAAATGTTCGCAAAGAACTTTGCAGTAAATTCCACCCTTTGCAATCAAGGCCACCTACCTCCAGAATTTCCTCCCTATAACTGAAAAAACTCTAGGCAACATATGAATAACTCTCTAGGATGTTGCCAAACGTATCAAGATGCCAACAATGCAACTGGTCCTGACAACATTTCCGTCATAGCAGTCAAGAAACTGCAACCCGAAATAGCTTCTATCTTTTCAAAGCTGTTCAATCGTTGCTTAAAGGAGAAAGGCTTCCCATCACTTTGGAAGACTTCATTAGTCTGCTCAGCATCCCAGTACAGACTGATCAGTCATGAGTAAGTTAATTGAATCTGTAATAAATCAAGAAGTTGTCAACCACCTGAGCAAAAACAAGCAACTTTCTTAGTGACAAGCAATATGGATTTGGTCCTGCAAGATCAACAGCTGATGTGCTGATTGATATTGCACACGATCAGTGAATCTATCGATGGAGGCTTCATTTTTAGAGAGATAGCTCTTGATATATTAAAGGCCTTCGATAGGAGTTGGCGGAAAGGTTTGCTTCACAAGCTTGTTAGCTATGAAATATCTGGAAATGTTCTCTCAACCATCGAATCCTTTCTCTCCGATAGGTCTATTAAAGTACAAGTCTGTTGTACACAACATCAATGCCGGCATGCTTCAAGGATCCATTCTGGACCCAACCCTCTTCCTGATCTTCATAAATGATCTTCCAAATCATATTCTGAGATCATTCATTGACATCTATGCAGACGACACATCAATCTATGGCAACACTTTCAAAAGCATTGATGATCAAGATCTGTCTGATTCTCTCTCTTTCTCTTTTTCTCTTTCTCTTCTGACTTGGAGCACGTGGTACAGTGGTAGGAAAAGTGGCTAGTTACTTTATATATATATATATATATCCAAGCAAGCGTTGTTGAACGTCACGGAACTTTCTCGTTTGAAAATCTTCTTCGTGAGGTTCTCAAACCGTCGAGCTATCCTTCTGGGTTCAGGTGGCAGTCCGTAGAGTATTTCCCCGATTGTTCTTAATTCGGCCATTTTTTTCGAGCGCTTTCGACTTTCCTAGTCGTCTTCAAAGGTAGTTTTTTTTTAAATAGGAAGACTTGAGTTAATGTTTTATAGGTATCGTTAAGGGCGAATGAAAGAAAAGAGAGGGTGTGTGGTTGAGTGGATTTTATTCTATCGTTTGTGTATTTGCTTGGATAATGACTTGCTGCCTAAGTATACATATATATATATATATATATATATATATATATATATACTTTCAACAACAACACGCTTTACAACAACACAGTTAATGCCCCTTTAGGATTTAACAGTTTTAATAGTAGAGCACTCTTTGGAGTTGCGAGATTGTTGTCATCAGCGATTATGCAAAGTTCCGCTCGAGTGTAGAACACTTTTGACAACAACACGCTTTCCCCGCTTCTTGGGTAAGTGTATGTTAACTTCAGTTACTGTATGTGGCGATTTCTCATAGTCGCATGGCCATAGACGTTATCCTAGTAATTCTAGTCTGAATCTCCGAACTGCATTCGATCCCATGCGACTGCTTGCAACTACTACTCCTGCACTGATGAGGGTAGAAAACCCGAAACGATATCGTCGGTAAGTATCAAAACACTTTAATATTTTAAAATATTTATAGTATATAAATATATTATATATATAAGTACATAAGTGATGAGAATAAAAATTGGATAGAATGCAATATTTATTAAATCATCCATTTTTTAAATGTTTGCATTACAGTAAATTTTATTGACTTATCTGCTATATTCCCTCTGAAGATAAGAGCATATCTTTGAAAATCCATAGATTAAGGAAAGGAAAAGTTTGTTTTTTTATATTACTCTTGTTTGAACAATTGATGATTTCATAAATATTGCATTCTATCCAATTTTTATTCTTATCACTTATCTACTTATTTTCCTGTTTGTTTTATGTGTGAATCAAAAAAGAATCTGTTTGTTATACTGAAATAAAATGAGTTGGATAGACGTACAGTATAAATAGAACAAACAAGATAACTTGCATTGAAATAAATAAGTGTGTTACATTAATACTGGGTTCTTTTTAATCATGCCGGGTAAAGCCAGATTGGGACAGCTAGTACTGAAATAAAATGAGTAATATATACTACAGTATAAATAGAACAAACAAGATAACTTGCATTGAAATAAATAAATGTGCTACATTAATACTGAGTTCTTTTTAATCATGCCGGGTAAAGCCAGATCGGGACAGCTAGTACTGAAATAAAATGAGTAGGATAGACTACAGTATAAATAGAACAAACAAGATAACTTGAATTGAAATAAATACATGTGTTACATTAATACTGGGTTCTTTTTAATCATGCCGGGTAAAGCCAGATTGGGACAGCTAGTACTGAAATAAAATGAGTAGGATATACTACAGTATAAATAGAACAAACAAGATAACTTGCATTGAAATAAATACATGTGTTACATTAATACTGGGTTCTTTTTAATCATGCCGGGTAAAGCCAGATCGGGACAGCTAGTACTGAAATAAAATGAGTAGGATAGACGTACAGCATAAATAGAACAAACAAGATAACTTGCATTGAAATAAATAAATGTGTTACATTAATACTGAGTTCTTTTTAATCATGCCGGGTAAAGCCAGATCGGGACAGCTAGTACTGAAATAAAATGAGTAGGATAGACTACAGTATAAATAGAACAAACAAGATAACTTGAATTGAAATAAATACATGTGTTACATTAATACTGGGTTCTTTTTAATCATGCCGGGTAAAGCCAGATCAGGACAGCTAGTACTGAAATAAAATGAGTAGGATAGACTACAGTATAAATAGAACAAACAAGATAACTTGCATTGAAATAAATAAATATGGATTTTGGTGTTATGTGAATACTGGGATATTGTATGTGTTTTATGAGAATTTTGTTGGAAAACATTATCTCATTCATCCTACAGATCGCATTTTGTCCTCAAGAATTAAGACTATTTCCTATTCTATTTCTACATTTTTTTAACGACCACGTATTTGGGTTCCTTTCTAAAAATTCAGCTGTCATATTTTGTGCTATGTTTTCTGGTGTACACACGAAGAAAACGGTAATGATTAAGAAATATTTTACACATATATATTTAAATTTCTCTCACAGACGGTTTGTTAAAGACAAACGTAAAAGGTACAAAAGATACATAAAACGATGAGAATCATGAACATATTTACTACCGAAAAGCTACATTAAAAGACTACAGTAATTCCACTGAAACACAATCGAAAATAACATGTGTTTTCAGGGTAAACAAATAGAGAGAGATACGTTGGGCGATGTATATGTAATATAGACTTACTATGTTGATGTTCTGGGAATGTATAGCTAAGACTAATAAAACGATTTTCAAGATGATTGCTACCATAATGTGAAAGGTGTCTGACCGGAAACGGCATCAGAGTTGTGAAAACCATGTTGAGATTGAGAGCAAGTCAGACGCAGTCATAAAGTAGTATGCCATAAATGGATGGTTAAATATGTAGCAGTTATCTGAATTACCTATTTTCTATTGGTCTACGTGACCGGCAGTAAAATGTGATTCATCTTGACGATTATGTACCCATAGCCTCTTCACTGCACGAGATTCATACGCAATGAATCGTGATAAGTGGAGATCTCCAGTTCCAGTCTTACTTTCAAACAAACAAGACGTATATTGCTGCGGTCTCTACCAGGCTTGCGGTAGTTGTGGAACTCCAGGATAACGTTATTTCGTCTTGTCTATGTTAACCAACCCATTGTACAAGCTTCATTGTGTTTCTGTGTTTCCAGTAAATAAATCTACACACATCTTTAGTTGTGAGCCCATTGTTTATTTCGTGAGGAATGGTGACCCTGTTTTGCTTATTCTATTTCAGTCAGATTCGGCCAGACGTATTACTCTTTGAAGTAAGTCGTCATTCTGATTTTCTTCCCGATTTAAACGCAATACTAAAATTGACAACATCAGCTAAACAAATAATGTCACTAAGACATAGCTTCTTTCCTGTAACAATTATAAGAAACCTTCATGAATTGGAACAAATACATTGAAGATACTGCTAAGTATGCGGCAAAGACGGTGGGCTCCTTCTACCGGGCTAGAAAACTTCTCACATTTGCCGATATCCTATATCTCTACAAAGCCACCATTCATCCATGCATGAGGTATTGTTGGCACATCTGGGCTAGTGTACCCACCACTAGTCTCCCCCTCTTGGACAGAGTCTAAAAAAATAGTCTCTAACCTAATAGGTCCCACACTGTCTACCAAGCTCCAGCCCCTGTCACATCGCCAGTGTTTTATCCCTGTACCTGTTTTACAAGTACTTTAACGGAATGAGCTCTGACGAACTTGCTGCACTTGCGCCCCCTCAACGTAAATATCCACAACCAACCCGACAAACAGCAAAATCACACCCCTTCACTATAGAGGTTCTCAGATGCCGGAAAAAATTTTACTCTAATGGCTTCTGATCTCGAACCGCTTACCTTTGGAATTCCCTCCCTGCTTTCTGTTTCCCTTGCTGTACCAACATGCAGAAATTTAAATGTAATGTGAATAAACATCTTGCTATACAGCTCCTCACTTAGGATGCCCCATAAATCTGGCCCCTGATTTCACAGTAGCCCTTTACGTCTTAGTGGCTTGTTTGAGTGTATAAAAGTTTAATAACAAAAAATCTTATGCACCCTGTTTAAAAGATAGTTGTAATTCTGTCACTGTCAGAATTACGACATCGATTGAGAGAGAATGAGAAAAAATGAGAGAGCGAAACTTGCAGTCCGAGTGAGCAAACATAGCGCCGTTTGCTCCCTCAAACTGGGAGCTGGGAAGTTGACTGCATCTGTAACGCAGGAGTGCATCAAAGGAATAAAAAGCAGGAACGAAGCGGAATCCTGTGCTTTAATCGCCCATGTAGGAGTGAATTTATATCTTTGGTTTCTGGAAGTAAGGAGTGCATTCTCACGTTGGCTAGTATGATTCATGGGGGATAACTTGGATATGATTAAAGAGAAATAACTCTTTAATATTCTGAGCCAACAGTCCTTTCATGCTTCTGTTTATCTTCAAAACTTAAAAGACATTGCTCTTTCTGCTTCTCGTAAAGTCGGTTCTCTCTATCGCTCCTAACACTATCTCATGCGTGAGGCTATTCTCTATATGTACAAATATACTATCGGACATTATACGGAGTACTGTTGTCATATTTGGTCTGGTGAATCTCTGTTCCATTTGAGGGTTGTTGATAAGGTGCAGAAACGTGTCTGTAATTTGGTTGGCCCCACCCTTTCGTCTTCTCTACATCCTCTTTTTCACAGACGCGATGTTGTTAGTCTCAGTCTTTTCTATAAATACTATTATGGCATGTGTTCTTCAGAATTGTCTGATTTATTCTCTGCTTCCTTTGTTCCAGCTCGTTTAACTCGTTGGTCTAGTGGTCTCCATTGATTCACTGTTCTGATACCTCGTTATAATACAGCTTCCAATTCCAGTAGCTTCTTTCCAAGAACTTCAGGCTTGTGGAACTCTCTTCCTGCTGACTGTTTTCCTCCTGTCTAGAGCCTTGGTCTTTTGAAGATTAAGGCCAATCGGCATCTCATGTCTTTCTGATAATCATCTTTCGTTTTTTTTTTTTGCTCCTTACATCAAGTGGCTTCATGCCTTGTCTGGAGCGACTCCCATATAAAAACGGGAACAAGATTCGAAACCATTGACGGGGCGAAATGTGTTTGTTTTTCTACAAGGTGCTCAACAAAAGATATGGAATTCTTTGAAGGCGGACTAATGGGGTAGAATCACCGTTTCCAGGCTTATATTGATTCTTGATGAAGAATATGGTGGGAAATGCGTTCTATGTTATGACTTAATAAAGTTTTCCATACATTAGTCGCAGTCCGTTTTCTGACTTTCGCTTGTATTTGCAATAAGCTGAAAAAAGAACCAGGAATATAAAAAAGAAAGTAGATTTTTTTTTTATATTTGCAATAAGCAATAAAAACAAAAACAAAGAAACAATAAAAAAAATAAAATAAAAAAGAAATAATTATTATATTTGCAAAACACAAAACTACAAAGAAAACAAGAAAAGAAAAACCAAGAAAATAAAAATAAATAAAAAATTCTTATATTTGCAATAAGTAAAAAAAAAAACAACAAAAAAAACCCAAAGTAAAACTACAACAAAAAATTCTTGTATTTGTAATAAGCTAAAAAAAACAACCCAAAAAAACAACAAAAAAACCCTCATATTTGCAATGAACAAAAAAATAAAGAAATCAAAAACATAAAAAAAAACATAAATAAAATGGATTGCAGAGGAGGCGATAAAGAGTCTATCTATTCCTACTCAGAATAAGAAGAGAAGAATTAATATGTGCCGCCAAATGGGGTGTGAAAGAGCTGGTTTGTTTTAATAGCGTAATAACAAGAGGGGCCTCATTGAGATGCCGTGTTCCTAGCCATGACCCCATGATCGCACCTATTTAATCTAAGCGCACAATAGTCAGGAAACTATTTCCACACCTGCTAGTGTGGCCCGTTTTTTATTCTAATACAGAAACTAATCATCACCTCCTTATTCTGAACGTTGCCCCACCAAACACCCACCCATCCCCAAATCGCCACGTTCCGGACAATTAACAAATAGTTTTCATGGATTTGCAACCATTGACCCCTGAGACTGACCTGCCGACAAAGCACTCTTTTCAGAAGCATTTGGTCCCACTATCATGAACACTTTTGCTTTAGTACCTTGTAAACACCGCATATGCTTTATATATATATATATATATATATATATATATATATATATATATATATGTAAAGTAAGGAAATTGACATCTTTGAAGCACGCATTAGAATGTATTAAAGTGAAATATTTTGAAAACCAACAATCGTGCAATTTAAATGAAAAATTCATTTATTATTATTTTTATTTGCAAGTTTTCGTTGTAGAACAACTTTGTCAGGCGAGACTGTCTTATAGTTTTTTTTTTCTTCTTTTCTTCCTCCTCATTTTGATGGTATTAACCCCGAGGGGTCGAATCACGATATGAGCAGAAAGAGACGTCAAGTTCTTACAGACGTTAGGATAAGTGTAGTCCTGGCGATGTTATGTGCAGATTGGCGCTTTTTTAAAGTAAGGAAATTGACAACATCTTTGAAGCACGCATTAAGAATGTATTAAAGTGAAATATTTTGAAAATCAACAATCGTGCAACATATATATATATATATATATATATATATATATATATATATATATATATATATATACATATTTATCTACGTACGTATATGGCTGATCCTACCGAAATCGTTAGTGTAGAGATAATAATTCAAGTCGGTCGCAGAATTCGAAACCCTGGAAGAAGTCATGTTTATAACTCAAATTCAGCTAATTAAATGGTAGGAGTTTTAAACCTATTGTAGGCAGCTGACGTCAACAGTGTTCAACTTATGAAGGAACATGCATTAAAGCTATGATTTTGACGGCTGTATTAATACTACTCACTACAGTGTCCAGCCTAGATTGGGGGCGACAAATATATCTATATATAACATTTTTTATATAAATATTTTTTTACCTACAGACACATATGTTTCATGCTTACGCAATCATCAGTGTAGGAGATGATTATTACTGCCGGTCGTGGGATACGAACCCAGTCACATAGTTACAAAGTCACTTTTGTCTCTGCAGTCCGGTATTTAACCCCTCGGCCACCATGTATCACCAAGGGGAAAAAAGAGAATTAAATTCTATTTAATGTCGAGTCGAGTCGGACGTACACAGTAGGCTAGTCATAACAGTGTTCGACCGCGGAAGATGGAACTTGCATTACACTTAAATTGACAGCCTTTTATTAATTCTCTTAAAGAGACATAGTCCTTCTTGAAAGGGGCTATAACAATATTTTTTATATAACTATTTTTAATTTTTACCTACAGACATATATATATATATATATATATATATATATATATATATAATGGCGTATTAGTGGGTTCCCCCACGTGTGAGTTTGCTCTTTTCTTTGTTTTTTGTTTGGTTTCACCCAAAAATGAACCACTGTATAGTGTACGCTTTTTTCAAGACACTTTAATCCAATAATTTTTCTGATGATTTTGTAATGTTGCAGAGACGATATTAACATAAAAATGTTGTTTGGCACAAGACAAATGAAACGGACCGTAAAAAATATATCTCATAAAAATGTTATGTTTTTTGAAAATGTGAAAAAATAAAAATTAAAAATAATAAAATAAAAACATGGTTATTGGAATATAATATGAATCATGAATCATCGAGCTGAATCTTTTAAGGAGCCTGCAAAGAAAAAGGGAACTGATAATATATGCTTATACATATATTGTCATTAATAATAATTATATATATATATATTAGTTCCTAGACTGAAGATTGCGTTAGCATGAAACATCGATGTCTCTAGGTATTTAAATAATTAATATTTATTTATAAAAATATTATTGTTTATCAGCCCCCCTCCCACAAGGGCTGGGCACTTTCGAGCAGCTTTAATAACAATCAGTACAAATAGCTATATGCGAGATCCGAACACCGTTTCGTAAGATCACTCTATCTGCCTGGTAAATAGCAGCCGATTGTCGCTATTTACAGTTAAAGTTACTCTATATTTACTAACTAATTGACGATGGCCGTTTGGATTAGATCACCGACTACGAATCAGTGGCGATTTGTGTTCGGGGTTCGCGCCTACCGACCGTCGGGAATTAGTTCCTAGACTGAAGATTGCGTTAGCATGAAACATCGATGTCTCTAGGTATTTAAATAATTAATATTTATTTATAAAAATATTATTGTTTATATATATATATATATATATATATATATATATATATATATATATACTTGTAATCCAGGGTTTCGAATCGTACGACCAGTAGTGAATAGTCATATCTCTATGCTGATGAGTCCTGATTGAAAAGGGACGAAACGTATACGTACATAGATAATAAACAACAACAAATATTTATATATATATATATATATATATATATATATATATATATATATATATATATATATATATATATATAGTATGGTACACGTATTGTATTAGTTTTATTCTTTTTTTTTTTAATTTATAATTCTGATTTTTTTAATTTAAGTATAAAATCACTACACCTCACCCTATAATGATATGATTGTGATACTTCCTCATAGTTATCACCTGTTTATATATAGAATTAACTATTGCAATTACATACGTTGTATTTAACTAGTTTGCTTGTCTTTATGGTACTTATTTCGTAAGTTCCTTGTATGAATACTAGAGCAGGTAACAATGTAAGTAAATTGAACCGAGATAGATAAGAGCAATAATGAATGATACAAGCAATTTAAGAAAGATGTTTGAAGCCTAAGAATCCATTTTTTTTAAAATAAATAGTAATTTATTTAAAGTAGTCCAAAATTTTCCACGTAATACGTCTTCGTCAGAGGTACAAGACATTTTATTTTTTCTATTTATCGCTAGTAGAAGGTAGAATCCGTAAGATGTTGATTCGGTAATAGTTCAAATGTCGAAGTCTTTTAGGGAAAGATGCGCGGACACGCATAAAAGATAAGAATATATGTTGGTCTCCCATTAGAAAGCATTCAATATTGAAATGTAAGAAAGATGTCTGAAGCCTAAGAATGCATTTTTTAAAAATAAATAGTCATTTATTTAAAGTAGTCCAAAATTTTCGATGTAATACGTCTTCGTCAGAGGTACAAGACATTTTATTTTTCCTAGCGACATGTTTATCGCTAGTAGAAGGTAGAATCGTAAAATGTTGATTCGGTAATAGTTACAAAGTCACAATTTAGTTTTAATTATAGAAATATCGATGTTTGTGTACATATGTATGTGTGTGTATGTGTATGCATACACATGTCTGTATAAACATGTATATGTGTGTGTATATTTCTGCGTGCTCATATATAAAGATTTTATGTATATTTATGTTATATGTGTATGTATATGTGCATGTATCTTGTAATGGTGTATACGTATATACATGCATGTTGGGTTATGTATACTATATATGTATATATAACGGTATCTATATATATATACATATGTCAGGGCGTATACGTATGTATACGTGTGTATATGGGCGTATGTGTGTTTCTTTCGGCATGTGTGTGTTTATATGTATGTGTATGTGTGTGTATATATATATATATATGTAGGTAATAAATAAATAATAAATAAATAATATTTATTCATAAATATTATATATATATGTGTGTGTGTGTGTATATATATGTATATGTATACATGCATATATGTGTATTATTTTATATATATATATATATATATATATATATATATATAAGTGTGTGTTTAGCTGGTTACCTGTGTATCTAGTAATTTGCACACATGTGTGTATTTTATATAAAGATCAGAAATGTATATATGTGTATATCCGTGTATGGATATATGCGTATATATCTGTGTTTGTTATTTTATATATATATATATATATATATATATATATGTTTATGTATCTATTAATTTGTGAGCACGTGTGTATTTTATATAAAGACCAGATATTTGTGCTTGAGAGTGTATATATGTGTATATATGTGTATATCCATGTATGGATATTTGCGTATATATTTGTGTTTGTTATTTTTTTATATATGTATATATATATATATATATATGTGTGTACTTGTGTATCTATTAGTTTGTGCGCACGTGTGTATTTTATATGGAGATCAGATATTTATGCTTGAATATGTATGTAGATAGATTGAAACTTTGAAGTATTAAATGGAAAAGAAAGGAACCCAAGCTAAGTGGGTAATAAAACAATAGAAAAAGGAAAGAATTAGAAGGCAGGTAATAAACATGATAAAAAAGATAGAAACTAATTGAAAGAGTTAACAAGTTAAGAATGTAGTTAGATGGTGATGAGAGAAGTATTACAACGCTTTCGATGCACTTGTGGCGCAGGATAAAGTATTTGGTGTTGAAGAGGGTGCAGTTAGTAAATATATATATATATATATATATATATATATATATATATATATATATATATATATGTAGGTAATAAATAATTAATATTTATTTATAAATATTATTATATAGCCCCCCTTTACTAAGGTCGGGCACTCTGAGTGAATTAAATAACAAGCAATACCACTGGCTTCATTGCGAGATCCAACACGATTTGTTGTTGTTGTTGTTGTTGATCACTCTTCGCTGCTTGCTGTAAATACCCGCCATCTTGGTATTTACAAAGTTAAATTCCTACTAGCTTCCAAGCTAATTTGTGGTGGCCAACGGGTAACGCTCTTGAATGCAAATCAGTGATCCGAGTTCGCGCCCGTCGGGAATTAGCTTCCTGCACTGAAGATTGCATAAGCATGAAACATCGATGTCTGTAGGTAATAAATAATTAATATTATTTATAAGTATTATATATATATATATATATATATATATATATATATATATATATATATATATTAAACAAAGGATGACCTCAAACAATTTTCTTAGTCCTACAATTGCATGATTATTTTAACATCAAAACCCGTTTCATTATTTTGTAGAACTCATATTTTGGCAAGGCAAATTCTGACTACTGACCAGGAAACCAATCTTTTCATGTGAGGAAATTACAGGAAGTACAACAGAAGAATTCATCATGGAGAAGACGTTTACATATGAACCACAGGGAAATTCCAACTGCATTCAAAATCCATTCCTCGTTTAATGTCATCCAATTATTCAGTCATTGTTCGTGATTGGTGGATGCGTCTCATATGACCGAATATTGTCAATAACAAAATCAATACATGGTTTCGCTCACTTCATAGTAGCCCGAATCCTAGTTGACTGGAAGAATGTAAGTAAGAATAGTGCCTTAGAAGTAGGTCTTTCATTTGCATCTGTACATTTGAACTGACAACAAAAAACCAAAGAACTTGGATCAGAAAGCAACAGAGATCGGACTACTTTTATATAGACCTGTATTTTAAGCAAGTTTTTTTTAAGATAGGCCCAAGAAGGAAGACACAAAAGTTTGAAGATAAGTTCTTTCCCTGAATGTCTTACAAAGAGGAACCAGAGATTGGAGCTCAGTCGAAAATAACAACCAAAGATCGGAAATAATACATTCAGCATGACACAAAATATTGTGACTGAGAGACCGGACTACTTTTCAGTGGGACAACCTATATTTTAAGCAATTTATTAATTGATTCAATCCAATCATATGAATCAGATGATTTTATTGTTGGCATTGGCTTCCCCAATATCCTTCTAGTTAGAATTCTTAGTAGAAAAAAAATCGGGTACTTACAGGAGGGCCCACGTGTAGGTTGCCATCATCCTAGGTGAAATTGTTTCTGTGGAACAAACTAGATTCGAACTTGGCACACCCAGGTTGTCAGTCCGTGCCGTTAACCACTTAGATACCGTCACCTCCCACCACCTTTGTTGACTTTAGATTTGAAGACGACTATTATGTAATCTGCAGGGAAGTGGTCCCGCGGTCTCGCGGTCTTTACCGAGTTTCCTCTTGAGAAATAACGCACTAAAAAATAGATCATTACCTCAGAAATATTTTCTGTTTGTCCAAATTTGAAGCGTTTGATAAAATTGTCTATTGAGATTAGATATATTTCAAATTCGATAATTTATCCATATCATTGTATGGATATTGGTAAATGGTTTAGGGTTAGGGTTAGGATTTGGGTTAGGATTGATTTGATGAGATTTCTGCATTCATTCATTTCGTATGAATCAGATGATTCTATTGCTGGCATTGATTTCTCCAGAATCTTTCTAGTTAGAATTCTTTCTAGAAAAAAAATCGAGTACTTACAGGTTATCAACATCCTAAGTGAAAGTGTTTCTGTAGAACGAACTGGATTCGAACTTGGCACGCCCAGGTTGTCAGTCCGTGTTGTTAACCACTAAGCCACCATCACCTCCCAGCAAGTAATTGTAAGATAGGCACATGAAGGAAGACAGGAAAGTTCTCTACAGTTATAGTAGAAAACGAGTTCTCACTGTGGATGTCTTACAAGGATGGACCAGAGGTTGGAGCTCAGTCGAGCACCTTCCATGGAAATGATGGTACTTCTCCAGATTAGGACCCAAGTTAAAATCGACTTTACGTCGGTACTTTCTGGATGTTTACGTAAACTGTTGGAAAATGTCGAATGAAAAGTCGGTTAACCTACCTGCATCCAAAAAATCCAAAACGAGGCTGGATGTACAAGTGGGAAAAAAACAAACATTAATCAACATTAAAGCAAAATTTCACTGAACAAATAGTAAAAAAGTGTTTTTTTTCACACGAAACAGTTTTTTTGTTGTACTTCTCCAAATTAGGACCCAGGTTAACCGTGACACTCACCCTAACCGACGCCAAGTCGATTTTAGCTTGGGTCCTAATCTGGATAAGCACCTTTCTGTTTTTAAAGATGGTAAAAATGCAGCAGATTTTCTGTTGCCGTTAATGACAACGCAGACGAAGCTAAAATCAACTTGGCTTCCTTCGGTGCTTTCCTGCGGTTGACATAAACATCCGGAAAGTACGATTTCAGCTTGGGTCCTAATCTGGAGAAGTACCGAAATTATGATAAAGTAGTAGAGAAAGACTAGAAATGTCTCTTCTACGAGAAAGGGGGCTGTAGGGAAAGAGAAGAGATCATTCTCCCATTAGATTGCAAAGTCCATTTTGTACTCTGTCAAGGCAACAAAAAAAAAACAAGTGCTTTGAGCAGCATCTTCCCAGATGTGGGAGCATCCCTTCATCTAAGCCCTTAAGATAGGTGTGTTACACAATGAAGCAGGTTCAGAGTAGGTACAACATTTAAACATTCGGTATCTTCATCACAGAATATGATGGTTTCATCTATTTTAAGGTGTGCATAACATTTGATGACAGATTTATACACACGCAAAAATGATTCTTATAAACGGACCCACTCTCTCCCCACCAGGCAAGTAATGTCTGTACAGATTGGTAACCGTGCTACATATCAGATACCTGCTTGGTCACAAATATTATTTTAGAATTTTCTTTCTAGACTAGTTGCTCTACTAAGGCTTGAGAGTCTAACCTACTATGGACTCATGTCATTGCCAAGATATTTGTGATCGTGTCTTTGCAATCTTGATGGAATTTGAACACTATATGTCAAGTCGACAGTAAATTGATGCCGTCCTAACGAGATTTTTCCCACGTGTGAGTTTGTTTTTCTTTGTTATTTCTTTGTTTTTGCCAACAATGAACCACTGTGTGGTGTAGGGTTTTTCAAGACATTTCAACTTGAGAACTTTTCTTCTTTGTGGATTTTTCTGATGATCTTCAAGTGTTGCAGAGACGATATTGACATAATAATCTTGTTTGGTTCACCTCCAGAGAAACGGACCGTAAATATACATCTCACAGAGATGTTATGTTTTTTAGAAAATGTGAAAAAATAAAAATGAAAAAATAAAAAATAAAAAACCATGGTTACTGGAATATAAAATTAACCTGACTTTATATATATATATAGCATTAGATAAAGTGAAAGAATAAAATAAGGTGCGAATCAAATTTTATTACAATTCAAAGTTCAAGCAAAGCAATTGAAAGTCCTTAACCTATGGGTTTAAAAAAAGAAAATTCTTCTCGTCAGAGGATCATTACCGCAGTGGAATTACAGCGAGTAAATAAAACTTTACTTTTAAAACATAAAGATAAAAATATAAAAATATAATAATAATAAACAAAATTAATAATAAAATTAATAATAACAAAAAAATTTATAAAAAAAATTAATATATGCAACACAAATTGTATTGGCCAAAAACATATATTTAAGTTGAAATACCTTATCAAGGTATGGCTAGAAATAATATTGATTAAAATAGTTTTTCAAAATAAGCAGTCCAAATGGTGGAAATGAAATCCCAAAGTAAGCCGAAATGTTACAATTCCATGTGAGATGCTCAAGACATGTATTACATGTAAGCGAAACAATGATTAGAGGATCATGCTATATGGGATAAAATTCAAAATACAACTCAGTAGATGCAAGCGCCGCTAAGGCCAATTCGAACAATGTTAAGCTGATCTGATGTTATCGGCCATTATTTTCTTCCGGGTCCGATGAAGTTACTCCAGTGAAAAATAATATTCAAAGGTAATCCTCTACGACACAAGCTCGCGCAAGTCCTGCAGACAGCGTGATATATATATATATATATATATATATATATATAGATAGATAGATAGATAGATAGATAGATAGATAGATAGATAGATAGATAGATATCAAAAGGTCAGGGTTAGGGTTAGAAAACATTCATAAGGTTATTTGAAGAGTTTAGAATACCAAGTAATGTTATAAAATCGTTTTTTTTTCTTTATTAAATGAATGAAATAATTTATTTAAATGCATATCTGAGACTCTCGGTATTAAAACACTTTTTTCAAAGAGTACTTTTTTTGCTGGTATTAACTCCAAGGAGTTACCCACTCGTGGATATTGCAAAGTGAACGTTCGATCTTATTGACGAGTGTGAGAAAGAGAGAGAGAGTGGGAGTTAGAGAGAGTAGCAGTCAGCGGGACAGTTAGAGAGAGGGAAGCAGTCGGAGTGAAAGAGAGGTAGAGAGAGAGAGAGAAAGGGGTGAGAAAGAGAGGGAAAGAGAGAAGCAGTCAGAGGAGACTTAGAGAGAAAGGTAGAGTGCAAGAGACAGAAAGAGAGAGAGAGAGAAAAGGAGAGAGAGAGAGTGAGAAAGAGAACGAAGGAGGAAAGAGAATGCGAGTGAGAGAGAGAGAGAGACAGCCAGCGCGAGAGTTAGAGAGAGGGTAGCAGTCGGAGAGAAAGAGAGGTAGAGTGAGAGAGAGAGAAAAGGGAGAGAGAGGGAAAGAGAGAAGCAGTCAGAGGGAGAGAGAGAAGAGAGCAGTCGGAGGAAGAGGTAGAGTGTGTGTGTGTGTGTGTGTGTGTGTGTGTGTGTGTGTGTGTGTGTGTGTGTGAGAGAGAGACGTTTTAAAAGAAAAATGGTACACACACCTTTTATTAACTTTTCTATGTTGTTATGCATGGCCCGGGCAACGCTAGGTGACGCTGCCAGTCACCAATAAGTAATTCAGAAGAAGTTCGACTTTATCAATGTAGACTCGAATTGATTACACTTTATCAATATTACTTCTATGTGGTTCAGATAACTGCACTGTTTATTTTAGGCTTATCAGTACAAATACAAGGTGAGGTACACGTCGTAGATTACCTTGGGAATCACATAAGTAAAGTTTTACCTTTCTCATTTGCTTTCAGCGGGTGTGGCAATGTAGCAGGTTCTCATGGGAAAAGGCAAAGGCACCAAGTTCGACGTTTAGATGAGAGACATCACGAAGGACCGGCAAATATAAGATTGTATAAAGCTTGGAAGAACCTCACAAAGATGGTGTCAGCTACAGCTACGGGTTAAATAATAATTACTACAATTGGTGATATTACCTTTTGTTCATAATGGACTATTCCAGTATTTATATTCTTTCCTTTCTTTGTTATCTTCGACCCATCGACTGTTAATGAACACAGAGAGAGAGAGAGAGAGAGAGAGAGAGAGAGAGAGAGAGAGAGAGAGAGAGAGAGAGAGCGAGAGGGAGAGAGGGAGAGAGGGAAAGAGAGAGCGATATATCTATATATACATATATATATAGAGAGAAAGAGAATTAGAGAGAGAGAGAGATAGAGAGAGATAAAGAAATATATATATATATATATATATATATATATATATATATATATATATATATATATATTAGTACTTCATGTATCCACATAAAATATTATAAGGAGATATAATTTTTTATGTATCAGTTTTCAGTATTTACTTCAACAGTGCTCGATACGTAAGTAGAGCTAGGTAGTAAGCAATGAAAATATATATGGCAATCAAGCTACACAGAGGCTCCCGTGTTTCATCCCCGGGGGGAATCGTCAGGCTAAATGCATTTAGGCATTTAGCCTGACGATTTCCCCCCGGAGATGAAACACGGGAGCCTCTGTGTAGCTTGATTGCCATATATATTTTCATTGCTTACTATATATATATATATATATATATATATATATATATATATATATATATAGAGAGAGAGAGAGAGAGAGAGAGAGAGAGAGAGAGAGAGAGAGAGAAAGAGGAGGAGATAGAGAAACGGAAGCGAGAGTGATATATCACGTAAATAAGAGCGGGAAGTTAAACAACATGCAGTGAGAGGTGAGAGTGATACATAGAAATTTAGTAAGAGATGAGTCACTTAGTAAGTTAATTGCAAATTACGGCTAATTCGAACAGGGTATTTCAAAGATGTTTACTGTGGTAATACATATAGACTCGAGGGGTGGGGGGAACCATTTTACTTTAAACGTACATAGCAAACTGAAACTGTTTCCGGGAGGGTGGGGGGGGCTGCTCGGGGGGGGGGGTCTCTATATGAATCAGAATAGACTCGACCTAATCGTCTGGTGTACCAGGACTTCCCCTCCCTCCCTTCATAAGTAAGAATAAAAAGGACGTGATGAACGTGACAACAACAATAAAAAGGAGACAAACGCGGGTGTAAGATAAAAAGAGGATGAAGAATTTGATATATTCGGACTACTGTTCTCATCTTAGGTGTTTCTATCACAACGTTTCGGCCGATGTAACCTCCGACCTTGATGAGAACAGTAGTCCGAATATACCAAATTCTACAAATTATCAACCCTCATCTAAAAAATTCCGAAACAAAAAGAAGAGGGTTTTTATTTCGCGGGAAAGGGGGGGGGGGAGATAAATACGTCTATTTGTTCGTAGTTCATTACTTTCTTTTATGTACTCATGAGTCACCGGTTATCAAGACCAAAAGGCCACTCGAGGATGAAGGTAAATGGGTTTGTCAGGTGGATGGTGAGAAAACACCGTGATTATTGGTAACGATAGTTGAAACTGAGCAGCAATTGATTATTTAAAGAGGACAACAAGAATTTGTTAACATTGGACTTGAAAACGACCATGTTATTTTATTTACCTTCTTTCTAGGAAGTTAGACACAAGGTCAGGTATAGGTTTGATGAAACTGTTTCTGTGGAACGAACTGGATTCGAACTTGGCACATCCAGCCTGTGTCGCTAACCATTTAGCCACAATCACACCTATAAAAAAAAGAAAGACCATGTTATAGTCAGCTGGGAAGCTGCCCCGTGGTATTGTGTTCAACAGAAGGGTAGTTTTTTTTAAATAAACTTTGCTCATGGAAGTTCCGTTTAATTTTAGGTACACAGGGGGATAAATGAAAATTATTTACAGTGGTTGTAGCTAGACGAGTTCTTGTGAATGTTTTACAGAGGGAAACCATTGATCGGAGCTCAGGTGGGAGATAGTGAATTGCTAGAAGTAGGGTTAGGGTTAGGGTTAGAGTTGTTGCAATTGATGATGATGATGATGATGATGATGATGATGATGATGATGATGATGATGATGATGATGATGATGATTTCTTCATTCCAGTGTAAGAATGTTGCCTCTCGTCTTGGGTCACTAAGGGTCGGCTTGCCGCACTGAATAATGGAGCAACAGTTTAGTCCTGATATTGCTGCTGTTCTTAGTCATTGTCGGATTGGTGGTGCTGTTGCTGCTGTTAATACTGTTGATTTGTTAAGCGAGTCAGCCTTCTGCATAGAGCTCACAAAGATCGTGCCTCAGGATTGTCTGGTCTGCATGAAGTCTTCCTCGTGGGTCGCACCTGTTCATTAATCTGCCGGATTTCAGGTTTTACCTCCGACACCAATAGCAGCAAGGCTTAATGGTTGCATGCAAAGTCGAGGAAGGTTTGGCCCAGACCACAAAACGGAATAGCGCAGAAACAACATTGTCACTTTTACTTCATTGATTTGCGGTTCCGTACCTGACACGTCTTTACTTGTCACATGCAGAGACGACCAGAAGACGATGGATTCTGATGCTGACTCCTCCTGGACTTTCACCAGAGCCCTGTTAGCTGGGTAACTCTGACACAACCACGTTGCCACCGCCCCTACCACAGTGAGGGAGGGTTGGACTTTAGGGGGGGGTGCTGCTGCTGCTGCTGCTTTCAGTCGTCACCGAGATTGGTTCTGCTGGTAGTTAGCACGAGATTGGTTCTGCTGTTGGTAGTCAAGCCTCGAAGAGGTATTTAATTGCTTCCCACCGCAGGAATATGTGACACAAAGTCGGAAGGTGGGGAGAGAGTGAAGCCAGTGCCCCTAAAGAAGAAGCACTCTGGCCTATAAAAATAGCCTGGGCAGCCCCGTCAGCATTCCCCGGTCAGTGCGCCTCAGACAGTAAGCGATGAACTCAGAGAGAAACTGAGTTGCAAAAATGTGTGTCTTTTATAGTAATCGCTCAGCGTCTGCTGCTACTGGTGATGTTTTAATATGATCTGATTGGTCAACGGAAGGTAGATGTGTCAAGAGAAACAAAATTATGTTTATTTCTGGCACATAAACCTAATCTGTCGAAGGATTAACTGCCGCTTTTGTTACAAAGTAGTGATTAGTTATAAAATACTCCACGACGAGTTTCTAAGAATTGAACAGGTTGATTAAGAAGGATTATTATCAAAATCTGAAAATTTGGTGCATAATTGATAATAATCCAAGGACTAAAACAATACATAATCTTTAATGGTGAGAGACATCGATTATTATATTAAAGATGAGTTAATCAACGTTAGTTTCCATAAAGCTTTTTTCCTATAGATTTTAATCACACAAAATACAAGTTAAAATATTTCTTGGTTTGGGGATTGAGTTATGTTTTAAAAAAATCTATTTTAATTGTTAAAATTAGTTGTAATTTACAATTTATACACTAAGTTACCCATATCTTACTAATTTACTGTCTATTACTCTCACCCTCTCTCACTCTATGCTGTTTGACCCCCTACCCCGCTCTTATTTTGGACAGTGTCTATCTCTCTCTCTCTCTCTCTCTCTCTCTTTCTCTCTCTTTCTCTCTCTCTCTCTCTTATCTATCTATCTCTTTTTCACTCTGCCCTTCTTTCTTTGCTTCTCTCTCTGTCCCCCTATTTCTCTCTCTGCCTCCCCCTCTCTCTCTGTCTCTCTCTCTGTGTTTATTAACAGTGATAGGCTATAAAACTAACTGTAAATAAACCAGAAGATTGGAAAAGTCCATTATATTTAATGGGGAATATCATCACAGGTATTAATAATATTTAACACATAGTTGAAGAGAGAGAGAGAGAGAGAGAGAGAGAGAGTAAGAGAGAGAGAGAGAGAGAGTTAGAGAGAGGGAGAGAAGGGGAGTTATAACATACAGAAAGATTAATTAAATATATTTGGGAAAATACAGTGAGTAACATTGGCGCATTATTTGTGTTCTAAATGTTAACATTTCGAGGGTGCATATATATAAAGTCTTTCTTTTTTTAAAATTATGATCCGATCATTATGAATATTGGAATATATATTCTCGGCAACATAGCGAATAACATGGGCACATAATTTTATTTTTTGTAAACTTTACCAACTCGCATCCGCCCCCCCCCCCCCAAAAAAAACTTTTAAAATAAGTTAGATACAAAATATTTGATAGAGAAAATAATTGCTCCACATCAAATTTTGAGTTATATTAAGTAATACATTTTTAAAAGGATCAGTGTGCACATCAATAATATGTATGGGTTTGGTGAAATCCTAAACTATTTAACTGATCATTATAAATTATGGAATACGTTTTCTCGGCAACAAGGTGGGTAACGTGGACACATTATTATTATTTTTTTTTTGTAAACCATACCATTTAGAGGGGTGCCGACGAAACTGTACCATACTCCGTAAAGAAAGAAAAAACATCAAAATTTAAAACTAATGTTATATTTATTGCTTATACCTGTCCTGGGGCGGGTATTTTTCTAGTATATATCTAAATGAATAAATGCGAAAGTTATCCTCCCAGGTATTAGATTACCTTTGGGGGAAGGGTTAATGTAGTATCTGTTCTGTTGACATGAGACCATCTTCCCAGGGACTACCTTCTCCTTTTAGGGGTTAGGGGTAATGAAGTATCTGTGCTGTTGCCATGATATTATACGCACAGCTATTATCTTCTCCTTTTATGGGGCGATCCTCCCATGTATTACCTGCACTGACAATTCCCGAAAGGATGAAACGTATTATTCGTATGTAGATAAAAAAAAATATTTATAATTATATATATATATATATATATATATATATATGGTGTGTTAGGTAGTTGAGGATTGATTTATGCATACTATACACTTTGAAACTTCTTAGAGGTGGGAATAAATGTAGATTGATTTTAGATTTTGTCTCTGTATTTAAAAAAAAATCTGACTGGCTTTGCAAACTCACTTTCTTCTTATTCAAACAGTCAAACCCGAGCTCAATGGGTGACCGAACGGGTCAGAATCTCTTATACTGCCTCATATGCTTACCCAAATAAGATCTAAGTAAAAAAGGGTTGAGGTCTTATTCCGATGCTCCTGTTCAAATAATAACGAATGGAACAAGAAAAAAAAAAGGGGGGGCGGGGGTTCCGTTTCTGATAGCTTTACCGACATCTTGATGATAATTTGCTATTTTGCCTGGTAGCGAGTCTCTTTGAAAATCTGTAGAAATTCCTCTTGTTGATAATATCCAATTAGTGTTGAGGAAAAGAACTCTTTTAACGTTTCACTGTTGAATGAAGACGGAGGAGGAAGATCTCGGGCGAATTGCTGTCGAAGACAACAGCACTCTCGAGAGGCTCCGCGGCCGGGGGAGCGGGGAGTTTGGGTATTTGGAGATTTGAATGTCAGTTAAATATGTCAATGGCACTCGTGACAGTTTTCTGCTGATAAATATTGGATCTTGAGCCAACCACTTAAACCATCGCTTTGTGAATGTTACCGAGTCTGCTCCGAGCAATAAAACACATCAATTATAATGGGAAACAAAAAAAAAATTCTCCTTGGCCTTTTGGCTCCCGGAGAGGAGGTAAATTAAAATACTTTGACCTTGTGTCTAACCTCCGGCTGGGCTTTTTGGCTAAGATCAGAGTGTAGTATCTGTTCCGATGGATGCTACACTCTGTAGACTTATACCATCTTGGCCTTCAAGCCTTGATTCCGCCAGTCTGAGGTATTGTCTTGTACAGTTCTAGGGGGGTCCACCCTCCCAGGCTTTACCATCTTCCCCTGTAAGAAGGAGTTAGTTTATCGCTAATCGCCTGAGGCGCCCCTACCAGGGAATGCCGACGGGCTGCTCAGGCAATTTTTGTAGGCCAGAGTGCTCTTCCTATAGAACGCTGGATTTTCAATCCCATTTTCCCGACCTTGTGTCACATCTTACCGCTGTGGGAGGTAGATAAATACCAAGTGTATTATCTGTTCCGATGGATGCTACACTCTGTAGACTGGTACCGTCTTGGCCTAAGGGCCTTGATTCCGACGGTCTAAGGTATTGTCCTGTACAATTCTAAGAGGTCCACCCTCCCAGGTTTTACCTTCTCTTTGAGAAGAGGTTAGTTTATTGCTAATCGCCTGAGGCGCCCTACCAGGGAATGCCGACGGGGCTTCTCAGGCATTTTTGTAGGCCAGAGCGTGCTAATCCTAGTGCACTTGCTAACCACACCTGACTTTGTGTCTAGCCTCCTAAAGAGGATGTAAATAAAAAAAATGCTTTGATCCTGTGTCTAACCTCCTGCTGGGGAGGTACATAACTTGGCCTTTTGACAAAGATCAGAGTGTAGTATCTGTTCCGATGGATGATAAAAAAAAAATAAAATAATGGGCTGATTTATTTTTTCCCCCCATTTTTTATTTCAATATTCATTTTAAAAAAAGAAAAAGAATTGCTGTTATATTACAGCAATTCTTTTTCTTTTTTTAAAATGAATATAACAGTCAATTTCCATTGCGTTAACCCTAACCCTAACCTTAACCCTAACCTTAACCCTAACCTTGAAGCGGGATGGCAAGTTCTCTTAATTAGTCACATGACAAATTATAAACATTTTCAACAGCTCAGCAACTGAGTATTTACTTCTTTCCTACTGCTGGAAGATGTGCCACAAGGCCGGAAAGTGGAGAGAATCAAGCCAGTGCCCCTTAAAAGAGAGGCACTCTGCTCACTTATAAATAACGTGAGCAGCCCCGTCGGCATTCCCCGGTTGAGGCGCCCCAGGCAGTTAGCAATAAACTAACTCCACCCCAAAGAGGGGAGGCAAAGCCCGAGAGTGTGCACCTTCAAGAACTACCCATGACAATACGTCAGTCCGACAGATAAAAGGCCACCGAAATGTCCCAGTTTCTGCTGGACTGATTATCGAGAACGGATCCTCGACTGGTATCTTCCAGTCAACGTCTCTGCACAACAGAAGCTGCATCCGAGAGCTCGGCAACTGTCTTCACGAAATGTTACCCATAATCATATTATAATGAACTAAAAGAATACCCGTCCCAGGACGATTAAAATGAATAGTTTTGCACCACTTTTATGTCCCCTTACAAAGATACAGATCAACATATAATGATACTAAACCTCATGTCTAGAATCCTTATTCTGATTTTGATCAAAATCCATTACATGATTTTGATTCTAGAAAATGTCTAAAATATAAGGCTTAAGCTTAAGAGGTCTTAAGGAATCTTGCTTAATTGGGGTCTAATGACTGATTTTTTGTTTACCTGAGCCCTGTAAGATAACTCTATATGCTAGATATACGGTGTATGTCTGTAACCAAAACTACGTCCTCAACAAGAATATCATTTATTCCAATTTAATTTCGTTTCTTCCTATAAAAAAAAATTATAAAATTCTGTCTTCTATATTCCTCAAAATTTCTACTATTATAATATGCATCTCTGTTTTAATATATGATGGACTCTCCCGTCGATTGCGACGTATGAGGTTCCAACAACTCATACGTCGCAATCGATGGGAGAGTCCATCATATATTAAAACTTTTAATATATATATATATATATATATATATATATATATATATATATATATATATATATATATATAAAATATTGTGTGTATTAAGGCAGAATTTTCTCTGTTATTCAAACATTGTTAAAAATAACAGAATTCATCTGTTTAATTATAACTTTTTATTATTTTTTCAATTTTTCTGATGGTCTGTTTTGTATTAAAATCAAAAAAAATTAATAAATGTTCCATAGGTTTCACGAACGTTTTCGATTCTTCGTCGAGGATTATTCGACGAACAATCGATTGAATTATTAATCTTCTACTTTACTTTTTCACCGAATGGATCAGTGTAATATATTTGTTTCTTATTTTTTTAATTTGTGATTGAATAAAACTTCAAAACTAATTTTAACCTTTTTCCGTCGCCGAACTGACAATGGATGAAATGGAATTCCGTATTGAACAAACTCAATCGGATGAGATACATGGTGCAATTATGTTTGTGAACTTGTTTCCAGAAGCCATATACCATTTAGAGCAGAGGCGGGCAACCTTTTCAGAGTGAGGGCCAGATGAGACTTTTGGAAGGAGATCGCGGGCCGGAGTGAAAAACGAAATCTTAGAATGACTATATTTTGTTTACATGAATAAATTGTACAAAAATTGCATTGAACACTCTACAAATCTGATTTTTTTTCTCAAGAGACTTCTGTACGTGATGTTATAAAAGGCGCCGACGAAGAGCCATTTTGGAATCATAAAAAATAATGACGGGGGAAGTAGCAAATTGATCCAGCATTCGTTTTGACATACCTCACATAGGTTCTAAGTTTCATGCCCTTTCCTTGTCTCTCGTTTCCTCTTTGGCTCTCTCTTTCTCTTGTTCTATTTTTATCTCAGGCCAAGGATTTGAAATTAATAGTTCAAGAAAAATGAAATATACATGCATCATCGCTCGCTGATATTTATACATTTTTAACCCACTGTAAATCTTAATTGAAACCTACTTTTACGTCTATGTCGCAAAATGATATGAGTTTATACTGGGCCGGATTGCAATAATAAAGCATAACAGGGTGGTGGGCCGGACGCTAAGCCTTCGCGGGCCGGATGTGGCCTGCGGGCCGGAGGTTGCCCGCCCCTGATTTAGAGAATGGTAACTATGAGGAGACTGCTTACTTTCCGACTGGATGACCCATTCAAATCTATCGTCCACCCAAATATTAATTAAACATCCATCCACGTTTCACCTTTATTAGAAGGTTTCATCAGGACGGGAGATTGAAGAAAAAGAAAATAATACACCAACAATTTTTATTTATTTATTTTTTATTTTTTTCTGACTTTGGTACTTGTTGCTGTATTTTCTCTTTTTTTAAAAATCTTCCGTCCTGATGAAATCTTCTAATAAAGGTGAACCGTAGATGGATATTTATTTAATATTTTGGTTTTCCTTATTTCATTTTCCATATCCATTGATTTAAAGTTCTTTAATCGAGGCCTTGAATTTGAATTTAATGTGTTTTTTTAACCTTTTTATTTTTTCGTAAATATAATCCTAAAACCCATTTTTTTCTCCTTAACATTCTCTAGAAGACACATAATTAACCCTCAAAACAGTAACGGCCAAATATACGTTCCTTATAAACATTGACTCACGGGATTTGTATAAAAATATTTTTTATTTTTTATTTTTAAAAATCTTTTCCATTTTTAAATCTCAACTGTTACATTTCACCCCCTTTTTTAAAAAACCTTATTAAATCTCTCTAACACTAATTTTGAATAAATATACATAACAAATAATGCATCTAAACGAGAGTGACACGTGACTTCACATTTCCGAAACAGGTGACAACAGAAGCTGAAGAGAGCCGGATGGCTAAGTCCTTCTGGGTTTGAAACCGACGGTACTAATGTTGTACTAATTTTTCTGTACCAATATATATATATATATATATATATATATATATATATATATATATATATATATATATTTAGGCAAACGTTGTTGAATAGCACGGAGTGTTTCTGCTTTGTGATTTTTTAAAAAAATTTTTCCATCTTCCGAATGGTCAACTTTGTACCTCGATCAAACTGGTGTATGAAGTTTCCGTAGTTTTGTTGTTCCATCTTCTTTGCGAGTACTTTCGATTTGATGTCCTCAAATCATCTTCAGGCGTGTTAGTGTGAAAAAAGAATATGTATTTATAGAATGTAAAGAGAGGAAAAGAGTATGTCTTTACTTTTTATTTTATTTATTTATTCTATTTATTCATTTATTTTTTATTTTTATTAATTTATTTATTTATATTCATTTTTTTATTTCATTTTTATTTTTTTAATTCATACAACTTAAAAAAAAAAGAAAAAAAAGGAGCGTCTCAAGTATTGAAAAGTTACAAGGGCGTGATTATGTTCGAAGGGGTGTGAAGTTAGAGTTTGATTTCTTAAGCGCAAAAAAAAAAAAAAAAATTCGACCATGTTTTAAGAGCGTTTAAAATTCAAACGTGTAGTTGTTTAATGGTTAGGAATTTAATAACGTTGATTACTAAGCTAGACACTTCAAAATGTTGTGACTAGTCTCATAAACAATGTTATTGATTGTAGGGCGTTTCGTTTTTATGTAAAGGGCCTCAAGAATCTTCAGCCTTTTAATGTTGGCATCGTGGTGTAATATATTTGTATTATTGACTAAGATTTCTCTGTATTGAGAAGGGAGACAGTCATGTATTTTTAAGTGTTGGCAAATGGAGCTAGTTTCGGAAAGATGTAAGGTGAGTCTTCGGGACAATGTTGTAGTAGTTAAACCAATGTAAGACCTAGTTTTATCATTGTTGTTGTCGGAGATGCACTCTCCCATTGGGCATTTAAACTGGTATATCACATTGGTCTTTCCTAGTTTGATCGAGGTACGAAGTTGACCATTCGGAAGATGGAAAAATTTTTTAAAAAAGATCACAAAGCAGAAACACTTCGTGCTATTCAACAACGTTTGCCTAAATGAAAACTTGCTGCCTAAATACACACAATATATATATATATATATATATATATATATATATATATATATGTGTGTGTGTGTGTGTGTGTGTGTGTGTATATATATATTTAAATGTTGAATTAAATTAAAGATAATTGAATAATCGTTTAATAATAATCTATCGTGATAATATAAAGCTCAATATATTGAATAGAGCAATCAATTCTAGAGATGAAAGATGAGAATAAAAAATTGTAAAGATACAATATTTATTAGAACATCAAAAGTTCAGAGCAAGGAGCTTCATATCCTTAATCTATGGATTTTCAAAGATAAACTCTTTTCATCAGAGGATAGGAAAAAACCGATAATGTAATTGTAAATATTATCGGCAACATTTAACTTTGAAAATTTTATATAAAATAAAACAAAATAAAGACCAAAAGGTAAAAAGTCTTATGTTGAGATGATTTTTATTTTGATTTTTGCGAATTTTTTGTTTTCATTTTTATTGGAGTTTATTTTTGCCACATGGACTTAGGTTTAGTGGTAGGCTTAAGGGACAATTTGACAGTGTCTTTGTTGCTGTCGGCCTGAGGTATGTTTCTGTTCAGTCCTAGGGGTT
The DNA here is from genome assembly GCA_963556195.1 of Sepiola atlantica. NCBI lineage: Eukaryota > Metazoa > Mollusca > Cephalopoda > Sepiida > Sepiolidae > Sepiola > Sepiola atlantica. Next base: position 21,046,620 of record OY744528.1, read on the forward strand.
CACTCTTCCAGGCGTTACCTTATTTGGGTTAGTTTATAGATAATCGCATGAAGCGCCCCTACCGGGAAATGCCTACTTGACCTTGTGTCTAACCTCCTGCAGAGGAGACAAATAAATATACTAAAATGTCAACATCATAATCAGGAACTATTGAATATAGAAGATTGCAAGGAGATTGTATTTTATACAACGGGGTTTTGCACGTGGGATAAAATGCAGACAACAAATAAGTACGGTAGATGTATTTTAATAATAATAATAATACTTTTAAAATCGACGTGAATATGCTAAGAAAAGAAAGAAAAAGTCTTCGTCACCATGTGTGAATTATAATGTTTTGTTTCAGTTCTATTCTGGAATAACCGAATGCGATTTAAGAAAAGTACAGTATAACTTGTTTGTACCCTCCTCTAAAAAGAAAGAAGGAAGAAGATGAGACTGAAAAAAAAAACTGCGCAAGTAAAATAAAGAAAGACAACAGAAGACAACCTGTCAATGTAGGAAAGTAAAAAACGAAAGAGAGAAAGAAAGGAAACGTTTCTGAACCAAAAACAGCATAGTTCGTTGTAATAATAGCTATTACTGAACGTATTAATATGAGACGCCATGTTTTAATTCCAATAGTTGTTTGTTTAGTGCTCGTCAATTCTATTCGGTTATTCCAGAATAGGATTATAGCCAATCATAACACCGTAAAAGCAGAAAGCGTAGCTTGTAGGGAGCAACCTGTATTTAGTTAGTAAAAGTATGATAGGTAAAAGACAATAGTAATAAATGAAAAACTGAAATAATGACGGTCAATTTATGAAGAATATAATATATCCCTGTACCAGCTGGTGGCAGTGGAAGTAGATTTCAGCATGTGAGTGAAAGGTACTCCTACCCCCTGTATGTAGTATTATTTTAAGAGTGACAGGTAATCCAGAGAAAATCTAGAAATCACTGAAAGAGAACGAAACAAACAAATATATTCCAAAAACATGCATCAATTCTTGGCATAAAGCATGACCATAGCAGAATTCTGTATAGCGCTTGTGTTTACAATAACTATAATAACTGATGAAAAAGAGGAATGTCGACATTAATTCATTATATAGATTTAATTGGCGTCATTTGGAATGGGGGGTCACTGTATTTTTCTGTTTAGTTTATTCCGTTATCCTCGAGTGGCTCTTGTCTTTAGTAAGCGCCTACCCTAATATATATATATATATATATATATATATATATATATATATATATATATATATATATATATATATATATATAAATAAGGAAAGGTAGTTTGCTTCAAGCATTGTGTGTAATACGTATATAGAGGAGTATTAGAAGGCTATCACAATGCAAGAAATGGAAATATGTCGGCGTTGAGAAGTAAGACAAAAACAAGTGATTTTTTATATATATTTTTTCAAAAAATTAAAAAAAAAATTTTTTATATATAGCAAATCTTACTTTATTAGGCAAGACTTCAACACTGTGATATAATGTGTGTGACCGTGTTCTATAATATATTTCGATGAAGACCTCTTTGTCAAATGGTGGGTGAGAGCCTTCTAATACTCCTCTCTCTCTCTCTCTCTCTCTCTCTCTCTCTCTCTCTCTATATATATATATATATATATATATATATATATATATATATATATATATAATGTATTTTATGTAATTATTTTTATTGGTGATTGCAGCGTTCGCTGCTTTTTTGCTTACTACCACCTCGACTGTCTCACTTCCTAAGTGATTAAGATGCAGAAACTTGCATTATTAGTCGCCCTTAACTTCATAAGACGTATTTTTTGTTAATATATATATTTTATTAATTTTATACGTACATAAAAGTAAGTGTCCATGGATTACTTTTATGTACATATAAAATTAATATATATATATATATATATATATATATATATATATATATATATATATATATATATATATATATATATATATATATTAAAGTGTTTTATACCTACAGACGACGTCGTTTTAGGCTTACACCCTTATCAGTGCAGGAAGTTGTGGTTTCAGACGGTCATATAGCCTCGAACATAGTTCGTAGATTCAGCCTAGAATTTCGAGCCTAACGCCCAGACTGACATACAGACGGTACTAATGTAATACTAATTTTTCTGTACCAAAAAAGAAATAAATATTACGCTCTTAATTTTAATTCTCAATTAATCGAGCACTCTGCTGCGATTTTTCCTACTATATTACAAAAGAAGGTGTATATATATATATATATATATATATATATATATATATATATATATATAAGTAGAATACAAAAATGTACGACATAATCAATATACTGTAATCATGCTCCAAAAGTTCAACATCAAAAAATAGTATTGTGTACATATGTTTCAGAAATTTATTTTTAATAACCATATCTTCAAAACACAAAAATTCTTCATCCATTTTTTACAGGCAAAACTAACAATCGAATTATTCAATGATCACAAACACATAAAACAGAAATAACCAACAAAATTCAAATATTTTCTTTTCCGTTTTCCTTTTTCATGTCAGGCTTTAATAATTGTACAGTATATATTTCAGGCTCTAATAATTGTGTGTGTATATATATATATATATATATATATATATATATATATATATATATATATATATGAGTGTGGAAATATATGTTTTAGCATGTAGCTTCTATACTTTATGTATGCCAACCTCTTCCAATCTAAAGCTCGATGATTTTCAACTAGTAACAACGGAGCATATATAAGTATACAAGGTTCATTTACATTCCAAAAGCCAAGATTTTATCTTACGAAACATTTTCAATATTTTTGATTCAAAATTGCCTAAATATATTTTCATAGCTTACTACCTAGCTCTACTTACGTATCGAGCACTGTTGAAGTAAATACTGAAAATTGATACATAAAAAATTATATTTCCTTATAAAATTTTATGTGGATACATCAAATAGTAATATATATATATATATGTTCACTACCGGTCGTACGATTCGAAACCCTGGATTACAAGTATATTTCAACTTAAATCCAACGTCGCTAACCAATATTAGAATAGCCGATATACAATGATAATTTAACACATTTAAAAGCGGCTTGATGTCCAGGCATTCTACTTCTATTAAAGAAGGAATGATGCATATAAAGCAAGTGACGTCATGCTGCGTTTGTACTACCATTAGAGTGCTCTACTTATTTTACGAGGAGCGACAAATATAAAATATTTGTCACAGTTTATTATCTATGTACGTATACGTGTTGTACCTTTTCAATCGAGACGCATCAGCATAAAGATATTACTATTCACTACCGGTCGTACGATTCGAAACCCTGAATTACAAGTATTTTTCAACTTAAATCCAACGTCGCCAACTGCGCGGCTAATATTAGAATAGCCGATAAACAATGATAATTTAACACATTTAAAAGCGGCTTGATGTCTCTCTCTCTCTCTCTCTCTCTCTCTCTCTCTCTCTCTCTCTCTCTCTCTCTCTCTTTATATATATATATATATATATATATATATATCTTCTCTCTCTCTCTCTCTCTCTCTCTCTCTCTCTCTCTCTCTATATATATATATATATATATATATATATATATATATATATATATATATATATATATATATATATATTATACTTGAACGTTTTATATCTGACTGTCTACTCGACAGAATGTCCCAGACTGGTGCAAGTTAAAGAAAATAAAAATAAAACAATATGATATTGACCTTAAAAACAGGATACGGACATACAAGTCACAGAGTACACGAGTTAAGTAGCGAACGGATTTAAAAGGTCAAGTGATTACATTCGGGCGTGAGGAAAGGTGAACAAAACCAAAGTTGAATCAGCCGATACAAAATGATCTCCGCGCTTTCACCCATGTTTGATCACAGACCAACAAAGATAAACTTAAATGCGCAATAAAAGTATAATTGTTTATATTTCTAATATTCTGAATATTAATATTAGATACACAGCATAAAAGCACACGTAAAAGCAAGAGACACTCTGAATAATATATATATATATATATATATATATATATATATATATTAGTATAAATTACTAAAATATATAAACATTTTGGCTACATAGGTGCATACATGTTTCAACTACCTTTAATAAGGTTGTAGATGAAACATGTATGCTCATATGTAGCCAAAATATTTGTATAAATAAAATTTTTCATTTATATCAAAATATAGCTTTACTTGTTAATGAGCACTATCTTATAATTTTACAAACACCATAGTTTCATAGGACAAACCTCTATGAACAAAAAAAAACTACAAACACTATATATATATATTTATTTTTTGGTAGAGAAAAATTAGTACAACATTAGTACCGTCGGTTTCAAGCTCAGAAGGACTTAGTCATCCGGCTCTCTTCAGCTTATGTTGTCACCAGAAACAGGTGACAACATAAGCTGAAGAGAGCCGGATGGTTAAGTCCTTCTGAGCTTGAAACCGACGGTACTAATGTTGTACTAATTTTTCTCTACCAAAAAATAAATAAATATTACGCTCTTAATTTTAATTCTCAATTAATCGAGCACTCTGCTGGGATTTTTCCTACTATATTACAAAAGAAGGTATATATATATATATATATATATATATATATATATATATATATATATATATATATATATATATATTAACCCAGATACGGTAAACATCCACAGGATAAAAATCAAAAGAATTTCAACCGGACTTATAAAAAGTGCCCAATATTAAATAGAGCTTTTATATATATAGGATTATTCTTATTTATAAATACATGTACATAATCTGCGACACTGGCATCTCGATGTTATCGATCAACAACTGTTAAAAGGTGTTGCAGATTAAAAATTACCAAGGAAGACAATGGAAGTTTTCCCAAATTTCTAAGTGCACCCTAAGGCGATTATGAGGGTATGACCCCCTTAATACTTCAAATATATCCTATTTTTATAAAATTTAAATCATATGTATAAAATTTTCTGGGGAAGACAACGGAAATGGTCCCAAATCTCTAAGTGTCCTCCTAATCTAAGGAAGCTATATGTGGCCGAACCTCCTTTAAAGTATATCTCATTTTGATGAGATTTATGTCATATGTATAAAATTCTCTGGGGAGACAAGTTCCGAATCTTTATCTTAACCTCTACGTGCCGAATATCTATGTGGTCCCACCTCTAAGCGACCCATGAGGACAGAACCCCCTTAAAACTTCAAATACGTATATCCGATTTTTCTTATGAGTGTTATTTAAAAAGTCGACTTCAAAAATGTCTGAATTTCTTAGTTAAGGAAGTATCAGACTGAAAACATCGAGTGTGCAGTTTCGATTCTACCCCCTCTCCCGATTTTTTAAAATAAAATTATATGAAGGCAAAGAATATATTTTTCCCTTTTTAACATAATAAAATGTTAGTGAAGAATTTTTGCATATTTAGTATGTAATGTTTCTCCGTCCGTCCGTCCGTCCGTCTCTCTGTCTGTCTGTCTGTCTGTCTGTCTGTCTGTCTGTCTGTCTGTCTGTCTGTCTGTCGTTATCTCTATCTCTGTTTATCACTCTCTATATACCTAGATCTTTCTATATATATATATATATATATAATAAAAGAGAACAACTCTCTGTCTGTGTGCATATCTGTCCATAAAAACTAGGGAGTGCACCTTAAATATAAGTTTATTCACATGTACAATTTGCATGTGCACATAATGGAAGTAGTTCTGCGTATCTAACTGTCCCTTAAAGGAGCTGATGTACATAATGCACCCCTGAAGTAATTAACCGATCATTATTAATTTTAGAACACAGGTTCTAGGCATAAAGGATCCAAATGTGGGCTATATTTAGTTTTATGCAAAGGAGGTAAAAAATAAGGTTTGAAGTTCTTCATAAATTTTAGATACCTCAGTTTTTTTTTAAATTTCAACAATAGGTATTAGACATCAATTAATAAATATTCCCCAAATTTCAGTTTCTTTGGATTATTTTAAAGGGGTTTCTAGAGGGCATAATATGGGCACAATCTCAAATGTGAAAATTCAAATATTTCAGATTTGCATTATATTTGATTGATAATCATTAGACACCAATTAAGCATGATTCCTTGAATTTCAGTTTCTTCATAAGATCTCTTAAGATTAAGCCTTAACTTTTAGGCATTTTCTAGAATCAAATCATATTATTTATTTTGATCAAAATTGTAATCGGTACTAAAACTGTCCTATTCGGAGAATTAATTTTGGGTATTTATTCTAGTATATATATATATATATATATATATATATATATATATATATATATATATATATATATATATATATATAAAATATGAAACTAAAAGTATACTATTAGTAGATAGAACCTATAGTGAAATGGTTTAAGCTCAATATACGAGATAGAGCAATTATAAAGATAGATGAAAGAAGAGTACATCTTGCATTGAACAATCTGAGTTGAAATAAATTTGTCATTCGTACATGTTTATCCCTTTTCTTTCATCTATCTATCTATCTATCTATATATATATATATATATATATATATATATATATATATATAAAGACAATTTTAGTACCGATTTTTTGTATTGTTACGTATATATATATATATATATATATATATATATATATATAGTTTACCCCAAACAAGGCAAGTAGCCACTGTAGACGTAAGAGATTACTGAAAATTAGGGTGAAAGTTTGTTTTTTTGGAGGGGGTTCATCGTAATTTGGGAGCTGTGCAGCGAGATGCCAGTTAACATTAGTTTTAAATTTCCGCATGTCGGTACAGTCGGAGAAACAGGGAGCAGGGAGGGAGTTCCAAAGAGGCCGGCAGCATGAGGAAAGGAGTAGAAGTCTCTCCAGCCTCTGGGGATCTCCACAGTTAATCGATGGGATCTAGCTGATTGTCGGGTTGATCGAGTGTATTTACGTCGAGGGGGTACCAGAGCAGCAAGTTCATCAGAGCACATTCCATTGCAGTACTTGTAAAATAAGCACAAGGATGCAACATTGCGGCGATGGGACAGGGGCTGGAGCTTGGTGGATAGTGAGGGACCTATTAGATTAGAGAGTCTTTTTTGGACCTTGTCTAAGAGGGAGAGAGACTATTGGATGGTGCACCAGCCCAGATGTGACACCAATACTCCATGCATGGGTGGATGGTGGCATTGTAGAGATATAGGATACTGGCAGGTGTGAAAAGTTTTCTCGCACGGTAGAGGGAGCCTACTTTGTTTGCAGCAGCCTTGTCAATGTCTTCTATTCATGATACCTGTGAATGTTAGGCTGAGGAGCTTGAACGTTGGACTCTCAGGTAGGATGTTATTTACCATGGCAATCGATGGTTGAAGAGGTTTTTTGTAATTGTTGAAGGAAAGGAGCTTTGTCTTAACAGCATTACATGTTACCATCCATTTATGACCCCATTCCACTGCAGAATGGAGGCCACTTTCTAAGGATTCAGCCATTGCCTCGGATATGTGTGCACCGTGTTTTCCCACATGACGAGAGTAGAGCGTGGTGTCGTCAGTAAACATACACATCTCAGACACAATGTTATCAGGGAAGTTGTTTATGAAAATCAGGAACATTAAAAGTCCAAGGATCGATACCTGGGGTACACTTGTATTTATGTTATGTTGTTTGAACGGCCATCGAGGACAACCTGGATCTTTCTTTTGGTTACGAAGGATCTAATTATATTAAATAATTGCCCAGTAATACCATATGAATTAATTTTTATTAGAAGACCTTTATGCCAGACCAAAGGCTTTGGATATATCAAGCACTACCGCTCTAGCTTCATCTGCCTTGTTCAGTGTATGGTGTATGCGTTCAGAAATGACCGTTAGGATATCCGTAGTAAACCGTACTTGCTTAAATCCATACTGATGGTTAGAAAGAAGTTTAGCATTAACTAAGTGCCGGACTATGGCTAGATTGATTAAGGATTCAAAGATTTTAGCGAAGAGCGGGAATAGACTGCTGGGGTGATAATTCTGAGAGTCAGTTCTATCTCCAGAATTGTTGAAGACTGGTACCACAGAGGCAATTTTTCAGTTATCAGGGAAGCAAGATTCGACAAGGCATTTGTTGTAAAGTTTGGAGAGGATAGTGGCCAGTTCAGCAGAGCACTTCTTTATTACTATTACTGGTAATAGATCAGGTCCACATGCTTTGAAGGTGTCGAGGTTTTTTATGATGTCTCGGACATGAGGTGAGGTGATGACCAGGTCATCAAATGTGGCTTCAATCCACAATGGGAAATTTGGGAGGGAGTGGTTTGCAGAGTTCAAAGTGGGCAAGTAGTTCAGCCTAGTCAGTTGCCATGCAAACGACATCATTGTGGTTCGATAGTGGGGGAATTGTTGATTGCCTATTGTTCACCACATTATTGAAGATTTTCCAGAAATCATGAGTACGTAGTTTCTGTGACTGAATGCATTTTCTGGTCATCTCTGTATACCTTTCTTTTTCTTCAGCTATCACAGTCTTACAATTATTTCTTGACTCTACAAATTTCTGTCTATTCGTAGTTGCCTTATGGCGTCCGAATTGTCGGAATGCTTGTTGCCTCTGAGCAATAGCAGCTGCACATTTTGATTTGAACCATTGTGGAGAGTGGGCTAGGGGCATTCGTCACACAAGCCTCGGGCAGAGGGATCAAGAACAGGTCGAGAAGTGAGGCTTACTGGTCAACATGATCAAAAAGGAAGGTCGGGAAAGTGAGTCTGTGAGAGGGAGTGTGCCATGGAGAAACTATATGTCGAGTAACCAACTGTGCCTATATAGCTGGTGAATCCAAGCCAGTCACGGTGATGTGCATTAAAATCTCCAAATACATGTATTTGGGCACTCAGGTCAGATGAGAGTGCTGTATCTATGCTTTTAGAAACAAAGTTAAACAGGGTACAGTCCTGCGTCGAGTGAGAACAATATAAGAAATGTAAGTAACTAACGCTGTGCTGTAAGGTTAATCTAAAGCAAATGTAAGCTTGATCATCTGATTCTGGGGAGGGTGTTCCGAACATAAACTTTTAGCCCATGCATATGTTTGTCGGGGTCTTTACGCTAGAGTGGGGGTATTCAGTCATGTCAAAATGATGTGAGGAGATTGAGGATTGTAGGTTTGTTTTACTTAGTGCTAGGAGAAAGTATGTACATATATATATGTATATATATATGTATATAGATATGTGTATATATATGTATATATATATATGTATATATATATGTATTTATATATGTATATATGTATATCAAGGCAGCATGTTCTCTTGCGAGCAAGTATTGTTGAATATAAGAAACAACTCATGTCTTGATATCCTTTGGTAGATGCTTTCAATAGTCTGAATCAGGATCTTAATTTCGGAGGGGAATTGGTTGATGAATAAACCTTGTTTATGAGTTTAAATGTCTTTTGGGAAACTGTGTCTCTGACAACCAAGAAAAAAACATATACATAGGTTTGACTACGACGACTTTCTCAAGAAGATTGACGATGCATTTGTCTGATACTAGCACCATAACCCAACACTTAACTAACGACCATTCCTGCCCCCGATCAGAATTCAGAAAACTCTTAGTAGAAAATACCAAAATCTTAGAATTTAGTACTAACCAACAAAAACTCCATATATTAGAAGTCCTATATATAAAAACCAAAAAAACTCTAATTAATAGAATTAACTTTAATATCAGTAATAATATACTAAAATGTCTATAGTTCTAACTATAGTTTCATACTTATTACATAATTCCCACCAAAACCTTCCATAATACAAACACATGGTCTGTATCTGATTAACCTCATTCCCATGAAAATTGACCCGGATGGGTCTGAAAGTACTTGAGAGACAAATCTAAACTATGGCAAATTCATCAGCCAATTCCCCTCCGAAACTAAGATCCTGATTCGGACTATTGAAAGGATCTACCAAAAGATATCTAGACATGAGTTATCTCTTATATTAAACAATATGTATATATATATATATATACATATATATATACATATATATATATATATATATATATATATATATATATGTGTGTGTGTGTGTGTGTGTGTGTGTATATATATATATGTATGTATGTATATATATATGTATATATATGAGTATATGTATATATATGCATATATATAAGTTCAAATATGTTGATAAAATTAACTTAAACCAATATTTTTTTCAAAAGTGCTCAATACAAAGTAGAGCATTATAAATAAAATTTATATAAACATTAAATCAACCTACACTAATTAATTTGTGTTTCTGTGCCAAGCGTACATTATCCAGGGGTGACTGCTAGCCCTGAGTATGCTTGGCACAGAAACACAAATTAATTAGTGTAAGCTGATTTAATGTCTCTCTCTCTCTCTCTCTCTCTCTCTCTCTATATATATATATATATATATATATATATATAGAGAGAGAGAGAGAGTAATCCAGGTAGAGTAAAGATCCACAGGGTAGAGATCCAAAGGGAATCAAACCGGGCTTACAAAAGAGTGCTCAATAAAGATATAGAGCTGTATTGTGAATGCTTTTATTCGAACATGTACAAGGTCTGCTACACTGGCATGTCGATGTTATCGATCTACAGCTATCGAGAGCTGAGGTCTCATCAGGCAGAAAGACAAATTAATTAGTGTAAGCTGATTTAATGTCTATATATATATATATATATATATATATATATATATATATATATATATATATATATATTTGTTTCTATAGATGTTAATCCGTTGAAACTCCAGTGTTTACAAAAAATGCTCAATAACAAGTAGTAACTCTTTTTGGTCTGAAGAAGTTGACTCTATTGGAGAGGACAACTGAAACATGTATGCACATATGTAACCAATAATGTTTGTATAAATACAAATTTATACTAATATATATATATATATATATATATATATATATATATATATTAATTTTGGCACAGAAAAATTAGTACAACATTCGTACCATCGGTTTCAAGCACAGAAGGACTTAGCTATCCAGAGAGAGCCGGATAGCTAAGTCCTTCTGAGCTTGAAACCGACGGTACGCATGTTGTACTATTTTTTCTGTATCAAAATAAATAAATATTACGCTTAATTTTTAATTTTTAACTTTAATTCTCAATTAATTGAGCACTCTGCTGGGATTTTTCCTGCTATATTACAAAGAAGTTATATATATATATATATATATATATATATATATATATATATATATATGTGTGTGTGTTTGTCTGTGTGTCTGTGTGTGTATGTACAAAAAATGTATGCATCTTTCAAATTTAAAGACTAAATATTAGCATCATTTTACTGTCTCTCTCTTTTTTTCACTCTGAACATTTTCTGTTTCCGTCTATCCTGAAAATCTTCCTACGTTCATTCATTAAATGCATACATATTTAAATTCATCGTTCCTTCATTTTTATTTTTCATTTTCTTTCTCTCATTCAGTTCAATTACTTATTCTTCGTTCTTCACTTCATCTTCTTCATTTTTTTTTTCGAAGAGTTTTGTTTTCTTCATTTTTATCAGAAACGTCATCGCATGTATGTGAGAGACACAGTTCAACCGTCGCTCACAAGTGTGGAATAACATTTTTCTTGGTCTGCATGTAAGGGGATGATGAGAAGGGGATGTCCTTTTATCTTCTCGTAAAGAAATGGAACAACGAAAAGTATTTCTGTAACTATAACAAAAAGGGGTTTTATTAACTCAAGGTTACCTATACCGTTTGGTATAGGTAGATGAGAGTGGGACAGTGTCCGTCTGAGGAAGAGGAAGAATATAAGAGTTCTAAGGGCCGCCCGTGGATTTCTTCAGGTGAAGAGGGTAGTAGTCGTCAAGTGGCGACGGCGGCAGGAGAGAGAGCGTTTCCTCGTTCCTCGTTGGTGCTCTCTGCGATGTTCCAAGCTGGTGTCAGGAGGTCGTCTGATCTTTTTCTTCGAACACATAGGGGACATAAGTAGTCCCTTAGGGAACTAACGATATTACTGTGCCCTGTGATTTGATTGGACAAGCCAGCTCACAGGGACAGTTATTACGCATTTAAAAGTAGTCCCTATTGATGACTGCTACATGCCACACTTAACTTTAGAGTAACATTTTCGTTGGTCTGTCGCACTTAATTTTGAAATAACATTTTCGTTGGTCTGTTGCACTTAATTTTGAAATAACATTTTCGTTGGTCTGTCGCACTTAATTTTGAAATAACATTTTCGTTGGTCTGTCGCACTTAATTTTGAAATAACATTTTTGTTGGTCCGTCGCACTTAATTTTGAAATAACATTTTCGTTGGTCTGTTGCACTTAATTTTGAAATAACATTTTCGTTGGTCCGTCTGCACTTAATTTTGAAATAACATTTTCGTTGGCCCGTCGCACTTAATTTTGAAATAACATTTTCGTTGGTCTATTGCACTTAATTTTGAAATAACATTTTCGTTGGTCCGTCTGCACTTAATTTTGAAATAACATTTTCGTTGATCTGTCGCACTTAATTTTGAAATAAGATTTTCGTTGGTCTGTCGCACTTAATTTTGAAATAACATTTTTGTTGGTCAGTCACACTTAATTTTGAAATAACATTTTCGTTGGTCTGTCGCACTTAATTTTGAAATAACATTTTCGTTGGTCTGTTGCACTTAATTTTGAAATAACATTTTCCTTGGTCTGTTGCACTTAATTTTGAAATAACATTTTCGTTGGTCCGGCTGCACTTAATTTTGAACTAACATTTTCGTTGATCTGTCGCACTTAATTTTGAAATAACATTTTCGTTGGTCTGTCGCACTTAATTTTGAAATAACATTTTTGTTGGTCTGTCGCACTTAATTTTGAAATAACATTTTCGTTGGTCTGTCGCACTTAATTTTGAAATAACATTTTCGTTGGTCCGTCTGCATGTAATTTTGAAATAACATTTTCGTTGATCTGTCGCACTTAATTTTGAAATAACATTTTCGTTGGTCTGTTGCACTTAATTTTGAACTAACATTTTCGTTGGTCCGTCTGCACTTAATTTTGAAATAACATTTTCGTTGATCTGTCGCACTTAATTTTGAAATAACATTTTCGTTGATCTGTCGCACTTAATTTTGAAATAACATTTTCGTTGGTCTGTCGCACTTAATTTTGAAATAACATTTTCGTTGATCTGTCGCACTTAATTTTGAAATAACATTTTCGTTGGTCTGTTGCACTTAATTTTGAAATAACATTTTCGTTGATCTGTCGCACTTAATTTTGAACTAACATTTTCGTTGGTCCGTCTGCACTTAATTTTGAAATAACATTTTCGTTGATCTGTCGCACTTAATTTTGAAATAACATTTTCGTTGATCTGTCGCACTTAATTTTGAAATAACATTTTCGTTGGTCTGTCGCACTTAATTTTGAAATAACATTTTCGTTGATCTGTCGCACTTAATTTTGAACTAACATTTTCGTTGGTCCGTCTGCACTTAATTTTGAAATAACATTTTCGTTTATCTGTCGCACTTAATTTTGAAATAACATTTTCGTTGATCTGTCGAACTTAATTTTGAACTAACATTTTCGTTGGTCCGTCTGCACTTAATTTTGAAATAACATTTTCGTTGATCTGTCGCACTTAATTTTGAAATAACATTTTCGTTGATCTGTTGCACTTAATTTTGAACTAACATTTTCGTTGGTCCGTCTGCACTTAATTTTGAAATAACATTTTCGTTGGTCTGTCGCACTTAATTTTGAAATAACATTTTTGTTGGTCTGTCGCACTTAATTTTGAAATAACATTTTCGTTGGTCTGTCGCACTTAATTTTGAAATAACATTTTCGTTGGTCCGTCTGCATGTAATTTTGAAATAACATTTTCGTTGATCTGTCGCACTTAATTTTGAAATAACATTTTCGTTGGTCTGTTGCACTTAATTTTGAACTAACATTTTCGTTGGTCCGTCTGCACTTAATTTTGAAATAACATTTTCGTTGATCTGTCGCACTTAATTTTGAAATAACATTTTCGTTGATCTGTCGCACTTAATTTTGAAATAACATTTTCGTTGGTCTGTCGCACTTAATTTTGAACTAACATTTTCGTTGGTCCGTCTGCACTTAATTTTGAAATAACATTTTCGTTGATCTGTCGCACTTAATTTTGAAATAACATTTTCGTTGATCTGTCGCACTTAATTTTGAAATAACATTTTCGTTGGTCTGTCGCACTTAATTTTGAAATAACATTTTCGTTGATCTGTCGCACTTAATTTTGAACTAACATTTTCGTTGGTCCGTCTGCACTTAATTTTGAAATAACATTTTCGTTTATCTGTCGCACTTAATTTTGAAATAACATTTTCGTTGATCTGTCGCACTTAATTTTGAAATAACATTTTCGTTGGTCTGTCGCACTTAATTTTGAAATAACATTTTCGTTGATCTGTCGCACTTAATTTTGAAATAACATTTTCGTTGGTCTGTCGCACTTAATTTTGAACTAACATTTTCGTTGGTCTGTTGCACTTAATTTTGAAATAACATTTTCGTTGGTCTGTCGCACTTAATTTTGAAATAACATTTTCGTTGGTCTGTCGCACTTAATTTTGAAATAACATTTTTGTTGGTCCGTCGCACTTAATTTTGAAATAACATTTTCGTTGGTCTGTTGCACTTAATTTTGAAATAACATTTTCGTTGGTCCGTCTGCACTTAATTTTGAAATAACATTTTCGTTGGCCCGTCGCACTTAATTTTGAAATAACATTTTCGTTGGTCTATTGCACTTAATTTTGAAATAACATTTTCGTTGGTCCGTCTGCACTTAATTTTGAAATAACATTTTCGTTGATCTGTCGCACTTAATTTTGAAATAAGATTTTCGTTGGTCTGTCGCACTTAATTTTGAAATAACATTTTTGTTGGTCAGTCACACTTAATTTTGAAATAACATTTTCGTTGGTCTGTCGCACTTAATTTTGAAATAACATTTTCGTTGGTCTGTTGCACTTAATTTTGAAATAACATTTTCCTTGGTCTGTTGCACTTAATTTTGAAATAACATTTTCGTTGGTCCGGCTGCACTTAATTTTGAACTAACATTTTCGTTGATCTGTCGCACTTAATTTTGAAATAACATTTTCGTTGGTCTGTCGCACTTAATTTTGAAATAACATTTTTGTTGGTCTGTCGCACTTAATTTTGAAATAACATTTTCGTTGGTCTGTCGCACTTAATTTTGAAATAACATTTTCGTTGGTCCGTCTGCATGTAATTTTGAAATAACATTTTCGTTGATCTGTCGCACTTAATTTTGAAATAACATTTTCGTTGGTCTGTTGCACTTAATTTTGAACTAACATTTTCGTTGGTCCGTCTGCACTTAATTTTGAAATAACATTTTCGTTGATCTGTCGCACTTAATTTTGAAATAACATTTTCGTTGATCTGTCGAACTTAATTTTGAAATAACATTTTCGTTGGTCTGTCGCACTTAATTTTGAAATAACATTTTCGTTGATCTGTCGCACTTAATTTTGAAATAACATTTTCGTTGGTCTGTTGCACTTAATTTTGAAATAACATTTTCGTTGATCTGTCGCACTTAATTTTGAACTAACATTTTCGTTGGTCCGTCTGCACTTAATTTTGAAATAACATTTTCGTTGATCTGTCGCACTTAATTTTGAAATAACATTTTCGTTGATCTGTCGCACTTAATTTTGAAATAACATTTTCGTTGGTCTGTCGCACTTAATTTTGAAATAACATTTTCGTTGATCTGTCGCACTTAATTTTGAACTAACATTTTCGTTGGTCCGTCTGCACTTAATTTTGAAATAACATTTTCGTTTATCTGTCGCACTTAATTTTGAAATAACATTTTCGTTGATCTGTCGAACTTAATTTTGAACTAACATTTTCGTTGGTCCGTCTGCACTTAATTTTGAAATAACATTTTCGTTGATCTGTCGCACTTAATTTTGAAATAACATTTTCGTTGATCTGTTGCACTTAATTTTGAACTAACATTTTCGTTGGTCCGTCTGCACTTAATTTTGAAATAACATTTTCGTTGGTCTGTCGCACTTAATTTTGAAATAACATTTTTGTTGGTCTGTCGCACTTAATTTTGAAATAACATTTTCGTTGGTCTGTCGCACTTAATTTTGAAATAACATTTTCGTTGGTCCGTCTGCATGTAATTTTGAAATAACATTTTCGTTGATCTGTCGCACTTAATTTTGAAATAACATTTTCGTTGGTCTGTTGCACTTAATTTTGAACTAACATTTTCGTTGGTCCGTCTGCACTTAATTTTGAAATAACATTTTCGTTGATCTGTCGCACTTAATTTTGAAATAACATTTTCGTTGATCTGTCGCACTTAATTTTGAAATAACATTTTCGTTGGTCTGTCGCACTTAATTTTGAACTAACATTTTCGTTGGTCCGTCTGCACTTAATTTTGAAATAACATTTTCGTTGATCTGTCGCACTTAATTTTGAAATAACATTTTCGTTGATCTGTCGCACTTAATTTTGAAATAACATTTTCGTTGGTCTGTCGCACTTAATTTTGAAATAACATTTTCGTTGATCTGTCGCACTTAATTTTGAACTAACATTTTCGTTGGTCCGTCTGCACTTAATTTTGAAATAACATTTTCGTTTATCTGTCGCACTTAATTTTGAAATAACATTTTCGTTGATCTGTCGCACTTAATTTTGAAATAACATTTTCGTTGGTCTGTCGCACTTAATTTTGAAATAACATTTTCGTTGATCTGTCGCACTTAATTTTGAAATAACATTTTCGTTGGTCTGTCGCACTTAATTTTGAACTAACATTTTCGTTGGTCCGTCTGCACTTAATTTTGAAATAACATTTTCGTTGATCTGTCGCACTTAATTTTGAAATAACATTTTCGTTGGTCTGTCGCACTTAATTTTGAACTAACATTTTCGTTGGTCCGTCTGCACTTAATTTTGAAATAACATTTTCGTTGATCTGTCGCACTTAATTTTGAACTAACATTTTCGTTGGTCCGTCTGCACTTAATTTTGAAATAACATTTTCGTTGATCTGTCGCACTTAATTTTGAAATAACATTTTCGTTGATCTGTTGCACTTAATTTTGAACTAACATTTTCGTTGGTCCGTCTGCACTTAATTTTGAAATAACATTTTCGTTGATCTGTCGCACTTAATTTTGAAATAACATTTTCGTTGATCTGTCGCACTTAATTTTGAAATAACATTTTCGTTGGTCTGTCGCACTTAATTTTGAAATAACATTTTCGTTGGTCTGTCGCACTTAATTTTGAAATAATATTTTCGTTGGTCTGTCGCACTTAATTTTGAAATAATACTTTTGTAGGTCCGTCACATGTAAATTTTAAATAACACTTAGTTGGTCAGTCACATTGAAGTTTAAAATAACATTTTCGTTGATCTGTCACGATAACCTTTAAAATAACATTTTCGTTGTCATGATTAGCTTTGCAATAACATTTAAGCTGGTCTGTCACACTTAAGTTTGAAATAACATATTGGTAGGTCTCTCACATTTAATTTTGAAATAGCATTTTCGTTGGTCTGTCACATTTAATTTTAAAATATCAGTTTCGTACGTTTGTTAGTCTTACGTTTGAAATAATATTTTCATTGGTCTGTCACGCTAACATTTTGAATAACATTTTCGTTGGTCTGTTATGCTTACGTTTGAAATAATATTTTCATTGGTCTGTCACACTAAAATTTTGAATAACATTTTCTTTGGTCTGTTACGGTTGAATGGATACAACTAACAGAATCTTCTTTTTTTATTTTATGAAAAACGAAACAATTTATGACAACAGGAAAAAAATAAGAAAGCCCAAAAAATCCAAAGCAAATATAATATACAAACAAACAACAAAAAAGAAAAAGTCAATCTGGCTCATTACATAAAATAGATCCTATACCATAATTCCTTCTTCTTCCTGCTTCCGCTTTGTCTGCGGCACATTTTGATAAGCGGAGAGGCACTCATGCGGTTTCATCTGGAAAGATTTTTCCGTATTCTACAGAAAGGACAAAAATAAATAATATAAAAGGAAAGAGAGAAAATGGCGAACATGATCCGGCGGAAGAAGAAATGAAGATATTACGGCTTTTAGTGAAATTTGTCCTAAATGAGGCTCATAATCGAAACATATATTGAAAGAATAAAAAGATATTTACAAATGAAGGAAAAGAGAAAAAAAAACGACGAAATCATCTTCAATATGAAACCAAAACCAATAATACAATTACAGATTTAAATTAGTACGCACTCATGATGTATACATAATATATATATATATATATATATATATATATATATATATATATATATATATATATATATATATATATATATATATTTATATATATATATATATATATATATATATATATATATATACATATATATATACACATATATGATAAAATATGGGGATAATATTCCAACGTAATTGAAAATTAAAAAAGGAAAACAAAAGTATTATTTATGTATTCATCAACGTTTCGTCTTTATTTTAAGACTTCCTCCGAATGATTGGTGTGAAGAAATAACACACAAGTACAAATATTTGAAGACCTTTAAAAATAGTTGTACTTGTGTGTTATTTCTTCACACCAATCATCCCGAGGAAGTCTTGAAATAAAGACGAAACGTTGATGAATACATAAATAATATTTTGGGTTTTCCTGTTTTCATTATATATATATATATATATATATATATATATATATATATATATATATATATATATATATATCCATAAATATATTTTCATAACTTACTACCTCACGTATTTAGCACTGTTAAAGTAAATACTGGAAATCGATACATAAAAGATTATATCTCCTTACAACATTTTATGTAGATACATAAAATAATAATTATAATATATATATATATATATATATATATATATATATATAAATATATATATATATATATATATATATATATATATATATATATATATATATATATATATATATTTAAAAAAAAACCTTTTTCAAACATTTCAAAATTGACTTGTCAACTTATCAATCAACAACTTCCTCTGATGATAAGAATGTTTATTTTTTGAAAAGCCGGTTTAAGGAACGAAAGAGAGGAATAATAAAATATTATTATTCATTATTTTCCCTTGCTTTGAACTACGAATGATTTTTATTTGCATTCTGCGAATATTTATTTTTAATCGACTGATCTTATATATATATATATATATATATATATATATATATATATATATATATATATATATATATATATGTGTGTGTGTGTGTGTGTGTGTGTGTGTGTGTGTGTCTGTGTCTGTGTCTGTGTGTGTGAAAGGATCTATATCGGGGAGACCCAGTGCAACCTCGGCAAGAGAATTTACGAGCACAAAAGAGCAATCAAAACTAACAACACGCTCAACGCCTTATGTTCTCATGCTATGGAATATAATCATTGTTTTGACTTTTAAAACGCCACTCTAATTATAACTATACAAAACAAATCTACACGACGATTAATCGAATCATCTCTAATAGCCCACTAAACAGATACAATTAAACAAATAATGGGGTTCTATTATGTCTCTCCTAACCTATCTAATGCTATTATGAATAAAACACAATATAAATTTAGACACCGGTGCGTATACTTTCTTAAAGTTTGCAATTCTGAAATAGATCGTAAAAAACTAATACGAGTTAAAGGAGTGGGAAATAAATACAAACTAAATAAAAATAGAAAGGGGGGAAAGAAACGAAGAAAAAGGAAAAGAAAAAGGGTTAAAAACATACGAAAGAAATACGTATTTTAAATAAAAGGGAATTTCAATTTAAAAAAAACAAGGGAAGCAACTCTCCATATTTTTTAGTTACGAGTTATTATTGGTAGTTTACATGTTTCAAATAATGGCGATCACAGGAAATATCAAGGATGCCTCCAGGGCACTAAAGATGATAGTGGGTGATATCCTCTTCTCTTCCTTACGGTGTCTTCCTCACAGAAGAGACGTTGCTAGTCTTTCTTTACTCTATCATTATGTTCATGGTAGGTGCTCGACTGAGCTCCAATCTCTGCCTCCCCCCTACTGTAAAACATTTACAACAAAAACTCGTCTAGCTACAGCCATTGCAAATGATTTTCCCTTCGTTCCTTAATGTACCTTAAGCTAAACGGAACTTTCATGAGCAGAGTTTTTCCAAGAACTACCTGTCTGCTGTAGAACACAATACCACAGGGCTGCTTCCCAGCTGACTACAACATGGTCGTTTTCAAATCCAATGTTAACAAATTCTTGTACATCCGTCCTCTTAAATAATCAAATTCTGACCAGTTTCAACCAGTATCTCCAATCCGCAAGGTGGTTGTCTCACCATCCACCTGACAAACCCATTCGCCCTTATCCTCGAGTGGCCTTTGGGCCTTGATAAGCGGTGACCCATTAATACATAAAAAATACATAATAGACCGTTTGTAATGTTCGATGGGGTAATTCTTTCAACCCTACCAGATGGTCTGCAATCTTTCGTTGACACGTTGTAAGTAGTTGGCTCATTGGATAGTGACGTCTCTCTCTTTCTTTCTCTTCTTTGCCATTATTGTTAAGCCATCATCATTGTGGCAGTGATGATATAGCAGCAGACGTTTCCGCGTCTTCCTAATAGGCATGAAGAGTGTGTGTGGGGGGGGGGGGAGGGCGGTGCATCCAATCATATTCAAACTATCTCTAGGACCTATACTTGAGTCTTTGGGGCATATAGTCAAGGAGTTGGACTCGGAAATCACTAGGGCATCACTAGACCTCTGCACGCCACTGCCTGAACCAAAAGAAAGCATGCATTTTTACATGCGCCTCTGTCATATCAAAGAACCGATTTTTTAAACGAGTCTTTTGAACTGAGAAACCAACCTCTTTCTTCTTCTTCTTCTTCTTCTTCTTCTTCTTCTTCTTCTTCTTCTTCTTCTTCCCCAAATTCCTCTTTTCTTTCTTTCTTTTTTTTTGATATTCGTTAGTTTGTCATTCTTTCTTTTCTTTTTCCTGCCAAGAATCATATATACTTGAATCTTTGGGCCATAGAATCACGCAGCTGGTCCTCCTCTTTCCTTTGGTTCTGTAATAAACTAACAAATACAAAATAAACGCCAACAACATAGTAGTTCAATGGCTACTGCGTCTTGATGGTTTATTCTTTTACTACAAAGTTACAGGTTACGTAAGTTCCTCTTTGCCTGCTCCCCTGAGGAGCAAACAGAGCTTCGACAAAAAGGCGTCTGAACCCAATGAGCTAACATCGGCCAAAAAGAAACACTGTTTCATCTTCATCGCTACGTGTCATTTTGGACTTCCTCTCCATGACGTCATATCCCAACACGTAGCCCTAATTCTAAACTTTTAACTTCTAACGGAATTTTCCACTTTCTTTGCTTAATCTAACCGTATGTAGAAAAATACCGTTTTAAACATTATTTTTACACACCCACGTGCAATCATGCTACTAATAAAATACATATGTTAATTTATTTCTAGCGTTCTTTAATAACCAGATTCAAGGAACTTCTGCCATTACTAACCAGCAGAGCGTTACCAGTATCGACCAAGTAAAGAATCTATCAGGCATGTGTTAGTTCAGTATCATCTTCATCTGGACTCTCTCTCTATCTCTCTTTCTCTTTCTCTCTCTCTCTTTCTCGCTCTCTCTCTTTCTCTCTCTCTCATGATCCAGAAAAAGAGTAAGATCTTCATATCTTACCTGCTACGTGTCCAGGCTGACGTAATATCCTGACACGTAGCTCTAATTCTAAACTTTTCATATCTAATGGAATTTTCCACAACTCTAGCCTCATGTGAAAAATACCGTTTTTATTTTCACACACCCGCATCCAACCTTGCTACAATGCATTTTTGCAAATATCTAAATAACCTTCCCCCAAATCAACACTCAAAATTGTGATCGATATTTGTTCAAGTAGTAGTGATCGCAGAGGGACCACACATGGTTTGCTTGTTTTGTACAATTGGGATGTCAACTGATCAATAAACAGGAAAAAAAAATCAAATAATGTCTCGTTTTCCCTTTTTTTCTCTTTTCAATCTTCCTTTTCGCTCTCGCCATGTCTTTCCCTTCTTTTTTTTCTCTTCTTCATATTTTTCTTTGTTTTTCTTTTCCTCTCTCCATCTCATTCTTTTTCTCTCTTCTTAGTTCTTTCTTTCTGTAATCTTTCTCTTTTCCTCTTCCCCTCTCTCTCTCTCTTTCTCTTTCTCCATTTTCCTTTTCCTGCTCCGTTAATCTTTCTTTCTTTCTTTCTTTATTTCTTTCTTTCTTTCTTTCTTCCTTTCTTAATATTTATTTCTGTTTCCTTCTTTCTATCTTCCTCTAATTTTCTCACTTTTCGATTTTTCGCCTCCATTCTCTTTCCATTCCTATTTGTTTTGTCCACAATCTCTCTTTCTATCTATCTATCTCTCTTTTTTTTCTCTCTCTCTCTTTCTTTCTTTGTCTCCTTCTCTCTCTTTCTCTCTCTCTCTTTCTTTTTTTTTCTTTCTTTTTTATCTCTATCTCTTTATATCGTTCTCTCTTTCTATCTGTCTCTCCCTTTCTCTCTCTCTCTCTCTCTCTCTCTGTCTCTCTCTTTCTGTCTCTCTCTCTTTCTTTCTATCTCTTTCTTACTTTCTCTTTCTTACTTTCTCTTTCTATCTTTTTCTGTCTCTCGCTCTTTCTCTTTCTTTCTCTCTTTCTTTCTTTCTTTCTTTTTATCTCTATCTCTTTCTACTCCCCCCTCTCTCTCTTTTCTGCCTTTTTCACGCACCCTTCTTCTTTTTATAACCATCTTCTGTACTATCGATTCTCTTCTCTCCTTTTCTTCTTCTCTCTTTCCCATTCTCTTTTTCTGTATCCCTCCTTCTTTCTTTTTGTCATTTCCCTCGCTCTCTTCCCATCTCTCTCTCTCTCTTCCTCTTCCTTTAACCCTACCCTCTCCGGTTTCTCTTTCTCCCCTCCCCCTCCCCTCCGGCGAGATAGCAACCATGACCTCATGATATTGATCAACTCACCAATTACGATTTTGAAATGTTCAGACAAATTAAAAACAAATTTCCTTGTTTGTTCAGCCATGAAATCATCAGTGTTGGTCTTGTTTTTCATATGTTCGGCCATTTTTTGTTGCTTATTTTTTCTTCTCAGTTTTACTTCTGTCCTTTCTTGAGCCATTCACCACCAAAGTTCCGTTTCACTGGATCCATTCAGAGCACCAATCCATTTGCGGGGTTTAGTCTTCCGGGATCCACAAGAACACTGGAAATGGAACAACAACAAAACAACCTCACATTTCCCTCCTCTCCCTCCCCCTCTCTCTCTCTCTCCCCTCTCCCCCTCTCTCTCCCCTCTCCCCCCTCTCTCTCTCTCCTTTCTTCTTTCTTTCCTTCTACCCTTTTAGATGTTTTTGTCTTTTTCCTTTCTCTTTTCCTTTTCTCTCTTTCTTTGCTGTTTCTCTCTCTTGACTTTCTCTTTTTAGGTTTTGATTGTTTTCTTCCTCTCTTTCATTTATATCTCCCCCTCTCACCCATCTTCCTCATCCCCTCTCTCTGTCTCTCTGCGTCACTTGGTTCTCTTTCTATCTCCCTCTCCCAATCATCTCTCTCTCTCTCTCTATATATATATATATATATATATATATATATATATATACAGAGAGAGAGAGAGAGAGAGAGAGAGAGGGGTAGACATATATATATAGACTTTTTATAGATTTTTTTTATTTTTACCTACATACATGGGTTACGCAATATATATATATATATATATATATATATATATATATATATAAATATATATATAAATATATTATATATAAATAGATATATATATAAATACATATATATATATATATATATATATATAAATACATATATATATATATATATATATATATATATATATATATATATATATATATATATATATATATGTCTACCTCTCTCTTGTTTATCTCATCTTTATCTCTGTCTCCTCTCCTCATTTTCTTTTTCTATCTCCCCTCTCTCTCATGTGTCTATCTCTTAGTTTATTCTCTTTCCTTCTTTTTCTATCTATCCACTCGTCCACTCACTCCCTCATCCCTTCCTCGTAATTATCTTTTTTTCCACCTCTCTTTCAACCTATTTCTATCTCTCTCCCGCTCGTGGTTCTCTCTCTCTCTCTCTCTCTCTCTCTCTCTCTCTCTCTCTCTTTCGTTAATATCTTTATTCTCCTCCCCCCTTTGATTCTCTTTACTTCTTGTCTTGTCTTTTCCCAGATTTCCCCCCCCCGTGATTCTCTTATTTTTTCCGAAATTAAAAGAACAAAATCATGTTTATTCCAATTCTAAATGGCCATAAATTGGCGAAGTCAATGTCCGACGAACAGAACATGCTAGACATCCTGAATAGTAATTAAAAACAAATTGAGAATTTCCATTAAAAATCGGACCCCCCCCCCCAAGCATAAAAATGAACCTTCAAGCAAAAATTGTTAAACTTTATAAACAACTACCTAAAGTACTTGTCTACGTCGAGTTTCACAACAGAAAGAACTCGTCTCGCTCTCACTTCCACAACTGCAAAGAACTTTCCTTTCTTTCTCCGTGTGCTCAACCCCAAACGGAATTTCCATGAAGAGAGTTTTTCTCCAAGAACTTCTCATCTGTGGAACATGTTACTACAGGACTGCTTCCCTGCTGACTACAACATCGTTGTCGTCAAATTCAATTCCAACAATTACTTTTGTTTACTCTTGTTCACCCCAAACAAGGCATATTGCCACTGAAGCTAGGGGGGGGGTTACTGTGATAGGGGCCATATTTATAGGAGGGCAACCTGGGTGGGGAGTTGAGCAGCAAGATGTTCGTTCCCGTTACACTTAGAGTGTGTTTTAGACAATGTGCATGTTTATTGGATGTCAAAACCAAAGTACACACAAGCAGACAATTAGTCGAATTTGTATCTATAGAGTGGTGACCATGGGAATGCCGATCGGAAATAGGTACAAAGTCCTCGTCATAAACCGTAAGTAATGTAAGTAACAAAACTCTGTTCATCCCATTCATCATTTTCAATCCTTTCATAATATTCTTCATCATTCAACTGGCAATCTATCCATCTTATTCTGGCGCTACTAGAATCAGGCTGTCTGAAGATACCGGCTTCCTGACCAAAAATGCAGCAAACATTGATGTTATTGTTTTTTTCCCCTCTTTTCTTTTGCAAAATTCAATCATATTCTGCAAACCCAAAGACAAACACAATAATTTTACTCTACAAAACCACCAAACCAAACACCATGAATGAGTATTTTAAGATAGATATAAAGAACTTGAAGCATAAAAACTGTTACCAAAATGACTTGATTCGGCATTGAATAACCTGAAAAGGGTTGATATGCCGTAAAACAAAACCACCAAACCAAACACTATGAATAAGTATTTTAAGATATAAAGAACTTGAAGCATAAAAACTGTTACCAAAATGACTTGATTCGATATTGAATAACCTGAAAAGGGTTGATATGCCGTAAAACAAAACCACCAAACCAAACACTATGGATAAGTATTTTAAGATATAAAGAACTTGAAGCATAAAAACTTTTACCAAAATGACTTGATTCGGCATTGAATAACCTGAAAAGGGTTGATATGTCGTAAAACAAAACCACCAAACCAAACACTATGAATAAGTATTTTAAGATATAAAGAACTTGAAGCATAAAAACTGTTACCAAAATGACTTGATTCGATATTGAATAACCTGAAAAGGGTTGATATGCCGTAAAACAAAACCACCAAACCAAACACTATGAATAAGTATTTTAAGATATAAAGAACTTGAAGCATAAAAACTCTTACCAAAATAACTTGATTTGGTATTGAATAACCCGAAAAACAAAACAACCAATCAACCTATCCATCTCATTAACGCTTATCCTTGAGGAGCTTTCATCCTTAATAAGTGGTGACTCATTAGTAAAAAAAGTCCCACATCATGATTTTGTCCGGATTAAGAGATAATCAGTTGCTGAAAAATGAGCATTGCACCCAATGGCGTGTAAAGGTCTGGTCATACCCCAAATACTCAAGTATAAATCCTAGTACTGAAAATTTTTATAAGAAATAGAGATAGTTTTAATATGATTGGATAACTCTCTAATTTGCGGGGGCAATAAAGCCACCGCCCCCTCGCCCCTCCCTCTTCTGCATGCCACTTGTGACACCTGTAATGCAAGTCATTTCTATTTGCATAATAACTTCTGACGCATAACTTTGGTGAATGAATCCTTCAGAATGGGCGTTGGGTGTTCGGAATTAAATAACATAACGTAAAAGAGTTGATATGCCGTAAAAAAAGACAAAACAAACAAAACATGTTGTGAAACACTAGCCCAGATAGGGTGTCATGCTAAACTCATTCCTTTCAGCTGTTAGCATAAGGGACGCTCTGAAGAAAGTACCTGGCACCTGATGAGGTCCTCTACTTATATAAGAGTCAGATATGTTCCGAGATGGAATACTACTGTCACATCTCGGGAGGTGCCGCACAGGGCCCTCTTTCCTGCCTTGACCGTGTACAAAATATACTTCGAAATCTGGTGGGGGGGGGGTGATCTTTTCTCTTCCCTGCAACACATTTTTCACGGAAGAGACGTTGCTAGTCTCGCTCTGCTCTCTCGTTATTATCTTGAAAGGTGCTCGACTGAGCTCTAATCTTATGTTCCTCTTGTAAGACATTCACAGCAGGAACTCGTTTTTCTACCACATCGAAAAAAGAATTTTCTTTCTCCCTGCATGTGTCTAGCGTCAGGTGGAATTTTAATAGACAGAGCTTTTTTTGGGAAAAACTTCCTGGAACACATTGCTACGAGACTGCTTCCCGGCTGATTACAACTCGGTTATCTTCAAATCTAATGTCAACAAATTTTTGTCAAAAACTGTCCCTTAAGTAATAATCAGTTCATATCATTGATCAATGTTAGTACTCCCATAGTTTTCCTCATCTTCCAGCCGACAACCATTCAAGTCGCATTAACTCTTATCCTCGAATGACTCTTAGCCTTGATAAGCAGTGACTCAATATATATATATATATATATATATATATATATATATATATATATATATATATAGTCTCGGAAGTTTCTCAACCATTAAAACTATATAAAGAAAAAAAAACAAAAAAAAAACTTATAGTCTCAAGTCTTCCAGTGGAAAATCACTAATGTAAGTCAATTTATTTTTTACAGTTATTATATTAGTTAGTTTCTAACACTATTTTAAGGGATCATCAGTTGTTTACCATGAAAAACTGTTTCGGGAATATATATATATATATATATATATATATAGCACTAGATAAAGTGAAAGAATAAAATAAGGTGCGACTCAAATTTTATTTGCATACACTTTTGGATACACTTTTCACTGTCATATACTGCATCGATAGCAAACTAATTTCCCGCCTGGATAACTTTTTCGTTTTCGGAATACCATTCACCACCTAGATTGTTTTTTAATCAACCTCTTTGATATCTTTCTTGAAGCTGTTTTAAACTTTATCACTTGGATGAACTGTATAAGTTTAACAAAAAAGTGTGTTTTGGGCCGATATATTTGATGTTTTATATAATTTTATGTATTTTTATGTAAATTTTTAAAATATATTTTCAAAGTTTAATTTTATTACCTGCAGTAATGTCATTGCGGTAATGGTCCTCAGAGGAGAAGATTTTCTTTGAAAACTCATGAGTTAAGGACTTTAAAGTACTTTGCTTGAACTATGAATTGTAATAAAATTTGATTCGCACCTTATTTTATTCTTTCACTCTATCTAGTGCTATTAATGCTCTATCCAGTATATTGAGCTTCATTTTTATCTGGATGTTCACTAATTAAAGATATTAGTCATCATCATCATCATCATCATCATCATCATCATCATCATCATCATCATCATCATCATCGGTTTGAAGAAATCGACTTCCAAAGTAACATATCTCTGACCAGGTTTTTATTTATCCCTCTTTCCCTCAGGTTCATTTTTATCACTCTCTCCCATGTTTTCCTTGGCATTCATCTGTGAACTGAACTTGCTACCTCAACTGTTCTACATTTACTAACCCAAGAACTCTCATTCATTCTTTCAACGTGATCGTACCATCGAACTCTACTCTTCTGCACGCATCACACTATACTTTCCAGACTTAATCTCACATTGACTCACATTGTTGATAAAAATTCAGATTGCTGATAAAAATTCAGATTGTTGATAAAAATTCACATTGCTGACAAAAATTCACATTGTTGATAACAAAAAACAAGAAACGGTGTCGAGCCTAATGTAAAATATTAAATGGTCTTGTGGCAGAATAGGGTGGTTTGATTGAAAATTTGACTCCTGGTGAGTTGAGGAACAAACAGCTTATTTTAAGGATTAGTGCCACATCAGAAGAACACATGTCTTGTCCATACAAAAGAAACAAAGGCAAGCAAATAAAAAAAAGAAATAAAACTAGAAGGCAGATACAAGAGTACAATGTCAGTGTGATTCACGAACCATCCTGTGCCAGCCTATTATGTTAAGTCTCTGCTTGCCCTCTTTACTCAGCCTCAATAATTTTGTATGTGTTTACCAAGTCAGTTGCTAAATGTTGGAGCTTCAATGAAACAAGGCATTCAGAGTATAGCAGAGGTTGTATTCACTTGGCTGCACATCTCTGAATAGATAGGAGTTCGAGATGTTGCATACCTCTCCTTTTAGGGGAGACCCAGCGCCTTACAGTTCACAATCAATTTAATATACGAGTTCATAATTTACCTTTTTACCGCGTGCCTTTCGAAATCCTGTTGCTTGTCGGCTCTCCTCCCAATGACTGGGGACACCTGCAATTAATTATTTCACAACCATGAAGAATGAAGAACGATCGATTTGAAGAAAGACTTTTTATTGACCGTGTGGAGTAACTCTTTCTTCTGTCAGTGGTGGAGGTGTGGGGCGCATTCTCGGCTACGGATTTTGTCTTAATCATCGTCGGTGTCCCAACATTCTCACACGTTTATCACTCTTGAAATCTTCCACCGACTGTCGTTTCTCTTTCTCACTGACATCACGTCCGCTCCCAGTACAACCAAGGTCGAGATGATATTTGAAGGCACTCGCTGACCCAATGAAAGGTGTCGTATCAACATCGTCCCGTGAATTAAAATCATGAGATGATTATTAGCAAACATACCCACTTACTATGTAACACAGACTGATGATGTGAATTCTAAATGGGGTCGCACCATAGTTGTATAAATTTTTGGTAAATTTATAGAAGTGCACCTTTCGTATTTCGACCCCTAAAAAAAAAAAATATCTACTTTTTTGGGCAAATTACATGTAAACACCCTCAACAAATATCCGCTATGAAAAAAAATTATGAAAAATTTTTTTATTTTAGATTTTAGGAGGGGGGGTCACTTTCCTATATAAGTTATACGTAAAGTGAGCACCCATTTCTTGGCCACCGAATCTCACCTCTCGTATTTCGACCCCTAAAAAAAAAAAGTTTCTACTTTTTTTGGCAAATTACATGTAAACAGCCATAACAAATATCCACTATGAACAAAAAATGAAATCTTTTATTATTTTAGATGTTAGGAGGGGTGGGGGATCACTTTCCTATATAAGTTATACGTAAAGTGAGCACGCATTTCTTGGCCACCGAATCTCACCACTCGTATTTCGACCCCTAAAAAAAAAAGTTTCTACTTTTTTGGGCAAATTACATGTAAACAGCCTCAACAAATATCCGCGCGCGCGGATATTTGTTGAGGCTGTTTATATGTAATTTGCCCAAAAAAGTAGATACTTTTTTTTTTTAGGGGTCGAAATACGAAAGGTGCACTTCTATAAATTTACCAAATTTTTAAATAGATGGTTGGAGAGCGGCTAACAACAGTCTTGTTGAGTGATGCCAATGTTTAATAGTAATGGGTACATTCGCTAGTACATATCTGATTAACACATACACAGAAAAGGGGTCAACGTATGCACTCAGATGTCACCTCAACTTGCTGTGTGCTGAAAACGAATGTGAGAGTGAACGAAAGAAGAGAGGAGTTCGTTAAGAAGCTTTGAACAAACAGCACATGTAAAGAAATGACTTAAGAATCGATTATAAACAGAAGGGACCAAGATACCTGTAACCTCGGAATGCCCTTCCCGTCCGTCGCTAGCAGAGATAGTTTGAAGTATGCTTTAACCGGAAATGCAAGTGGACTACATCTGTCTAAAATTTGACTTGCTGAAACATGAACTACTAAAAATCGGCACGAACTTTCCGGACAACCTTGATAAGTGACGAAGAGTTGAATGACTATCCCAATAATCAACTGCCTTTTTGACTCTAATCTTCTCCCCACCACTTGCAGTTGTTTCTATGATAGCTTTCAATTACAACCCTAACCAGTGTAGTTATATATGTAGAGGGTCACCAAATTACAGCCCACATGCCAAATCCGGACCGTCAGCGGCTTCTGTTTAGACCGTAAGTCAAAAGAAAATACAATACAGTAATAGAAATCTATTATCAGGGTTATTACACACGCTGAAAATATGACTTCCTAAAAATGAGTATGCATTATATCTGCATGTTGAATGTCATCATCATCATCATCATCATCATCATCATCATCAACCTGATCATCATCATCATCAACCTCATCATCATCATCATCATCATCATCATCATCATCATAAACCTGATCATCATCATCATCATCATCATCATCATCATCATCATCATCATCATCATCTGTTTAACGTCCATTTTACATTGTGGCATGTGTTGGACGGCTTTTAGAAATTGACTTCCAAACTAACCTATCTCTGGCTAGCTTATTATCTAAACTACATAACCTGAAGTTCCTTTGAAGTCAATTTCTTTAGTTGACGCAAGATTTTTATAGGCCGGATGCAAACCTAGCGTGATGATGAGGACCACTGCTTTTATCGAGACACCATCTCTAGGTGATTGCCTGGCAAGACTAAAGAGAACTTCACCTGAACTTAATCAGTAAATACGAAAATCTCGCTTGCTCAGCATCCTTCCTGGCTTTGTATATTGCTCGTCTTCTTTCCCTCTTTGCCGCCAGACACATTTCCTTATTCACTAAATCTTAGACATTTTCTAGAATTACAATGATACAATATATTTTATCAAAATTGGAATAAGGATTCTAGACAAGATTCATTAGCATTCGATCTCATTTTTTTATTATGCAGATTCTTACAAGATTAACCGTTTTTCCAGATCATCCGATTTCAGGTTAATAATAATTCATTAGCACACCTATACACTGGCTATTTATTTAAATTATTTATTTTATTTATTTATTTAATTTATTTATTTTATTATTTATTTAATTTATTTAATCTATTATTTATCTTATTTATTTATCTAATTAATTTAATTAATTTGATTTATTTATTTAATTTATTTAATTTATTATTTATTTAATTTATTTCTTTATTTTATTTAATTTTGTATTTATTTTATTTACTTATTTAATTTATTTAATTTATTATTTATTTAATTAATTTATTTAATTTATTATTTATTTAATTAATTTATTTTATTTATTATTTATTTAATTTATTATTTATTTAATTTATTTATTCAATTTATTATTTATTTAATCTATTTAATTTAGTATTTTTTAAATTTATTATTTATTTAATTTATTTATTTTATTTATTATTTATTTAATTTATTTATTTAATTTATTTAATTTATTATTTATTTAATTTATTTATTTATTGCTATTCATGCAGAGATTGCTACCAAAGATTGCTACCAGAGATTTCTACCAGATATTGCTACCAGAGATTGCTATCAGAGATTGCTACCAGAGATTGCTAGAAATATAAACAAGCATTTCATCTTCTCATTGATAGACTGGTGTTTATGTTAAACACCACGTTTGCCATACATACATGCCTGTGAAACTATAACTAGGGGTAAATTTAAACAAAATAAGACATCATCTCAAAATAGAGACTACCACCAGCAGGTGCAGTGTAAACAAACAAATTGAGGCGAGCGAGACATCTGTTGGCCGCTCAGTAAACTAGTCTGACAGTAGAAGAATTATCAAGTTTCTCACGATTTTGTCCCGATTAAAAGATGTACCGAACAATATTACGTACAAAATAGGAAAAAAAAACGGTGCTTCTGCAGAGACTGTTTCGATCGATGGTGGCGGAAACTGCCGACTCCTCTTCGGGAGAAATCGTGATCGCCGGAAAGAAATTTGATTTTGGGGGAGATAACTAATATTGGGTTAATTACTTTTTCACGAAATGGACGTAAACCGATTAAACTTTGAAGAGTTCTTGCATTTACTCGGGGATAATTGCAAAATTGTTGATTTTTTGCAAGCGCATAATTTAATTTCAGGTGCCGAGACATGTATATGTGGCGCTGATATGAGATTCATCCCAGAGAGCAATAAAGGCGATGGATTCGTGTGGCGAAACTTTTTTCCCCCACATTTATCATTCAGTCAATACCCTGTAAAAAACTTGTTTTTTTCCACATTTATCGTTCAGTCAATCGTTTACTTTTTTTTTTCAAATCAAAGGTTTACTTAGTTTTACTTATTACGTTTTTTTTTATTTCAATAAAAAGTTTGCTATTTATTTGATGTACATAATGTTTATCAAAGTTTTATTTAATTCGTTTTTTGTTAAATTTCAAATGTTTATCAAAGTTTAATTCATTTATTTATTTGCTGTACATAATGTTTAATTTGTTTCAATAAATAAATGTTCATAATTTTAACTTATACTCAATTGTCAATTCAACAGTTATCTTCCCCAAAATCAAATTTCTTTCCGTCGCTCACGTTTTCGCACGATTTCTCCCAAAGAGGAATCGGCAGTTTCCGACGCCATCGATCGAAACAGTGGCCCCCTTTTCTGCAGAAGCACCAAAAAAAACACTTTTGAAACTAGTAAATTTATAAGAGCCTATCTAATTCTGGACAGTACGACAAACTCCTATAATAGTTTTGTTACAACAAAGGTATTTATGTATGTTACCTACACCGTTGGGTGTAGGTTGGCGAAAGTTAGGACAGTGTGAGTGAAGAAAGGCATTAAGTAAGAAAATACGAAAGTTCGGTTGGCTGTCAAAAGTGTTCTTGGAGGACTGCATCTTCAATGACGATAGATTCGCTCGGCTGTCCAGTGGACAGGAGATGTCTTTCTTCGATGGTGTCTGGAAGCTCTCTGCGATTGCTGTCTTTATACCAAGGGGTCGGAAGTTGTCCTTCAAGAGTCGGTTGAAATTAGTACACCCTGGAAGCTGATTGGTCCTCGTGGTACCAAATCACCTCACAGGGGTTGCTCTCCAAGAGAGAAGATGAATGTCAGTATTTATGACTGCTGCAAATATGCCTTGTAAAATAATCTTTATTTTAAATATTTTCTACAATATTTTAAGGGGACAAAGAAAGTAAATAAGGATGCCTTCAGAGCACTGCTGAAAACATCCATATTTTTGCCTTTTAGCACGGAGCAAAGCGTAGTATCTGTTCTGATACTACACTTCATCATTTCTGTCCTCGGTCAGTGAAACAGAAATCCTTCAAGACTGAGGCAATTAAAATTTTTGTTCCAATCCAGCGTCCTTGTTTTGGTAGCTGGATTTTTGCCACATTAAAAAACTGACCTTGTGTCTAACTCTACCCTCGTGAGGATTCATGGGGACAGCAGAAATGGGCCCTCATTTGGTCGGTGGGGGTGTTGGCTCAGAATTACTTTGTTATCTCCCTTGGATCATATTGTAATCAAGAGAATGCACTCTCCTGTGCTGGAAGTCAAAATTATATCTAATTCCACCCACGTGAGAAATATAGAAACCAGATATCATTCTCCTTCGTTCTCGGACGCCGAGTGTTTGGACAGGCTGCTATCTTAGCATGGCTTTTACAGAGCTTTACGCCGTATTCTGCCAGGCACCTTCAGCTCTCAGTCACACAAGACTTCCATGATGACTCAACTCAAATGTAAACAATATTTACTTATTCATTGCATATGCATCTCTCTATATTCTATGACAGTGGCAACACATGTTTTTATTGGTTGTATTGGGACATTAACATATTCTTTCACTTAGTAATTATGTCTTTGTTTTTCACCCCTTTAAATATTATGTTTCGTTTATCCCTTTTATGTTTTTCTTCGAAAAACTGTCTATGTGTGAATAGATGATACTTATGCAGTTTATGGACTGTGCTGAAATAATAACGTTATTATTTAGAAACCTATTCTTAATATGGGAGGAAGGGGCTTTGTTAACTATTCTGTACTTTCACCTGACAAAAGATACTGTAAAAATTGAATTTAACTTGAAAATCCTATCTAAAAAATAGCACAGTCCGTAAGCTGCAGAAGTACCGAATCACTCACTCACTCACTCACTCACTCACTATCCAGGTTTATCGTCTATGTTCCCTTTGACAGGAGGTTCAACATTGTCTGACTGTCCTTGTAGAGATTGACTGTGTCCATTTGCCACTGTTTATGATCTTGCCTTATCGGTTCCTTTCATGTCTTCCTAGGGCGCCCAGCTTTCTTTTTGCTGTCCAGCCTTAGGTCTCTGCATGTGCTGATATACCCCTTGCTTCTTTCAACATGCCTGAACCAGCGGAGACGGTTTGCCCTTATTAGGACATCAAGTTTTGGAATGGTCAATTTCTCAAGTAGAGTGTCTGACCTAATGTTCTGGATCTTGTCCGGCTTTACATTCCATATCCACCTAATCAATGCCCTGTCATTTCTTTGGGTGGAGCAAGTGAGGGCCGAACACTCACTGCCATACAACATCATACTCCTTACACAGCTATCATAGATCTTACCCCTGGTAATAATTGAAATGGCTTGGGAATAAATGTGTACATTCAAGTGTTTCTTAAATAGTGTCTTTTTTCCTATTTATTCCGCTCCTCACAAAATGGCGACCACCTATTTGAAAAGACGTCCGAACACGTGCATCGCAAAAAAACATAAATGCTAGAATATCGAATATTAATTCTTTTTCTTCTTTTCCACTTCATTTTTTCCAAATATGGTTTGAGGGAAGGATCAGATTTTCTTTCTGCCTGATGAGATCTTAGTTTCTAACAGCTATTGATCGATAACATCGACATGCCAGTGTCGCCGATGATTTACATGTCTGTGTAAATAAAAATAATTATATATTAAAGCTCTATTTGATATTGAGCACTCTTTATAAGCCTGGTTGAAATTCCTCGGATATTTTTATCCTGTGGATGTTTACTTTACCTAAATTACTATATATATATATATATATATATATATATATATATATACCTTTAACCACATATTATCAATAACACCTCTCAGGCCCAAAACTTGATATATGTTGATATGTATGCCCCTTGAAGAATGTATCTCTAACAATGCTAAAACTAATTGTTACATTGGCCTCACTACAACTACACTTTCCCGTAGGCTCACATTGCATCTCTCTGACTCTAGTTCAATCTGCCAACACTTGAAAGAACATAACTTCCCCCATTCAAAATTCAGACACCTCTTAGTCAA
The DNA here is from genome assembly GCA_963556195.1 of Sepiola atlantica. Lineage (NCBI taxonomy): Eukaryota > Metazoa > Mollusca > Cephalopoda > Sepiida > Sepiolidae > Sepiola > Sepiola atlantica. The sequence goes on from OY744528.1 coordinate 21,082,287, forward strand.
CAACAAAAAATTTATAGATCACGAGCCCAATGTAAAAATACTAACAATTCTTGTAACACTGTATATAATTCGAGATTGTTAAATATTGGGTGAGTATATTTGTTGTTAGTTGAGGATAATAGGAAATAAGGTTCAGTCAGAGTCAGTTATTGTACTGGGATGTCAGCTCGACCTTCAATGTACCAGTGGTGGACGTGACGTCACATGGCTAAAAGAGGAGGAGAGTGAAGAGAGAAGTGGGCAGTTGGTCGAAAGTCTCAGAGACAATTGGACAGGTAGAGATGACTTAAGAGGCCATGTATCTATAGCTCGGGTTGCCCCTTCCATCACTGGCAGAAGAGAAGGCAACGCCTACATCTCAATAAAAGGTCCTTTCTTCAAATTGATGATTTCTTCTTTTCTTCGTGCTGTTGTGAAACATTAATTGCAGGTGCCCCGGTCATGGTTTACACGGGGGCGAGATTGTATCATGATAAGAGTTGGGGGGGGGGGGATATAAAATGAAAAGAAAATTATGATTGTGATATCCATTCGATAACAAGGTATGTTTATGAACCCGTGTATTTGAATTGATTGTGACTTGAGAGACATTTAGACCTCCCCTCCGAGGGGAGGTAATGTAACAAAAGATGACGTATTTCGCCATTTTTTCCTCCTAAGAAATGCGAATATTTTTATTGATTCATTAAAACATGACTGATATTTTCTTCGGCAGCTTTTTCGATCGTTTATTATCATAAAACAAAAATACCTCCCCTTCTTCTTCCCCCCCCCAAAAAAAAAATGAAAAGTTTTATCGTACGAAGAAATATTCACTGATGAAGAATGTCAGTTATTCGAAACGCTGACCAACTTTTCTTTTCTCTTTCCTCTTTGTTAAGCAAGCTGCATTATCCGTGATTTCTCCTATGAAAGAGGAAATGTCTGATCTCCAAAGAAATTTGAAATAAATGAATGAGTGAATAAATGCTCTTTTAATTTAGGTCAGGAACCGAAGAGCTTTTTTTTTTTGGCACTTTGTTTCTTCCATACTTTTTTATTTCTAGAAAATGTTTCGTTTTGTTTGTCTATTTTTATGGCATAGAAATTTGGGTTATTAAGGACTGAAATCTTTCTCTCTTTCTCTCTCTCTCTCTGTCTCTGTCTCTGTCTCTCTCTCTCTCTCTCTCTCTCTCTCTCTCTCTCTCTATATATATATATATATATATATATATATATATATATATATATATATATATATATATATATAGTGTGTCAAGTTGTATATGAAAAGAAATCAAATAAAGTGCTCGATCATATAAGAGAGCTAATATAATTTATTTAGATACTGTATATTACATATTTCAGCAATGTACCGCGGTTTCATCCAAAAGGGCAGATGTCTAAATCTGCCCTTTTGGATGGAACCGCGGTACATTGCTGAATTATGTAATATACAGTATCTAAATAAATTATATATATATATATATATATATATATATATATATATATATATATATATATATATATATATATATATATATATATATATATACATATATATATATATATACATATACATATATATATATATATATATATATATATATATATATATATATATATATATATATATTTATATATTCCACTTTCAACGTCTATTTTCTCTGAACCATTTGACGTCACATGCAGGAAGCCGAGTATGTTTTGAGGCATCGATTTATACATAATTTTATTGTTCTTTTAGTAACATTCAAGTATCATTTGGGTCTAAATGTCTGGGATTATCTGAGACTATAAAATACCATTTCTTGCAGCACTCAAGGTTTCGAAATAACATAGAACATTGTTCGACTTCTTTGTTTGGACTGTTTAAACAGTTTAGATCATTTAAATTTAATACAACTCTCTGCCTATAGTTCGAATCGTGTTTGATCTGTTTGAGGATTTATATTGAGATATTTTTCCTTATAATGTTTTGATGAGTTAATAAACTTGTAAACTATACAAATTTTATCTATTCCATCACTTCATTATCCGTATATATATATCATCATCATCATCATCATCATCATCATCATCATCATCATCATCATCATCATCATCAACAACAACAACCGGTTTATTTGTTGAATCAGGGTTAGGGTTAGGAAAAAACGTCTCTACTTTATATATTAGATTAGAAAAGAAGATATATATACATATATATTATTATTATAGTATAGTATAATATATAAAATAAAATAAAATAAAGTGAAAAGAGAGAGAATAATATAAAAAGGTAGATAGATGAATAAAAGATAGATAGATAGATAGATAGATAGAGATAGATAGATAGATAGGGATAAATAGAGATAAATTTAAATAAAATAAAATGGTACAGAATAAAATAAGATCATTTAGCATGGAGACAGAAGTGGATGATAGAGAGAGGGAGGATAAAGAAGTGGAGAGGGGAGAGGAAGGGAAGGAAGACGCATGCGATGGGACGTGTCAAAATCAGTCTACGGTTAAAAAGGCACGTAGCATAAGTTTAAGTCAGCGTATGTGTGTGTGTTGGGGGCAGGGATCGTTAATACATTAGGCTACTGATTTTGTTTCTTAGTTCTTAGTTTTAACCGTTTTTTAAAACTTATCAAATTATCATTAATTAATAAATTAAACAAATTCACTATATATATATATATATATATATATATATATATATATATATATATATATATATATATATATATATATATATAGTGAATTTGTTTAAAAATTGCCTGGGCAGCCCCGTCGGCATTCCCCGGTAAGGGCGCCTCAGACAGTAAGCAATAAACTTACTCCTCCCCAAAGAGGGGAGACAAAGCCTGGGAGGGTGGACCTCCTAGAACTTCACAGGACAAACCCACAGACCGGCAGAATCAAGCCCCGAAGCACAAGACGACACCGGTCTATAGGGTGCAGTATCCATCGGAACAGATACTACACTTACTTCCTAGCCAAAAGATCCCGGCTTGAGGCACTAACTGGTCTAGCCGCACTATATATTACCAATGAGTCACCACTTATCAAGGCCAAAAGCTACTCGAGGATAAAGGTTAATGAGATGGATAGATTGTCAGTTGAATGATGTACAATATTATAAGAGGATTGAAAATGAAGCCGAGGACAAACAATGCACCTATGAAGATCTACTGTTTTTTATACCTCCCCTCCATGGAGAAGTCTAATGACTCATATGGCATGATGAAATAAAATACATGTTTGTTATCAAATGCAAATCAACAAATTATTACAGCACAATTAAAAAAAAGAATATTCTTAATTTTGAGAAGAATCATTTATTAAGCTGTTGACGTTGCCTTTGTTTCTGCTAGTGACAGCGGGGGGCATTCTGGAGCTATGGGTATCTGGTGTCCTTGGCCCCTTAGTTTATAATGATTCTTAAGTCATTTATTTACACATGCTGTCCGCTTCGAAGCTTCCCAACAACCAACAAACTTCTACTTCTTTCGCTCGCTCTCTCTTTTTGAGCCATGTAACGACACATCCGTTTCTAGCATACAGAAGGTCGAGGTGACATCTGAGTACATAAGTTAATCTCTTGACCCTGATTTCCTGTTTACATGTTAACGTCCCCCGTGTGTGAATCACCAGATATGTACTAGTAAATGCACCCTTATAATTTAATGCTACCTGGTGAGATTGAGGACAGAGCAAGGTGACATGAGAGAGTGAAGAAGATCCATGACATTAGTACGACTGGATGATGATGATGATGATGATGATGATGATGATGATGATGATGATGATGATGATGATGATGATGATTGTCTTTGAACGTTACTAATTTTAAATTTCTCTAAACCAATTCAAACAATTCTCTCTGAATTCCATATTTATCTTTTTTCAACAAATTTAATACGGACTGGAATTGGTCTGCATCTAAAATCTACACCTTTTCTTTTCAGAACTGTCTAAAATATTTAAATTTTCTTTTCATTTTATAATTTTTTTTCCCAAACTCATATCATAATACTGATGCAACATTGATTTTCCAGCCCTGTTGGTTCGAGAGTCAGGCTGGATTAATCATTTTGCCAGATTAACTGTATTGCCAGATTAATGGTTTAGCAAGCTTAACCGTATTGCCAGATTAACCGTATTGTCAGATTAACCGTATTGTCAGATTAACCGTTTTGACAGATTAACCGTATTGCTAGATTAACCATTTTGCCAGATTAACTGTATTGCCAGATTAATGGTTTAGCAAGCTTAACGGTATTGCTAGATTAACCGTTTTGACAGATTAACCGTTTTGTCAGATTAACCGTTTTGCTAGATTATCCGTTTTGCTAGATTAACCGTTTTGTCAGATTAACCGTTTTGCCAGATTGACCTTATTGCCAATAATACTTTACTTACTGATTATACACGTACGATGTCTCTAAACCACCAAACAAACTTTTTCTGGAAATAGACCGGTGTTTATGTTTAACACAACAGCGTCCACTTGAATTTGCTTGTGAAGCCATAATTAGGGTTAATCATGATGATGATGATGATGATGATCATCATCATGATGATCGGGTTAACGTCCATTTTACATGCTGACATGTGTTGAACGCCTTTTAGAAATTGACTTTGAAACTAGCCTATCTCTGGCCACGTCGTTATTTATCCCCCTTCCTCTCAAATTCATCTTTATCGCTTCCTCCCGTGTTTTCCTTCGCCTTCCTCTGCCAACCGATTCTGCTACCTCAACTGTTCTACATCCACTAACACAAGCACTCTCATTCATTTTTTCAACGTGACCAAACCAACAAAGTTTCCTGTTCTGCACACATCGCCCTATACTGTTCAGATTTATTCATTCTCTGAAGAAAATAAGAAATATTCTCAAAATAAAGGGAGACTACCACAAGCGAGTGCCGTGTAAACAAACATACAGAGCCATCTGTTGGCCATTAAGTAAACTAGTCTGACGGCAATGGGATTACCAAGTTTCATTTTCCGATGTTGCCCGGGTAAATTTTGGATCATCAGTTTCCGCAAAATCCATGTTGCATGTGGACTTGATTTTGAAACCTATTTCTTTTGTTTTCCTACTCTGTCCTCGTACATGGCTTAAACTCCGTCATTATTTCCGTGGAAGGTACGCGGCTAAGCTCCAATCTTTAATTCCTTATTATAAGACATTCATAGCAAGAACTAGTCCCTTTCTACCACAAAAAGTCTGTCCTTTCTCCACCGTTAGGCAGAATTTCCATGGACAGAGATTCTTTGCAAAGGCTCCATTACCGCAAAACTGCTTCCCTACTGATTGCAACTTGACCATCTTCAAATGGCAACAAATTCTTGTCACGGACCACCACATAAGCAATCAAATGCAATTCATACCGGTGATCAATGTTAGTACTCCCATAGTGTTCCTCATGTTTTGGCTGGCGATCATTCCTGTCCCATTAACCCTTATCCTCAAGTGGCTCTTGACCTTGATGAATGGTGACCTCAATAGTAAAAAAAAACAAAAATTCATTTTTTAATTATCTGCATAATTCACGATAAACTATAAACAAATTCATCTAGGAGGTCACCTGACCTTAAGGGTGGTGTGGGTTTAAAAAAATTTTTTTTTTTTTTAACATAGTTCACCCTAAACAAGGCAGGCCGCCACTGTAGACGTAAGGGGCTACTGAGAAAAAAGAAAAGGGGAGAAGATTGGGTCAACCTAAATTGGGATGTGCGCAAGTTGAGGATACGTCCTCAACAATCAGTCGGACAGAGGTCCACCCTCCCAAGCTTTACCTTCTTTGGTTTATTGTTAATCGCCTGAGGCACCCCTACCGGGGAATGTCGACATTGCTGCACAGGAATTTTTTTTGGTAGGCCAAAGTGCTTTGTCTCTTGGGCGCTGGCTTTTCAATCCCCGCGTTCCGACCTCGTGTCACGTCTTCCCATGGTGGGAGAGGGGAGGGGAATACGAACTATAAACAAATTCACCCGTGGAAGTTTCTTTGGTTTCTGTCTGCCACGCATTCGTCAAAATGATGAGGGAGTCCTTTTTTAAATTTTTTTTTGAGACTTTCAGCACCAAGTGCATTTTGGTTGGAATAGATATGGAAGGAATTTTAATATGCGTTGCTGTAACAGCAGACGTAGTAGTAGTAGTAGTAGTAGTAGTAGTAGTAGTATTAATAGTTGTAGTTGTTGGCAGAGCAGTTGGAGCGGTGTGAGTGTTTGTTTTCCTTTTGGAGTAGCGTTCGTAAAGTGTTTGCAAATCGCATGAGTCATGCTGATAATAATACTGAAATTGAGATTTTTCTCTTAATTAATCCAAAGTGCTGACAGGTCAGCTATTTTTGCTTCCCTCGCGTCGTTTATTGGACTAATGGACCGCAAATCAGTACTTATTCAGCAAAACTATAAAGATATTAAAAAAAAACAAAAAAAACATATACACAGACACGAAATAAGTAAATAGACAACCTTATCATCGTTGATAATGAAGACTGTTTTTAGAGGGTCCTGATGGACATAGGCAAGATAATATTGATTATTTTCCCTCGCTGATGAATTGGACAAGTGGAAATTCAAATATATCAGGTTTGCATTAAATTTGATCCATAGTCATTGGACACCAATTAAGCAAGATCCCCTGAATTTAAATTTCTTATTAAGACCCCTTAAGCTTAAGCCTTACATTTTAGACATTTGTATTAAATTTGTATTAAATTTGATGCATAGTCATTTGACATAAATTAAACAAGATTCCCTGAATGTCAATGTCTTATTAAGATCTCTTAAGCTTAAGTCTTCAATTTTAAGCCTTTTTCTAGAATCAAAATCATGTAATGGATTTTGATCAAAATTGGAATAAGGATTCTAGACATAAGGTTTAGTAGCATTATATCTTGCTTTTAATCTTCGTAAGGGAAGGGGGCATGAAAGAGGTGTATGACTGTTCTGTTTGCAGAATTAATTTTAGCCGTCCTGGGACAGGTATTCTTCTGTCTTCCTCCCGCTTCCTCAAAATACAAACAGAACTTAATTTCCCATTAATCACCTGGTAGTTCCTGAGCGATAGCCTGTGGAGTCTAGACTGACCCTGTGAACGAGGTTCGCGCCCTGCGACTGTCTGTAATTATCACTTCCTACACTGATGAGAGCAATAAGCTTGAAACGCTAACGTCTGTAGGTAATACTAATTTAATATTTATTGTTATATATATATATATATATATATATATATATATATATATATATATATATATATATATATCTGTGACAATTTGTGATCGGATTTCGCGCCTGCCGACCGTCGAGAATTAACTCCCTACACTAAAGATTGCGTAAGTATGAAACATCGATGTCTGTAGGTAATAAATAATTAATATTTATTTATAAATATTATATATATATATATATATATATATATATATATATTTATATATATATATATATATATATATATATATATATATATATATATATATATATATATATATATAAAAATATATATATATATATATATATTTATTATTCCGTACAGAAAATCAGTACAACATCAGAAGGTGTTAACCTCCCGGCGATCGTCAGCTTTGCTATCACTTGGTAGAGAAAATGGAGGGTCTCGTATAAGCCATGATCGGATACGTTATTCGCTTTGAAGGGTTAAATGAGTATCGTCTAAATTATGTGTTAGAGAAAGATGTGAGATTAAAAAGTTTAATAAAGTCCAAAAAAGGGGGATGAAGTTTTAAAAATTAGCTCTGAGGAAAGAAGCTTTTAGAGTAGAAAGTCCTCCGGCATTTGGGGACCTCCACAGTGAATGGATCGGATTCAACTGATTGTCGAGTTGGTCGGGTGTATTTACATCGAGGGGGCACCAGATCAGCCAGTTCATTGGAACACATTTGTATTGAAGTACTTGGAAAACAAGCACGGGAATGTAACATTACGACGATTAGACAGAGGTTGGAGTTCAGTTGATAGTGAGGGACCTATTAGATTAGCAACTCTTGTTTGGATCTTGTCTAAGAGAGAGAGACTAGTGGATGGTGCACCAGCCCAGATGTGACAACAATACTTCATGCATTTGAAGAGATATGTTATTTTTACGAGAAATCAGGAATATTGACTTTTTATTTTAAGAATTATCGATGCCAGTCTCTCTCTTTCTCTCTCTCTTTCTCTCTCTCTCTCCTTCTCTCTCTTTCTCTTTCTCTCTCTCCTTCTCTCTCTCTCTCTCTCTCTCTCTCTCTATCTCTCTCTACCAAAAACCAAACGAAGCTTCCATGAACAAAGTTTCTTTCCTTTAGAACAACTCATCTGTGGAACAAGATACCACGAGTCTACTTCCCAACCGACTACAGCATGGTGGTCTTCAAGTCTAATGTAAACAAATACTTATTGAGCCATCCTCTTGGATAATCAATTCCCCTTAAGTAATCTTCTGGCCATTCATTGTTTCTGGTCCTCCCGTGGCGTCGATCATCGTACAACTGACGATCTCTTTAACCCTTATCCTTGAGTGGCCTCCGGGCCTTGATAAGTCATCAGTAAATAAATAAAACATGAATAAATAAATAAAATAATCACTTGCTTTGCATACTTCTTTGGTTTCTGCTGGGCACTCATTCGTCAAAATGATGAGGAAGTCCTTTTTTCGTGTTTTGTTTATTTTAGACTTTTATTCCATGATTCTCAATTCAGCACCAATAGCATTCTGGTTGGAATGGATATGGAAGGAATTTTAATATGCGTTGCAGTAAAACTAGTAGTAGTAGTAGTAGTAGTAGTAGTAGTAATAGTAGTTCTCGTGGTGTTCTTTTTCAGTTTGAAGCAGCATTTATATATTTATGCTTGCAAAACATGAGTCATGTTTTTTTTTTTTTTTTTTTTTTTTTTTACATGGTTCACCCCAAACAAGGCAGGACGCCACTGTAAACGTAAGGGGCTACTGAGAAAAAAGGAAAAGGGGGGGAAGGATTGGTGGTTCAGCTTAAATTGGGATCTGAGCAGCGAGGTGTCTGTTTACATTAGTTATAAATTTCTGCATGTCAGTACTGTCGGGGAAACAGGGGGCAGGGAGGGAGTTCCAGAGGCCAGCAGCACGAGGAAAGAAGCTATTTGAGTAGAATGCTCTCCGGCATCTGGGGACCTCCACAGTGAATGAATGAGATTTAGTAGATGTTGATAGTCATTAAAGATCGCTTAATTATCCCATGTAAATTTTTAATCTGTAGAAATGTCCAATTTGTAGGGAGGAATGAAGAAGAGTCGCGAATGGTATGAGGAAATGGTTGCTGCATAGATATCCATCCTTCTGGCCTTGCGGGGTATGAAGAAAAACGGGTTACCATAGTTTGAAAGACACAAAAAGTAATAACAATAATTAAGGCGATCCTTTGTGCAAGACCCTATCAAAAGACTTTGATATGTTGAGAGCTATTACCCTAAAAACAAAGCTCCCATCGAGAGATTCACTGATCTTATCTGATATTACAGTCAGCATGTCAGCAGTTGATCTTGCAGGACAAAATCTATATTGCTTGTCACCGAGTAGATTGTAAGCTCTATTTGTAATATGATGCTTTGAAGATACCTAATAATACGGTTGGGGATGAACTTGTAGATATTAGAGCATGACGTGACCAGCCAATTGATTAGATCGGGCCTCTCCGCTGAAGTAAGGGCTGAAGTGGAAGAATGGCTCAGCTATCAGGATCCCATCCTAAAGCATCACGGGTCGCCACCCAGGGCCTACTGGTGGCCCCATTTTCGGGAGGGGGGGGTACCCCTCTGCATGGAGTTGCAGTCGGCGAATTCTGTGGCCCCACCGACAAGGCAGAGTGGTAGTAGTAGTGGTAGTAGTAATTGTCATAGCAGTTCTAGTGGTGTGAGTGTTCATTTTCCGTTTGGTGTAGAATTTATAAAACGTTGCAAAACACATGTTGGTAGTCATTAAAGATCACTTATTTCTCCAATAAAAGTGTTTAATCTTTTAATACAGGGTAATCCTAACCCTAAACCCTAACCCTAAACCCTAACCCTAACCCGGACCCCTAACCTTAACTCTAACCCTAACCCTAACCTTAACTCTAACCCTAACCCTAAACCCTAACCCTAACCCGGACCCCTAACTCTAACCCTAACCCTAACCTTAACTCTAACCCTAACCCTAACCCTTACCCTAACCCTAAACCGTAACCCTAACCGGACCTCTAACCTTAACTCTAACCCTAACCCTAAACTTAACCCTAACCATAACTCTACCCCGTACCCTTACCCTTACTCTAACCCTAACCCTAAACTTAACCCTAACCCTTACCCTAACCGTAATCTTAACCCTAACCCGGACCCCTAACCTTAACTCTAACCTTAACTCTAACCCTAACCCTAACTCTAACCTTAACTCTAACCCTAACCCTAACCCTTACCCTTACTCTAACCATCACCCTAAACTTAACCCTAACCCTGACCCTAATCCTAAACCTAAACCGTAACCCGAACCCTAAACCCTAACTTTAAACCGTAACCCGAATCCCTAACCTTAACTCTAACCCTAACCCTACTACTAACCCTAACCCATGAAATCCTTAATAAATTTCGCAATCCTTTCTGCAATCCAACCATATTTGTTACAAATAAACTTTAGTCTATGACTGACTTATCCACCAAGTTTCAATTATGAATGTCCAACAATCTTCATTTTATCCTACGAATAAGGCTCTGGAGTAATCAATATCCATCGACGGATAAAATCAATTCACCAAACATAACAGTTTTGCACCAATTATATGTCCTCTTAGGAAGATTAAAATCAAGATATAATGTTACTAAACCTTATGTCTAGAATCCTTATTCCAATTTGGATCAAAGTGCATTACATGATTTTGATTCTAAAAAATGTCTAAAATCTAAGAGGTCTTAAGAAGAAATTGAACTTGAGGGAATCTAGCCTAATAGGTGTATTATGATTATGGATCAAATTTAATGCAAATCTGAAATATTTGAATTTTCAAATGGGAGGCTGTGCCCATGTTATGCCTCCCTAAAATCCCTTTTAAAATATTTGAAATGAACTGAAATTTGGTTAATATTTATTAATTGATGTCTAATACCTATTGTTAAAATTCCACAAACATCAGAGGTATCTGAATTTTCACGAATGGTTTCCATTCCTTCTTTTCCCACTTTGCATAAAACTAAATTAAACTATATATAGCCCACACTACCCACCCTTAGGCCTAGCAGCTGTGTTCCAAAATGCATAATGATCGGTTAATTAGTTTAGGAGTGAATTTTATACATACAAAGGTACAAGCATATATACATACTTAACTTTACATAAACAGAGAGTGTCGCTTTAAACAAGTTGTGATAAAAACATTAATCATCTACTATTCGTTTGTTTTTTACAATAAATTGTTCACGTTGACCTAAAGTCTTTTTTGTTTCCAGATCAAAGGTTTGTAGTTTGAGATTCATATTGACTGATTCAAGCTTTCAACTCGCATGAATGAATCAAGCAATTAAATTGAATTGACAAATGTCTGGTATTTTTAATACAACATCAACACACACACATGTAAAGAGAATGGAGAGAGTTTGAATGTCTACAGAAGAGAGTTTTAATGCCTACTAGAGAGTCTTAATGCCTACTAGAGAGTTTTAATGCCTACTAGATACAATCTTTAAGTGTCTTCGGTCTCTCTGTACAGAGGTTTGTCAGGACAACCTGACATGATGATGCTGCCCCTGCAAGTTAACTTTGACCAGATATTCAAAATAACATAGTATCCAAAACCCAAATAAAAGAAACCTCGGTATGGCTACACACTGGCTTATATGAGGAATGGTGCACCTACTCCAAGTGATGTTATCTCAAGTAACAGCACTTAGCTAGATACTCCACCAGACCAGATGAATTTCTGTCCTGGAATCCGACCAAAGCAAGAAAAGACCACAAAAACGGTAAACTATAACACAGTCAAGTGGTCAATTGGGGAGAAGGAAAGTAATATTCTCCAGTATTTTACTACCTCTCGGGCGCTGGCTTTTCAACCCCCACTTTCCGACCCGACCTTGGGTCACATCTTACTTGTGGGAGTAGGATAAAACTGGCCTTGTGCCTAACTCCTGGAGAGGAGTGGTATGGTAGTTTTGTTTTACGGCATATCAACCCTTTTTGGGTTATTTAATGCCGAATCTGGTCATTATAGTAAAAGTTTTTTATGCTTCAAGTTCTTTATATCTTCAAATGTTTAATCATCGTTTTTGGTTTGGTAGTTTTGTTTTACGGCATATCAACCCTTTTTGGGTTATTTAATGCCGAATCTGGTCATTATAGTAAAAGATTTATGCTTCAAGTTCTAAAAATAAAATAAAAAAGGGGAGGGAGAAAGGGAGAGGGGCTGTTGTTTTTGGTTTTGGTTTTGTAGAACATAATTAAGTTTTACAAAAAAAAAAAAAAAAAAAAAAAAAAAAACGTCAATGTAGGTGAATTTCGTCTCAGGGAGCCACAGGGCAGCCTGATCTGGTATCACCAGTTGGAGAGGAGTAAATAATATACTAACTCAAGCTTTGAGGGGTAAAGAGAATCTTAAATGAACACTTGTATGTCTATGCATAACATAAAGAAATCAGGAAGGGGCCTCTTGATTTCTGAGAACTTACTGAAGTAAAATAAAAACCAAAAAGGCGAGATGCATAAAAAATGTGTATAGACCAAATCAATATAATCAAATCAACTCATATGGTGACATTTTTTAATATTTCACCTTTATCATCAAACAACTTCTTCAGAAATAGTTGAAAAAATGTTATTTTCTCAATCTCTTACTAAAGGATATATATGTCCGGATACATTCTGTAATCGTTGAAATAGATTGGAATTCCTTTTTTCATTATGTGAATAGCACAGCATGAAAAATTCCGTAATTAAGTGAACATGCAGAATTAAATATCGATTTGGCAGATAAAATGCTATTTAGGTCTGATGGAAAGAAATTCAATGAAATAATTTTATATGTTAAAAGAAATAAGAAAAGATGATGAAGAAAAAGTTTAGATAAAATCCGGCAAGATGTAGAAATAGATAAAAAAAAGCGGATTGATAAAACAATGCAATCAAATCAACTCATACAGTGAGATTTGATTTCGTCTGGTATTTTGAATACAACATCAACATATGCACACACGTATATGTAGAGAGATGAATGGAAAAAGTGAATAGACAAAATCTGTATGATCAAATTAACTCGTGTGGTAAGATTTTTAATATTTCGTATTTATTATCAAAAGACTTCCCCAGAAATGACTGAAGAATGTGTTATTTTCATTTTGGGGGTATTATTGACTAAATCAACAACAAAAAAGAAGTAAAACCACAAATGTGCAACAAATAAATGTTACCAAAGGCAAGATAAGTTACTTACTCTTGTACCTACCTGGATAAGTTTATTTGTTTTAACTTATTTTAAAGGGTTTTTTTTTGTTGTTGTTAAAAACAAACCTTGTGTCGCCTCTGATTAGTTAAAACAAAAAGATGGCGCCGATAGGGTCTGCACGAAGACCTCTGATCATCGCTAAAAAAAACAAACTAAAATTAAACAAAATATTGGTAGAAACACATCCAATAAATGTCACTAATCATGCGAAAATGTAATGTTCTACCATTATTTTGTTTAATTTTCGATTTTTGAGCGATTTGTTTCATATTTCAGTAAATAATACCCAGATCATGATTTATGACATTTTCTGAAGTAAAAATGGCAACCATTGTTCTAAAGAATAAAAAAAACATGGCTAAGGCAGGAGTAATATCCTAATGTGGTAAATGATGAGATTGTATGCCTAAATATAATGCGATAAAAAATTGTGCATGTGTTTTAACTTCTTTTAAAGCGTTTTTTATTTTGTTAAAAACAAACATAATGTCGACTGTTCAGTTAGAACGAAAAAAAATAACGAGGACCCCTGATAATCGCTCAAAAATCGAAAATTAAACAAAATACTAATAGAACATTACATTTTGCACGATTGCTGATATTTATTGGATGTGTTTCTACCAGTATTTTGTTCAATTTTCAATTTTTGAGCGATTATCAGGGTTCATCGCCATGTGAAGGGCGCCATCTTGTTTTTTTTTTTCGTTCTATTTACCGGAAATTTGTCGGCTGTGCTACGGACCACTTCTTGGATCCATGATTCCTTGAGAAAGATATGGGGCTATGTTAAATAAGAAGCTGTATCATCTTTTTTTATTTTTTAAATTAAGTGGTACATTGAACTGAGTGCGCTAATCGTATGTATATAAATGTATACTTTTTGTGAGTTGAGAATAACAGGGAATAGGGTTCAGTCGAGGTCAGCTAGTGCACTCTGATGTCAGTTCGACCTTCTGTGTACTAAAAGAAGAGGGAGAGAAGTGGGAAGTCGGTTGGAAGTCTCGGAGAGAGTAAGTCGGGTAGAGGGTAACTTAAGATCCACGACAAACTAAGAGACCAACTATCCGTATCTGCTGCTGGTAGAAGAGAAGGCAACGCCCACATCTCAATAAAAGGTCCTTTCTTCAAATTGATGATTTCTTCTGTTCTTTGAGGGGTGGACACACAACGACATCCGACTGTGCATTTATGATTGTGACCCGCATTCGATAACAAGGTATGTTTATGAACCCGTGTTTTTTTTAATTGATTGTGACTTGTGAGACATTTAGACCTTCTCCCCTCAGAGGGGAGATAATATAACATAAGTACGCTAATCGTATATATGAATTAAAATCGATCCTCCCCATTGATTTGTAATTAATAGCTTTTTTGTGTGTTGTTAAAATAAAAGTTTTATTTTCAATATATTTCATCAGTTTTAATATTTAATCCTGATCAATATCTTTTTTATTAGTCATAAATAAAGGAAGGCGAAGGAGTCAGAAGCTACCGAAATCACCGGGTACTAATTTAATAATCAACATTTTTTTTTTATTCACCAGTGAAAAAGAAGAAAAGGAAGTCTTGATTTGTCCTGTTCGCTTTCTTTCTCTTCTGTTTTTCGTTGCTTTTGCCTGACCAACATTCGACTTTAAAGAGAGAGGGGAAGGGGAGAAAAATAACGAAAGTCTGGTTTATGTATTTAATAGCGTCAACATTTCGTATTTGCTTCCATTGGTCAATCGGTTAGCACACCATACTTATAGACAGAGGTTGTGAGTTCGAACCTGAGTTTGTCCCAAAATGAACTTTGACATTTCAAACGAAAATATTAAACAGGTTCTTTTGTTTTACTCGTATTTTTTTTTGTAATCTATGCAATTTACTGAAATTACGTCCTCGGGCGATATCGATAAAATCCAATGTAAATCTGAAATAATAGAATTTTCAAATGGAAGATTGTGCCTAAGATGGAGTACTGCCGGCACATATGGGGAGGTGCCGCTCAGAGCACCCTTTTCTGCCTTGACAGAGTCTAAAACCGACTTCGAAATCTAGTGGGGGATGTCCTCTTCTCTTCCCTACAGCCACTCTCTCACAGAAGAGATGTTGCTAGTCTTTCTTTGCTCTACCGTTATTTTTATGGTAGGTGCTCGACTGAGCTCAAATCTATGCCCCCCCCCCGTAAAACATTCACAACTAGAACCCGTCTAGCTACTACCACTGTCAATGAGTTCCCTTTCTCCCTCTGCATGCCCAAGACGAAACGAAACTACCATAGTCAGAGTTTCTTTCCTAGAACTGCTCGTCTGTGGAACACAGTGCCGCGAGCCTGCTTCTCAGACGACTACAATATGGTCGTCTCCAAGTCCAATGTAAACAAGTTCTCGTTGAATCGTCTCTATAAATAATCAATTTCTGCCCTGCTATAACTATCGTACAATATTTATTAATTGATATCTAACACCTATTGTTAAAATTTCACAAAAATCGGAGACATCTGAATTTTCACAAAGGGCTTCTAACTCCTTTTTACCTCTTTTGAATAAAAGTAAATTAAAATAAATATAGACCCTTTACGCCTAGCAGCTGTGTTCCAAAATTCATAATGATCGGTTGATGAGTTTAGGAGTAAATCCTGTACATACAAATATATTAACATATATACATACTTAACTTTATATAGAGATATGGAAGAACCAGCAGAATTCGGTAATTTTCATAAGGCACATGTCTTTCTGGATATCAAAAAATGATTAAGCATTTTTATCGGTGCCTTTTTTTTTCCTATTTCCAAAATGGCCGTCAGTAGAACCGCAGACATTTAATCAGTAAGCATAGAATATGCAATTTCCTCCCATTTTGTCCTTCTCGGAAAAAGATTCGTTTACTGATTTTTTGTTATTTGTTGAAATTTAAACCAAGAAAATTAGCTTCCAAGAAATTCCTTCGCCTGCCACTTTTAACCTTTTAGAAAGAAAAAAAAATCAGGATACAGCTCGTCCTCTTTTTTTTTAAATTTAAATTCTTTTACTAATATTTTGATTGTGGGTATGTGTGGAGCTGAATACAAAAAAAACGACTTCAAAATCTAGTGGGTGATGTCTCCTTTTCCTCCCTACTACCTCTTTCTCACAGCAGAGACGTTGCTAGTCTTTCTCTGCTCTATCGTTATTTTCATGGCAGATGCTCGGCTGAGCTCCAATACAAAAAAAACCTCTTCTACCTACAACCACTGTCAATAATTTCCCCTTCTCCCTCCCTGTACCTAAAACTAAACGAAACTTCCATGAGCAGAGTTTCTTTCCTAGAACTACCCGTCCGTGGAACTCAATACCGCAGGACTGCTTCCAGGCTGACTACAACATTGTCA
The DNA here is from genome assembly GCA_963556195.1 of Sepiola atlantica. NCBI lineage: Eukaryota > Metazoa > Mollusca > Cephalopoda > Sepiida > Sepiolidae > Sepiola > Sepiola atlantica. The sequence continues at coordinate 21,099,060 of OY744528.1, forward strand.
TTTTCAAGTCCAATGTAAACAAATTCTTGCTAAGCTGTCCTCTTAAATAATAAAATTCTGCCAAACATCCATCATCGTTACCAATCGTCACAGTGTTGTCTCACCGTCCACCTGACACTCATTAACCCTTATCCTCGAGTGGCTTTTGGGCCTTGATAAGTGGTGACTATTTAGTATAATATATATATATATATATATATATATATATATATTGTGTTTATTTGAGTGGGACACTTAATTGCATATGTTGATTTTCCTGTGTATGTATCTCTCTTTTCTCTTTTCAATTTTCTTTTCTCTTCGTTTTTGCTGGGGATGGGGTATTCTGCCGGATGCCAGACATTCACCTGCTATTTCAGAAACTCCAACCGAGAGGCCTTTTTGGGGATTCTAACCGTCCCTTTAAATACAATTGTTTTAATCTCTCTTGCACCATGTTCACTGGGTATATTCGTCAGGTAGTTATTTGTAATTCTTTTTCATGAGCCCCGTGGCTCCTATAATTACTGGAATGATGAAAATCTTCCTAAGATTCCAGTTTCTTTTCAAGTCGTAAATAAGACCTTGGAATTTTGTTATCTTCTCCGTCTCAGCTCTGTTTATAAATAAAAAATAAATTAGATACGGAGAGTCAATGCTAAATCTGGTAATGGGATTCCTAACCTGCGGTCCTGTGGCCCTTAGTCTTATGTTGTAAATAAAGAATCTTCTAATAAATATATTGTATTTGTTTCATTTTTTATTGTAACAAAGAAAAATTAAAAGAATCATATTTGGAATTGGAAATTAGGCCTAAATTTTTCCGATTCTAATAACTCAAAATGTTCTGATTTTTTCGATTCCGATTCATCGTCCCAATACTAGTTGCTACTCTCTCCCTCTTGTCCCATATCACTATGTCCGGTTTAACAACTTCGTTTTCTAAGTATGTAGTTGTATGGATTGCCTATGCCGCAAGCTCACTTTTCACTTCTCATGGTTCAATGAGTCAGAAGTCTTCATATTCCACTGTGTGTGGTCTTGTCCACTCACTTGCTTTCAAGTTTGCCTTGGCCGGCCAACCTTCCTGCGATTTCGGACATTCATGCTTCTGCAACGGTTTATCCAGGAGAATGAACGTTCCACATCCTTATTTCCAACAATTCTTCCTTTTATATGTATATGCGCTAATCTTAACATCGACTCTAACACCAACTCCTATAATATTTCGTCACAAAAGAGGAACAAAGTGTAGTATATGTTCTGATGTTACACAGTTTATTCTGTCCTCGATCAGTGAAAGAGAAGTCCTTCTAGACTGAGGCAATTTAAATTTTTGTTCCAATCCAGAGTGTCCCTTTTTGGGGAGCTGAATTTTCTCCCCATTAAAAAAAACGACCTTGTGTCTAACTTGCCCTCGTAGGGAGGCAAGTAAATAGGAACAAAAAAATTGTCAAATGAAAAGAAAACAAAGCCCTTCTATATAGTCACAGTGGATAGTGTATTTTTTTTCTTCCATTTTACTTCAGTGGAAGTTCTCAGAAATCAAGGGGCTAACACTTGATCTCTATATGAGATACATAGATATTCGAGTGTTTCATTAAAGTTCTCCTTTACCTCTCAAACGTTGAGTTAGTAAAGAAGTGAAGAACACCAATTTTACTCTCCCCAATTGACCAGTTCGCTTGATCTTACCGGATTCTAGGACAAAAATTCATCTAGTCTGGTGGAGTATCTAGCTTAGTACTTGTGACAATGAAGAGGAACACTTGCCAGCAGGAAAGAGAATGAGATGCTTCACATGTCGTGTCTGCAGGGTAAAGAAGGGCTTCTCTTCATAAGTGCAGGTTTTTATAGTGGAGTCTGATTTGCATATGTGGAGATCAGCTGACATGAATAAAGAGGACAGCTGGAAAGCAACAAAAGCGATTTGGATTGCAGAGAAAAAGTGGTTGTATTGAAGATCGGTTGGAAGTTGAATTACCAGCAAAACTTTTTTTTTCTGCCACAGTTACGTAACAGTAGTGTTACTAGAAGCAACATCACTTGAAAAAAGGTGCATCATGCTTCATATAAACCAGTGTATCTGTATGTCTATGTATGTGTGTGTCTATGTGTTCATGTGTATATGTGCATCCATACATATATTTGTATGTGTGTTTATTGTGTGAGCAGCACCGGATTTTACATGTGGGCTAATATGGACTGAAGCTTAAGAGGCCGCAAAGTCCCGAAGACTAAAAAACTTTGGACCAATGAAATCTTTGTATACGTGTATGTTTATAAACAATAAAATTTCCAAACAATTTGGGGATATCTTAAGTTGGACGGCCCCTCGTGTAAATGTGGTATTGTGGTGACTGAGATGATTTGAGTTAAGAGTAGGATAGACATTGTTATCACTATAGACCAAGGATGACCAACAACACCTAATTTAATCCCACACTTTTGATGGCCTTGTGCCTAATTTGTTTAAAATCTATTTTTTAAATATTTTTTGCAAATGAATAATTCAAAGTGTAGCATCTGTTCTGCCCTCTGTCAGAGAAGGAGGAATCCTTCATGACTTGAGCAATTCTTATGTTTGTCCAATCCAGAGTGCTCCTTTTTGGGGAGTTGGATATCCTCCACATAAAACAAACGACATTGTGTCTAAATATGCTCTCATAGGAAGTAAATAGGAACTAGAGAATCCCTCTTATGCCTAAAGAAATTTAAATTCTTTTTCAAATTTTTTGCTTGTGGGTATGTGTGGAATGGAGTCTATGTGTAAACATGTTTATTTGAGTAGGTTACTTAATTGGGTATGTGGATGTGTCTCTGTGTGTGTGTTAGTGTTTATGTGCATGCACGCATGTATATATTAGTATGTGTGGTGTTTATTTAGTAAGTAGCGCTGAATTTACATATGGGTTCATATGGCCTTAAACTCAGGGTCCTCAAGTCTCTGAAAACTATAGACCTGCTACTTAATTGGGTATATGGATGTGCCTTTCTGTGTATGCACATATATATATATATATATATATGTGTGTGTGTGTATATGTGTATGATAGTGTTCATGTGTATATGTGCATTCATGCATATATTCGTCTGTATGTTTATTGAGTAAGCGGATCCTGATTTACATGTGGGTTAGTCGGGTTAGGGTTAGGGTTAGTATGGGTTACAGCCATTTAATTAAGTAGATGTGCCTCTGTGTGTGTATGTGTGTGTTTGCATGTGTGTCTATGTTCATGTGTATATCTGCATTCATGCATGCATGTGTATATACATATATTGGGTTGGCCAAAAAGTTTGTTCGTTTTTTTTAGGAAGGACCAACCCAAACATCAAGTTTAGAAACATAACCGAGTTTATGCAATTCATTTTCCATGTTCGATTTGGAAATCTTGAGAATGTCTGCGATTTGTCTGGTTGTCAAACAGCAATCTTGTTCAACTACGGCTTTCACTTGGTTACTGTCGATCATCTTTGGACGGCCAGAGTGAGGAGCATCTCTATCTGAAAAATGTCCTTTTCGGAATCGAGCAAACCATTTATGGCACACCCGTTCTGTAACAGCATTCTCTCCATACGCATGGCATATGTTTATGCAGGTTTCTGTCGCTTTTTTCCCTTTTCTGTAGATATTGGTAGTGCTCTGCTTGATCTTCCATTTCAAGGCCTGAAATACAAGCAAAAATGTAAGAACTCCTCTGCTCGGGGCTTATTATACACTCACATCAACATACTCGCTACATCAAATACAGGATTTGAAGAATAGGAATATAAAACGTTTTTTAGTAGGCCGGAAAGATGACATTAAAAAAAGCTAACAAAATTTTTGGGCAACCCAATATTTGTACTTTTCGTAATTTTTAGATGAGGATTGGGAACCTATGGCGCAACGGATATAAGTGTTGAATAATAATCAGTTCTAAGTGACTGTCTTCTGGAGGTTTATGGTTCAATCATCGGTACAGGCGATATTAAAAATATAATTACGAATTACTTCAGACATCTACCCGGTCATGGCTGACGAAACGAAAGAAAGTGACCCCTGTAGATTAAATAAAGGGTTCCATTCGAAATTCTGTACAGATTCCTGAGTTCGACATAAATATTCACAAGTTTGACGCACCTGAAGAAAGTTGGAGGTTACATTGGCCGAAACGTTGTGAACATAGCATCCAAGATGAGAACAGTAGTTCAAATAATCAAAAAAATTATATTTGTATGTGTGTTTATTGAGTAAGCAGTGTCTGTTGTAGACATAGAAACTCAAGGCCCACAAGAAAACTTCAGGCTAAGATATTGTAATATCTGTTCTGTCCTCGGTTGGAGGAAATAAAAATCCTTCTTGACTGGAGCAATTTCTTTATTTTTGCCCCGTCCAGCGTGCCTCTTTTTGGGGAGCTGAATATCCCCCACATAAAAAACCGACCTTGTATCTAACTTTACCCTCGTGTGGAGGCAAGTAAATCGGGATTAAGCAACGGAATATATTTATAACAATATCTATTATTATACTAAAACTGAGTCAATCAACGTTTGTTTCTCTAAGACTTTTTCCTTATATATTTTAATCACAGAAAATACATGCTAAAATATGTCTTAGTTTTGGGATTGAGTTATGTTTGAAAAAGATTCAATTTTATTTGTTCTAATTATCCGTAATTTTCAATTAACTCACCAAGTGAATCATCTTTTTCACAGTCTCTATTTATCACTCTCATTCCGTCCCCCTGCTCTTATTTTATACGATGTCTGTCTGTCTGTCTGTCTGTCTGTCTGTCTGTCTGTCTGTCTCTGTCTCTCTCTCTCTCTCTCTCTCTCTCTCTCTCTCTCTCTCTCTCTGTTAATTAACAATAATAATAAGGTAATAAGGGAATTAAAGAATAAAAAAATTGGAATAGTCCATTATGAACAAAAGGGAATATCACAAGGAGTAATAATATTATATAACCCATATCTGAAGAGAGAGAAAGAAAGAGAGAGAGAGAGAAAGAAAGAGAGAGAGAGAGAGAGGGGAGGAGAAAGAGAGAGAGAGAGAAAAATAGAGAAAGAAAAAGAGAAATTTACTAATTTTGAATTTTTTCTTTTTATTTCTTTCATTTTTAACTGGCTTTGCAAACTCACTTTTTCCTGATCACAAACAATCTATCCTGAGCTCAACAAGTAATTTTGGAGCCTATGAGATTTTATTGTCTTTCCTTTAATATTAATAGCAGTATTTGCAGTAGTAATATTAGAATGTTTACCACCCTATGGCATATTACACATCTTCTAGGATTCTTCAAGCAAAACTTGGTCTGATTCTGTCGGGTAGTTTTTGAGCATATACGTGTTTATTGTATTTAATATTAGTAATAGTAACGGTAGTAGTATTAGCATGGTTACTATCTTATGACACACCAAACATCGGTAAGATTCTTCATAAAAGATTTGGTGCAATTCTGTCGAGTAATTTTGGAGCATATAAATGTTTATCGTTTTTAATAGCAGTAGTAGTAGTAGTAGCAGCAGCAGTAGTAGTAGAATTTTTACCACCCTATAAGACACTGCGAATCTATATGATGCTTCATGCAAAATTTGGTGCGATACTGTCAAGTAGTTTTGAAGCCTATTAGTATTTACTGTTTTAGTATCAGCAGTCATGCTATTAGTAGTATCAGCGGTAGTATTAACGATTTTTACTACCCCACCCCACCGCCAACACACACACACCATCTCAAGGGTGCTTCTTGCAGGATTAGGTGAAATTCTGTGGAGTAGTTTTGGAGCATATAAGTGACCAAAAGACGGACAGAAAACTCCCACTTGTAATATTAGATTCTGCGATAAAAAATATTTCGTCGACATAATTTCAGGAATTTTATTAGTTTTGTTGGTTTACTTTGTGATATTTGTACTTTTATGCTGGTATTCACAGGGTGAAATTAGAGTAAGTACTTGGCCATGGAGTGTGGGTATATGGTCTCGTTGCAGGCGCTTGTATAAACAGCAAGTCTTCCCTAATCTACAGATATATTTACAGTGTTCGTGAATAAAGAAGCATAGAAACACATACACGCACATACACACACATACACACACACATACATACATATATATACATATACACACACATACATACATAAGCATACATACATATACACACATTCACACATACATAAATATACATACATATACACACATACATACATAAGCATAGGTACATATACACACATGCACACACACATAAACATACATACATATACACACACATACGCACACATACATAAACATACATACATATGCACACACATACGCACACATACACATACATACATAAACATACGTACATATACACACATACATACGTAAACATACATACATACATACGTAAACATACATACATATAAACACATACACACGCATATATACATACCTACATACATAAACATACATACATATACACACATACACACGCATATATACATAAACATACATACATATGCACACATACACACGCACATACATAAACATAGATATATATACACACATACACATGCATATATACATACCTACATACATAAACATACGCACACATACATAAACATACATACATATGCACATACATACGCACACATACACATACATACATAAACATACGTACATATACACACATACATACGTAAACATACATACATACATACATACATACATACATACATACATACGTAAACATACATACATATAAACACATACACATGCATATATACATACCTACATACATAAACATACATACATATACACACATACACACGCATATATACATAAACATACATACATATGCACACATACACACGCACATACATAAACATAGGTACATATACACACATGCACACATACATAAACATACATACAGATACACACACATACACACACATACGTAAACATACATACATATGCACACACATACGCACACATACACATACATACACGCATATAAACATACATACATATAAACACATACACATGCATATATACATACCTACATACATAAACATACATATACACACATACACATGTATATATACATAAACATACATATATATGCACGCATACACACGCACATACATAAACATAGATATATATACACACATACACATGCATATATACATACCTACATACATAAACATACATACATATATACATAAACATACATACATATGTACACATACACACGCACATACATAAACATAGATATATATACACATGCATACATATATATATTAACATACATACATATAGACACATATACACACATGCACATACATAAATAAACATACATACATACACACACACGCACATGGGAAATGAAAAAGGGAAAAACCAAGAGATATCTTTTATATATTCATCAACGTTTCGTCTTTATTGTAAGACTTCCTCAGGATGATAATTTGAAGAAAATGTCATGCAAGTACATCGAAATTTTGGGTTGACATGATGGGGTGATAAGGAAAGTAGTAGCCGTGGCTACTGTGAGCGCTGGAGGAGAGTCCGATGTACTTTTTCATTTCCCATTACGTCGGATTACTCTCATTCTTCCTTTCTCATATATATATATATATATGCAAATATATTCAGTATGTGTTTTCTTGGCTTTTAAAAATTTATAATTTTTTACTTTCTTTTTTCATTTTCGTAAATTCTGCTAGATTTTCAAACCTAAAAGATAACGTCTTGAAATTCAACAGAGAAAACGGATTTATTGGTTCATGTCGGATGACCTAAGTTAAGTGACAGTGAGCCTGGTCACTACTTAAATGGGTGAATATTTTGAAATACCAGATGATGCGAGGCTGGAAATTGAAGCGGCTCTAAAGTCACTTTCTCTAACATCCATAGGTAAGGTATGAACCCATATCCCCTCTCTATAAACCTATGAGTGGAATAGTAGGGTAGACTGGACAAGGAGAAGGAAAACCTTGAAAATAGCACCAGTACTTCATCGCTTATGCCAGAATTAAGTCTGGTCATCTTCAAGAAAAAGAGTTGCACCTTGTGTGCATGTATGTTGGGTGGTGCATTGGAATCAAGTACAGTGTTCCTATTTACTTGTCTCCCCACAAGGGCAGAGTAAAACACAAGGTCAGTTCTTAATGTAGGGAAAATCCAGCTCCCCAAAAAGGGGCACTCTGGATTGGAACAAGAATGAAAATTGCCTCAGTCTAGAAGGATGTCTCCTTCAGTGACCAAGGATGAAAAAAAAACTGTAGTATCAGAACAGATACTATACTTTGCTCCTAGCCAAAAGGAGTGTTACCTCGGGTTATAAACTTAGTTTATTCTCTAACTGCGTTTGTGAAACACAATTTTTCTTCACCACCACCAGTTTAACGTCCGTTTAAAGTTTATTTGTTGAATCAGGCCATAATCAATCCTCTGATGAGGGTGTGGCCTGATTGTCTAGTCTTAAAATAAGTCTTATCCTTCATTCTTGTTTTTGGTGAGGCTTGACGGAATCCATACCTATGGCTATCCTATCACGTTTGACCATGTCATCCCAAGCTAATTTGGGTCTGCTAGTGGTGATCTTTTCCGCTAGCATATTCAACTGTCGGATTTTAGCAGCCCAGCCATGCTGCGTTCAACATGCCCAAACCAGCAGTGTCTGCTCTTCTACATGATGTCCGCAAAGCTTTTCAATTAAACCTGTGCAGGTAGACATTCAAAAGATCTGCATTGTTCAGGCCTCACCAAACAGATCCATCTGACCATTGCTCTGTAGTTACGGTGCAGTTTCTTTAGTGTGTTAGCAGAGACAGCCCAAGTTTCGGAGCCATACATTAGCACACTTCTGACACATGAGGAGTATACGTCTCGTAGCTGTTTATCAGGTGTTTGTTTTCACTATTATATTTATTGTAAGCAAGTCTGCTCCTTCAACTGTAACAAGTAGTTTTAGTAATTATATTCAAGGCAATGGCTGAATCCTTAGAAAATGACCCCCAATCTGTAGTAGAATGGGGCCAAAAATGGACGGTTACATCCGATGCTATCAAGACAAAGCTCCTTTCCTTTAACAATTATAAGAAACCTTTCCAACCACCAATTGTCATGGCTGACAGCACTCTTCCTGAATGTCCAACATTCAAGCTTCTTGGCCTAACATTCACAGGCAACGTGAATTGGAATAAATACATAGAAGATACTGCCAATTCTGCTGCAAAGAATAGGGTTGGCTCCCTCTATCGTGCTAGAAAACGTTTCACAGCTATCAGTATCCTATATGCCTATAAAGCCACCATGTATAAAATATTGTAGCTACATCTGGGCTGGTGCACCAACCACTAGTCTATCTAACCTAATAGATCTCGAACTGTCTACCAAGCTGCGACTCCTGTCTCATCATCACAATGTTGCATCGCTGTGCTTGTTTTACAAGTACTTCAGGAGAATGTGCTCCAATAAACTTATTGCACGTGTACCCCCGTCAATGTAAATACCCCCGACCAACGAAACTAGCAGCAAAATCCTACTCCTTCAATGTAGAGGTCCCACATTGCCAGTTCCCTCCCTGCTCCCTGTTTTCCCGACTGTACCAACATGCATAAATTTAAATGTAATGTGAACAAACATCTTGCTGCACAACTGCCCACTTACGATGCCCCTTATAAATATGGTCCCTAATTCACAGTAGCCCCCTTGCGTCTCAGTGGCAATATGTTCTGTTTTGGGGGTGAATAAAAGTACAGACAAAGAATCCTTCAAACGCAAGAAGTCTATTATTTCATCTGTTCCTCTCCGCATTCCATTTGGTGCCATCCATTTCCTGAAGATTTCTGGCAAAGCAAACACAGATGGAGTTTCTTTCGAGTGTTTGCAATATCTCTAAGAATTATCTGCAAATGGTTGGCATTCCCAACTTGTAACCAATCAGTCAGGACACTATCTTCGAGTTCATCTCAGAATTTACGTCTTTGTGCCAAATATTCTGGCACCGTTCTACCATTTTAAAAAAATTTTTTTTTTTGCCTAAACATTTGATAATTACAAAACAAATACAAAATAACGTTTTTCCTTTCTGCACTCACAAGAAGACATTTTGTTTCTTCTTTCTGTTTTGTTTCGGAGAGGAGGGCAGGCGGCTTTGTTGTCATTATTTTTTCCTTTTAATTTTTTCTGTTGTTGTTTTTTTTTTTTAGGACAGTGGGCGGATTAGGGGGGGGGAAATAGAAGTCTTTTAAAAGAGTTCACCATTACTTCTCCCTCTATCTCTCTTTCCCTTAAATGCTGCCTCATTTTTGTCCTTTCTTCTTCATTCTTCCTTTATTTCTATCAACTTATAACACCCCATTGAAAATCCTTATGTCCACAGCCTCATTTCTCTAAGGAATTACCAAGCAAGAACATAAATCAGTCGTGAAACTGCATACCTCACAACGTAAGGATGGGCTCAAGTCTTATCTGGGCCGTCCTCTCCCATCTTGTATGAAATATTCCCAAAGAATGGAAACGTTGATAAATCAAAAACTATTTATCTGATCAGTCTGAAATTTTGTATCGTGATAAGAGCATACCCTGTTGCCTAGAATACATATTCCATAAGTTCAATAGTTTATGATTTTATATTTCTGAATTTTTTAGATGAGGATTAATAACATTGTATAATGTTGGTTGTTCGGACTACATTTCTCATCTTGAGTGTTATCATCACAACGTTTTTGCCGCTGTAACCTCCGGCCTTCTTCAGCCGTTCAAAATTACGTCCAGATTCCCAAGTTCGACAGAAATATTCCTGAGTTCGAAGAGATACACCTGAAGAAGGCCGGAGGTTACAGCAGCCGAAACGTTGTGATGATAACACTCAAGATGAGAAATGTAGTCCGAATAACCAAAATTATACAGTTCATGATTTTACCAAGCACATACATATTATTGATACTCCCATGAGAGCATCAGATTCATACATCAAATTTGAAAAAATTCGAGTCTCTACAATAAGCAGAACCGAAGTTATCGCAAAATGTGTGCCTTTCATCTTTTCCATGACCTTAACCTTTGACCTAGATATGTCAAAATCAAATCAGTTCTAAGTTAGACCATGCACCGATATTTCGAACAATTTTGGTGACGATTGATTAAGCAATACACAAACAAACATATTCGACCAAAATCATAACCTTCACCTACCATAGCAGCGATTGGGTTTACTTTCAGCATCCTCGTAACTCTCGCTTCCCTTATTTTGTCCTTTAGTCCTCACATTCCATGAACAATGTTTCTGACAAAGGGAGAAGAATTGCTGTTTTCTGGGTCGGAATCTATCCATCTAACACTTATCGTTTGCTAGTTATTTACCTTGAAGTAGTATATATTTGTTTAGCTCCTTACATCAAGTGGCTTCATGTCTTGTCTGGAGCGATTTCCATTAAAAAAAAAACAATGTTTGTTCATTGAAATGTTTATAATGTCTTTATTTTCAGAAATCGCATGGTGTAGTGGTTATGGGTGCAGTTTGTTCATCATACTGGTTTTTGAGTTCTGTCTGGTTTACTGTATAACTTTCACTAATACCCTTGGAAAAGGATGACTCCATATATCCTCCATTCAGCTATGGATTAAATAGTAGGGTAGACTGGACTCTCAACTAGATTGGAGAAGAAAAGCTTACGAACGAGAAAAATAGTCGGAACAGATAAAAGCTATCTACAACATTGGTTTCATTTCACTCTTGACTGACAAAGGTGAAGGATCACCGAAAATTAACCCTCCAATATATATATATATATATATCAAGGGAACCGCGAGAGCGCTCTATATCTTAATAGACGTCAAGAATGGTCTATGCTGGAAATCTCATTTCTTTGATCAATCATAACTCAAAAACCAATAAACCAAATTAGTTAAAACTTTGCACAAAATTTTTATTTGATAGGTTCTATAAGTGTGTAGAATTTCAGCATCATTAGTCAAGGCAACCCAGAGATCCAGAAAGTTCAATCATGAAATCCTGTTATCTGTGTGTACGTACGTATGTACGTACGTACGTGTGTGCCACCCTGTATCTCATCAACTATTTGATGGGTTCAGCTGATTTTTGGCAGAGATAGAGGTTCTAGGGATCTAGTTGATGACATTTTAATTTCAGTTTACCATATACCTTAGTTTTCCAGAAAATTCCAACAAACCTTATGAGAAGGCATTGTATTGAGGCATAGCCTTTACAAAAGTAGTGACATTCCATGAAAAAAGCCAGTATACTGAAATCATATGCCCTTAATAGGGTTAAGATGAAAATTCATATACACTAAATGTACAAAAGCAAGGAAATTCCCAAATTTGTACACTTTTATTATCATTAAGGGTATGACTACATATCAACCAAACCATTTCATTATCACATCACTACAGTATAAATCTCTATGCATGAGTGGATGAAATATGTGAGGTGCGCTGAAGAAAAATTCCTACCAGTAAAATACATAGCCCTGTTGTGCTCGCATACCCTTAATGACAATAAAAGTGTAAGAATTTGGGAATTTCCTTGCTTTTGTACATTTAGTGTATATGAATTTTTATCTTAACCCTATTAAGGGCATATGATTTCAGTATACTGGCATTTTTCATGGAATATATATATATATATATATATATATATATATATATATATATATAACATGAATTTGTTGAAAAAAACAATAAAGGGCTTGATTGTAGGCACTACAAGAGGGAATATAAAGTATTTTATTTTAAAACTATACATTACAATGTCTGTTTGGTGTACCTGGGTTTCAGCAGTCTGGACCTTCCTGTTTTGGGGTAGGAACTGTCTTATATTGCCAGACCGAATCTTCAGCACGGTTCAGTAGGCAAAGTCTTTGAGAGAAATGAGTCTCCTCCTATGAATCAGCTCTTACGTATACATGTAAGCAGGCAGTATTTAGATAATTAAACATTTGACATTTCAACAAACACTATCTAAAAACAACATCAATAAAATATCGGGAGGTGACGGAGCCGAAGTGGTTAACGACACGGACTGACAACCTGGGTGTGCCAAGTTTGAATCCAGTTCGTTCCATAGAAACACTTTCATTTAGGATGTTGGCAACCTTCCTGTTGTCTCTTCCGTAAGTACCCGATATCTTTCTAGAAAGAATTCTAACTAGAAATGTATCGGGGAAACCAATGCCAACAATCGAATCATTTGATTCATACGAAATGAATGAATGAATGAATTAATTAATTAATTAATTAAATATAGTACTGTACAAATCTATTTATATAAATAAAAAAGAAATGCGCTTTTTTATTTTATTTTATTTATAATTTGAAAAATATAGGGTTCAGGGCTTGGAGCAAGAGTGTAGCAGTCATAAACATTAGCATTTCTTTTCTCGTGCGGAGAACAGCCTTAGTGAGGCTATTTGGTCACACAATGACCAATCAGACTCCTGGGCGTATCAATTTCAACTGGCCCTTTTACGGACTACTTCCAGATCCTTAAGGAATTACAGAGCAATCACAGAGAGCTTTTAGACACCAGCAAAGAAAGACATATTTGCTCTTGTCCTGTCAACTTGACGCCGAGCAAGGCTATTCTTCACTTGAAGATATACTGCTTGAAGATTTTCCGCAGCTAACCTTTCTTACTTCCTTCACTGTGACACTGTATTAACTTTCAGCGAGCTACACCCAATGGTGTAGGTCACTCAAATAAATATATTATTTGTTAATATGAATGTGAGAATTCCGAGGCAGAAGCAATGCAATGTTGAAAAAACGGAAGGTGGAATAAACAAAAATAAAAATAAATGACAAGAGACGGTAAATCTCAGATCAATTCATTTATATTTAAAAATTTAAATATAAAGAAAGTAAATTGTAAAATTGGTGGGCTTACAGTTAAATATTTAAAGGTCCGGAATGGTAGAGACTTTGATCATTTCGAGAGTAACAACCTCTCTTTTTCAAAAAGAAAACAAAAGTTGGACTGGCTGTGTCAGTTGAAGAGAGCCAAGTGGATGCTGCTATTCAAAAAATTTGTTATTTTTAAAATAGCTTTGTTTTCCTTTCATTTGACGACCCTTTGGTTACAAAATATTATAGGAGTTGGTTTTGCAGTTTATGTGAAGAGCAGCTCCTATAGTGGTACACAGCAGTTCTCCTTCATTCCTGAGAAAGCATTTTTTTTAAGCCAATGTCAATCAAACACACGTCACTCTTTATTATTTATTTCAATTTTATTTTACTCATACAGGTGCCATACCAATTTTCTGGTAACCTTGATCCAAGAGCCTAACCGGATTTGCCGTTTTACCGGACCACCCGATTTCACTTTGATACTAATTCACCAACACACACCCTAACCCACTATACACCTACCATGTCTGTAAACCACAAATTTACTGCAGAACAATAACCCATTCCCCATCTGTCTCATATATATATATATATATATATATATATATATATATATATATATATATATATATATATATATATATATATATATAGTCTAAAGAAGCTTTGAGTTATTTTAAACAAAAAGACAAAAAAAAGGAAAATGCAGTTTAAATTCCCACAGAAACTAACTAAATCAAAAATAGTGCAGACTTAACATTCGTTGGAAAATTCATAAAAAAATAAAAAATATATAATAGTAAGTAAATAAAATAAAAAGGGGGATTAAGTATCTAACAGTGAAACAAAAACAGGAGACCTTAACGTAAGCATCTAATATTAACACGGGGATCATCAGCTGTTTACCATGTAACTGTTTCGGAGATTTAAAAACAGGACAGTTATGTTATATATATATATATATAGGTGGTGCTAGAGACAATTTCTTTGATTGGAGGATAAATGTGTTATGAAAAACTTCCAGGATTATCTCCCTTTAGCGGAACTCTTAAAAGAACCCTGATAATTCAAAGATGGCTGCCTTGCAAGCTACAGTAGGAATAAAAAATACTAGCACTGCGATATCTAATAAAGCGGCGCTTGTTTACTGTAGGCTCGAAAAAAAAAATATCTTTAATTTTAGGAGAGTCAAATAAGGGGGCGATAACTCTAGTTTCAAGTTTCAACCACGTTTTATATTAAAAATGGATTTTAACACTCTGAACTTGCAAGATATTTTATATTCAACCAGAGATAATGCCAAACTAATCGACTTCTTGCAATTGCTGATTAATTTCAGATGCGTTTTTTGGTAACCGTGCCGGCGAGAGATGCAGCAATGTTAATTCCTTTAATAAAAATTTTTCCAAAACTGGGAACTATTTTCAAACAAATTGCTGAATTTTACCCAGTGTAAAGCTTTCATTTATTTCAAAAACTTTATTTCCCTTATTTCATGTTTTTCCCCCTTCCATTTACGTACGAAGAGGACAGCCATTTTGAAAGTTTCCAAAGGGGAATAACGTAACTTCAAAAATCGCTCCATTTGATCACGTGACGTCGAGAGATACATTTAACTTTTCCCATTTTTTTAAATGAAAAACACAATTTAAAAAAAAAACACAATTTCTGAAAGATAACACAGACGTACTATATAAGACAAAATGAGATACATTTAACTTTCTAATTTTTTAAAATGAAAAACATAATTAAAAAAAAAAACACAATTTTTGAAAGATAACACAGACGTACTATATAAGACAAAATGAGATCCATTTAACTTTTCCCATTTTTTTTAATGAAAAACACAATTAAAAAAAAATCACAATTTTTGAAAGATAACACAGACGTACTATATAAGACAAAATGAGATACATTTAACTTTTCCCATTTTTTTCTCCCCCTTTTAAAACTTTCAATCCCCCTTTGGAAACTTTCAAAATGGCTGTCCTCTTCGAACATGGCTAAAATTTAATTTTCTTTTATAAAAAAAAAACTACTTGATTAATTTAAGTGATTTTTGGTATATGATTTATTCAACCCGTGACAGGTACGCACATCAAACAGATATTCCTCAGTTTGTTTTATTTAAAGTATCCGCTAAACTGTAAAAGCACCGAATTAATTATACACCGATCATTTCTCTAAACAACAAAGAATAGCTAGAAACAAACATTTTCTTTGATGGAAATAGACCCATGTTTACGTTTAACTGCCGCTTAAATTTGTCCGTAAAGCCATATAACTACGGTTGAATTTAAGCAAAATAAGATATAATCTAAAAATAAAGAGAAACTATCACAAACAAATTTGCTGGCATGCTATACTCAGAGCCATCTGTTGGCTGCCCAGTAAACTAGTCTGCCGGAAGCGGTATTATCAAGTTCGCCTCTCGTGATTTTTGTCCGCATTAAAAGAGGTAGAGGGCAATCACTTGCTGGAGAAATCAGTGTTGCAACTGTACACAGTCTCGGCACGGACTGAAGACCTGGGTGTTCCATGTTCGAATCCAGTCGGTTCCACCGTACCACTTTCACTTAGGGATGTTGGCAACCTTCTCGTGGTCCTTCCCGTAAGTACCCAATGTCTTTCCAGTAAGATTTCTTACTAGAAAAACATCGGGGAAACTAATGCCAACACCAGAATCATATGATTCACAGGGCCGGCGGGACAGTTATAAAAGTGGGGGGTTCTCCTAAAAAGTGGGGGGGGGGGTCCGGCCCACATTGTGCCTAGAATACCAAATATGGGAATAAATTCAATATCTTGACTAAAATGATCGTCCGATAGTGGTTGAGAGCTCGTTAGAAGCGGAATGGAATTCTCTTGGTGATAGAAAAAGAAAAATTTTAAATATTTCAATATTTTGGCGTCTGGGCTCAAATTACCTTATTTGGGCATATTGAGGAAAAATCACTGTTTGGCGCATATTTTGGTTTAAAATGATCGTCTGGTAGTGGTTGATGGCTTGTTAGAAGAGGAATGGAATACTCTTGGTGATAGATGAAGAAACATTTTTAAAAATGCAATTTTTTGGCGTCTGGGCCCAAACTACCATATTAGGGCATTTTGGACCAAAAATACCTTTTTTTGACATAATTTACACATGAAATGATCTTCTGATAGTGGTTGAGATCTTGTTGGAAGCATATTAGCAAGTCGCTTCTGGTGAAAAAAGAACAAACAGAAATTTCAATTTTTGGGGGCCTGGCCCAAATTTCCATATTTGATCATTTTGGGCCAAATACACCTTTTTGGACTTAACTAGACATAAAATGATTTCTGACACCGCTTCATGGCTCATTTGAAACATATCAGCAAGTCGCTTCTAGTAAAAATGACAAAATTCAAGAATCAATTGGTTTATCAAATATAGAGAATACATAAAGTTAAAAGTATTAACTGACAAGGTGCATATAAAAGTACAAAAGTAAAAAGTATAAAAGTTTAAATGTATTAAGTATAAAAGTATAAATGTATGTATTGGAATTGGAATAGCTCGTTGGAAGTGTATTAACAAGGCAGACTTGCATTGTTTCTGTTCTTCACTTCAAATTGCGTTCATTGGACTTTGCTCAAAAGATACTGTATCGGTTGTTCTGTGAACAGAAGGACTGGAGGGAGGATGGAATAAATAACTTTGGATATTATGCAGATCCTCAACAATGTGCGAAAAAAGAATGTATCGATGCAATCCGAAAAATCACCAGTATGTTAATGGATGCACCATGTGCGAGTGAAGGAAATACAAATAATGGTCCGCTTTGCAACAGATTTTTCAGCCCTCAAAATCGCTTTTACGGATGTTCTCTCATCTGTAACAGCGTCGATCGCGAAAATTTTGAAAGTTCATGAATAAAACCAACATCATCCTGCATATCACCCAGTTTGTCACAAACAAATGTGTGCATGTGGAAGCATTGAACACCTTGGGCATCGAGATAATGCTTCATCTCAGAATTGCCTTCGTCCTGAGCTACCATCAAATGTGTGCCCATAGTTCAAGTTGAATAATGGTAACTGATAGCAAAATGGAGTGAGAGTCCAGTAGAGTCTTGGAACAAGCACGTTCGGTCTTTCCTAAGTGGTCCAGCTGCATTGTCTCGGCAACTGTCCATCAAGGACAATATTCATGATATACTTCGACGAATGTTAATAATGTCTCACCCTGAAATCGCTTCACGACGCCCCCGACCTCACTGTAATATTTGTGATGAAACTGGACACACAGCAAGGTCAATCAGACATACCAAGTCGACTGCTTCAACTATGGAACAAGCTCAAATAGATTCATTGTATTATTGACAAGTTTACTTTTGTTTGTTCGTTCATTGAACATTTTCAGCAAAATTTTACTTAAATACCGGAAAGTTTTGCTTCGGGGTGTCGATTTTTTGGAGGAGAAAATGAAAGTCCATAAATATACCTATAGAATAGGGACCTTTAATAAAAACTCACTTATTTTGCTTGGTTTTCGCCAAATTTTAGATAAAATTGATTGTTGGTCTTATATTGTAATGATGACAATATATGACCAACAATCAATTAATAGATAAGCTAATTAGATAAAATTAAACACATGCATATCAACTTAATTATTGATGACCGTAAAGTGGGGAGGGGGGGGCAAGTCGCCGTCGTCGTCGTCGTCGTCGTCGTCATCATCATCATCATCATCATCATCATCATCATCATCATCATCATCATCATCATCATCCCTTCTCCCCTAGATTCTAACCTCTCTTCACTGTGGAAGGGGGAGTGGCAACGTGGTAATGTAGTGAGACGGAGAATAATAAAGACCAGAAGTGGTTAACGACGCGGACTGAGGACCTGGGTGTGCCGGGTTCGAATCCAGTTCGTTCCACAGAAACACTTTCATAAAAACACACACACCTGACCTTGTGTCTAACCTCTTGGGGAGGAGGTAAATAAAATATCTTTCGAAAAGGTTTTAATTACAAAAGAAAACTACAACAATAATAACAGGTGAGAAGGCAGTTAAATAGTCTTGGGCTAAACGAAAGAAAGTCTGACGGACGAGTTCATCCAGTGGGAGTAGGGGTTAAGAACATAATTAACAATACATAGCTACCCGGCTAACAAGGCTCCGGGGGAAATCCAAGAGGGGTCGACATCAGGATCCGTTGTCCTCTGGTTGTCTCTGCCTCTGCACGTGGCAAGCAAAGACGTGTTAAGCACGGAACCGCAAATCAATGGAGTGAGAGTGACAAAATTGCTTCTGCGACATTCCTTTGTGTGTTCTGGACCAAATCTTCCTCGACTTCGCATGCAACTGTCAAGCCTTGCTGCTCTCAGTGTCGGATGTAAAAACCTGCAAAGTTGCAGGTCAATCAATAGCTGCGACCGACGAGAAGAACTTCAAGCAGGTTAGACAATCCTGAGGCACATGATGATGATGATGATGATGATGATGATGATGATGATGATGATGATGATGATGATGATGAAGAAAAATTGTGTTTCACAAACGCAGTTAGAGAATAAACTAAGTTTATAACCCGAGGTAACACTCCTTTTGGCTAGGAGCAAAGTATAGTATCTGTTCTGATACTACAGTTTTTTTTTCATCCTTGGTCACTGAAGGAGACATCCTTCTAGACTGAGGCAATTTTCATTCTTGTTCCAATCCAGAGTGCCCCTTTTTGGGGAGCTGGATTTTCCCCACATTAAGAACTGACCTTGTGTTTTATTCTGCCTTTGTGGGGAGGCAAGTAAATAGGAACACTGTACTTGATTTCAATGCACCACCCAACATACATGCGCACAAGGTGCAACTTGTTTTCTTGAAGATGACCAGACTTAATTCTGGCATAAGAGATGAAGTACTGGTGTTATTTTCAAGGTTTTCCTTCTCCTTGTCCAGTCTACCCTACTATTCCACTCATAGCTTTATGGAGAGGGGATATGGGTTCATACCTTTCTTATGGATGTTAGAGAAAGTGGCTTTAGAGCCGCTTCAATTTCAAGCCTCGCATTATCTGGTATTTCAAAATGTTCACCCATCTAAGTAGTGACCAGGCTCACTGTTACTTAATTTAGGTCATCCGACATGAACCAATAAATCCGTTTTCTCTGTTGAATTCCAAGACGTTATCTTTTAGGTTTGAAAATCTAGCAGAATTTACAGAAAATGAAAAAAGAAAGTAAAAAATTATATATTTTTAAAAGCCAAGAAAACACATACTGAATATATTTGCATATAGGTATTTATCTCTTTCTCTCTCTCTCTCTCTCTCTCTCTCTCTCTCTCTCTATATATATATATATATATATATATATATATATATATATATATATATGATGATGATGATGATGATCGTTTTAAAGTCTGTTTTACTTGCTGACATGTGTTGGACGGTTTGTAAGAATTTACTTCCAAACAAACCTATCTCTGGTCAGATCTTTAATCATCTCTGTTTCTCTTAAGTCCATCCTTATCAATTCATCTCAGATTTTTCTTGGCCCTCCCCTGTGAACTGATCCTGCTACCTCAACTGTTCTACATCTATTAACCAAAGCACTCTCATCCATTCTTTCAACGTTGCCATACCATTGAAGTCTTCTGTTCTGCACACCTCATACTATCCAGATTTTAATCTTCCTCTTAGGTCATCAGATCTAAACCTGTCTCTAAGATTCACATTACACATTCAGCGTATCATTCTCATTTATCTCCGTAAAACGCTTGTCCTCAACCCTCCATGGCCAAGTATCACTTCCATAAATCATCACACTGCGCGCACACGCTTAATAGACTCTTCCCTTGGTCGATGGTGGTAACGCTCTGCTTGTTAGTAATGACAGAAGTTCTCTACACTTACTCTATCCACCACTAGGTAATGTTATAAAGTCCTTTAAATGTAGTTATTGTTGAAAGCGAATCTGTATAATTTTCCCAACAATATTTTAATTCAGCAGCCAAAAACGTTGAGAGCAGCGCTACCGAAACTATCCCCCCCCCCCCCGGAAGTCAGTCGGAAGTCGGGAGCCCCGGCTCTGCTTATACATACATATGTATATGTTCTCTTTATTACACAGATATGTAATCCCTGACCTCTTAACACTCTACATCTCCTCCACCTCCCGCTCCTCTTCCTCTTCCTCTTCAACATCATTATTGTTATCTTCATCTTTTATCAGAGACAGCCGACGGAGGCAGCAGCAAAGACCAATGTATTAAATTTCTATCTTCCCCTCATCTTCACACATCTCTTCAATCAATTCATTATTAGATTAGCCACCTCTCCCCCTCCCCCATCTCTCTCTCTCTCTCTCTCTCTCTCTCTCTCTCTCTCTCTCTCTCTCTCTATATATATATATATATATATATATATATATATATATATATATATATATATATATGAATAGCTTCATTTAAATATGATATAATTATTTCTTCCACTTCCACTAGCCGTTTCGGTAACTCAGTAGCCGCTGGGGTCCCGGTTTCAAATCCCGCTGCACTGATGAGTCGTAGAGACTGTGGATATATATATATATATATATATATATATATATGTGTGTGTTTCAGAAACAATTTATTCCTTTTTCCACTAAAAATACAATCATATATATATATATATATATATATATATATATATATATATGTGTGTGTGTGTGTGTGTGTGTGTTTCAGAAACAATTTATTCCTTTTTCCACTAAAAATACAATCATTCATATATATATATATATATATATATATATATATATATCGTGACTCTCTTCTGAATCTACGAACTGCGTTCGAACCCGTCTGACCGCCTGAAACCACCACTTCTTGCACTGGTTAGGACGTAAGTCCGAAACAACCTTGTTTGTAGGTAAATACACTTTGATATTTAAAAACAAAAGTATTCATAGTAATGGCGCCCTTTAAGATAAATAAATCGTTATTGTCGAGCACTGTCTGAAATTATAAAAAATCTGAAGTCGTTAAGCTCTGGAAGCAAAGCTTACACACCCGCATGTTTAAGCACTCTTTGATCTCGGAACGTTTGAACCACACCGCTGGCTTTAAATGTATCTTAATTTCAGTAATGTCTGTGGTGATTTCCGTTAGCCTAACGGATTAGGACGTAGGATCGTGACTCTCTTCTGAATCTACGAACTGCGTTCGAACCCGTCTAGCCGCCTGAAACCACCACTTCCTGCACTGATGAAGACGTAGATCCGAAACAACATTGTTTGTAGGTAAATACACTTTAATATTTAATAAAAAATATTCATATATATATATATATATATATATATATATATGTAATTTATTAAATGTTCCGAATTTGTTTAAAATAAATTTTCATTCAAATAATTGTTAAAACATTTTCTTCTTGATAACAAAATTCAAGATATTTTTAAAATGGCTTCATCAGTGGATTTAAGAAAAAAAACACTATTTAGCTAATATCCCAACATTTGAAGGAATTTATATATATATATATATATATATATATATATATATATATATATATATATATATATATATATATATATATATATATATAGGGTGATTGAAAAGTAACGCCTATACTTGTAAGTTATAACTGATATATAATTCTAACAAGAAATGAAGAGGGGGGGGAGCAAGGTTATGAATTATGCATTATTTTTTCCTTTCCATTTTTTAAAATGGGCAAAAAATATGTTTTCTGGGTCGGCTGCTGTTTTCAATCTGTCAATCTATCCATCTTGTTGACCCTAATCTTTGAGTGTGTTTTAAGCCTTGATAAGTGTTGACTCATTAGAGCGAATAAAAGAAAAAGAAAAAAGTTCCCCGTTAAATCAGTTGATGCGGTTTCCAGGCAACTTTAGAAGCTGGTGACAATTGCTGGCACCCACATCGAATTTTGAATACACTTTCTTATCATATTCATTTCTTGTAAGAATTATATTTCAGTAATAAATTACGAGCACTTAATGATAGGGAGTTACCTTCCAATAACCCTGTATATGAATAGCTTCAGTTAAGTACGATATAATTTCTCCCATTGCTACGAGCAGTTTCGTTAACTTTGTTGGTAGAACGTTAGATGCCAGCAATTGGGGTCCTGGTTTTGAATCTCGCTGTCTAGCCACAGTGATGAGTCGTAGAGACGACGAAACGCGTGTCTATGGATAACTGTGTCACTCTTTCTCTCCTCTTATCTCTATCCCCCTCTTCTTCTCTCTTCCCATCAAATATTCTCCCCCCCTCTCTCTCTCTCTAAATTTAACACTCTCTTTTCACTCATTGTTCCCTTTTTTCCTCTTTCTTTACTCTTATTTCATTCTCTTCTCCCTCGCCCTTCTAGTTTCTATGTCCTACTCTCTCTCTTTCTCTCTCTTTCTCTCTCGCTCCTACCCCCTCTCTCTCTTCTTCCTCCGTTTTCTCACCTTTCTTCTTTATTCTGATTTTATTTCTCTCTATTAAACCCTCTTTCTTCTCTACTTCTTCACTTCATCCCCCCTCTCTCTCCCCCTCATTCTCTCTCTCTCTATTTTTTCTCCCAACTCTATTCTTCCTTGCAATAACTTTCTCTTATTTTTCTCTTCCTCAACCCCCCTCCTCCATCCCTCTCCCAATCTCCAGCATTCTGTCTCTATCACTCTTCTTCCTGACATCCCTAGCTCCGCTTCCTCCAAAAAAAATCCTTGCATGACCCCATCCTTACACTAAACTTATGCCAGTTATCATTGTATTTAATTCAATCTTTCCTAGACGCATATATATATATATATATATATATATATATATATATATATATATATATATATATATATAGTAAGTTATGAAAAAATATATATGAAAATCAAGCTACACAGAGGCTCCCGCGTTTGATCCCCGGGGAAAACACGGGAGCCTCTGTGTAGCTTAATTGCCATAAATATATTTTCATAACTTACATATCGAGCATTGATGAAGTAAATACTGAAAATTGATACAAAAAAAATTATATCACCTTATAACATTTTATGTAGATACATGAAACAGTAATATATATATATATATATATATATATATATATATATATATATATATATACATATACACACACACACACATATATATATATATGTATATATATATATATATATGTACATATATGTACATATATGTATATGTATATATATATGCATATATATGTATATATAGAGATGTATATATATATATATATGAATATATATATATATATATGTATATATATATGTATATGAATGTATATATACACATATATATATATATATGTATATATATATGTAAATACATATATGTGTATATATATATACATGTATATATGTATATACATGTATATATAAATATATATATGTATATATAATTATATATAAATATACATATATGTATATGTATGTATGTATATATATATATATATATATATATATATATGTGTGTGTGTGTGTGTGTGTGTGTGTGTGTGTGTCTTTACATTTTACACGAGAATGAAAACCTATACCCCACTACCCCTCAATACCACCTGGGGTGGGTACTTTGGTTGAAATGGGGGTAACCTTATCTCTTGCTTCTGTCTGTTTTCTATCTCAGCCACCAACGCCACCAACCCCCATTAGTCATCCTGTCTTTAACTCACAACTCATAATACTCCCTATTAACACACTCATAAATACCTATAAAAGTTAGGTATGTGTAGATGTTTATATATGTCCATGTATAGGATTCACTCCTAAACTAATTAACGGATCATTATGAATTTTGGAACATAGCTGATAGGAGTAACGAGTGCTAACGTGGGCTATATTTAGTTTAATTTAGCTTTATGCAAAGGGGGTAAAAAAGATACAGAAATCTTTGGAAAAAATCGGATACGTCCGATTTTTTTATCAATATTAATAACTAGCAGGACCCGGTTCTCGGCGCTGCCCGAGAGTGATATATAAAAGAATGAATTTAACAGCCGACAGCAAATAGGTCACATCTGGAACAAAAATAGAAATTGCCCCAGTTTCCTAAAGATGTCTACTATATTTGTGTGTTCAAGTTTTAATTTCGGCGTTTTGTATTACCCTAACCGTAAACTAAGCATAACGTATGGTTTAGTTCGGCTTTAGTCGGTT
>OY744528.1:21129004-21136504 GCA_963556195.1 Sepiola atlantica
TATCTATGTACCTACTAACATATCTATCTATCTATCTATCTATCTATCTGCTTTTCGTTTTTCTCTTTCTTTCAACCAATCAGTGCATTTCCTTCTTACTAAACATCAATTTGCATGTTGACCTAGTTCTTTTTCTTACGATTTACTCATCCTATGATTTACTCTTTTTCTCTTTTTCTTCTTCACCCAACACAGAACGGCTATTTATTCATCCTCCCCCCCCCACTCCCCCCCAGATCTTCGTCACATTATTTCATTTTGCTTTTAAATTATTCCTGCAAAGAAAAGCTTCCTTTTCAAAATTTGCACTTTGCTGTCGACACCGAAAATAGCAACCAATTAATTTTCACTTATCAAGTGAGAAAAATGAAACACAAACAAAACCAATAAAAATAAAGCAGATGCAAAAAAAAAAAAAATAGGCAAAAAGAATTTAATTTTTATTAATGTGATTATTCGGACTACTATTCTCATCTTGGTTAGCATTTTTACAACGTTTCGGCCGATGTAACTGTTGTGAGTGTTATGTTATGCTGTTATCAGTTAATTATAAGGAAGTCGTTATTTATATGGATAGGTTTTTTATTGAAGTGACATTCGAGAGTTCCAGTCATATTCCTACGCGAGGGGTTACATTGCGTTTGCGTAGGGAAGTAGTTCGTATGTTACTATTACAGAGGGAGTCACATCTTTCCTTCTTCTAAATTGTCTTGTATAATCTACCAGCAAGGCCACGCGGCGTTTTCCGGTCTGGACGGAAGATATGAAAACGTAAAAGTACTGCAAAGCTAACGAGTATGTTATATCCTAACTTTTACGTTTTTTTAGCGTGCACGCATTCTGCTATCTTTCCCGGACACTCAGACGCCATTTTGAGTGTTGCATTATAAGTCGGAAGACAGAAAGGACACTACTGAAGAAAAAAAACAGTTTGATTTACACACACACACACACACACACACACACACACACACACACACACACACACACACATACACACACACACACACACATCATCATCATCATCATCATCATCATCATCATCATCATCATCATAGCTCCTGGTCACTCTTGACTCTTAGACTCTTAAAATGACAGGCTGGTGTCTTACCTCTTGGGGAGAACGCCTTCTTTAGCCTTTGTTCGAGAGTGATGGTGCCACAAAAAAAAAACACCGGTTGTTGGTTAGCCACGTAACCAATTTAGGGGGAGACTTTTTTTTTGTCAGCCAACCTAGTAATCCTTTCCATCCCTATTTGGCGCTTGAAGGACTTATTTTTTAACTAGCCTGCTTGGAGTCCACAGGATTGAATGCTGGTGGTTGAGTCTCTTTCAGGCTTGGTTTGTCTTGAAGTGATTCTACCTTTCTCTTCCTTTTTATTATTATTATTACGCCTTCTATAAATCCACACAACAAACACCTTACTATTTCCTATAGTAACATCAGATGTCTCAGGTCAAACTTTCCAGATGTTCACTCCTTTCTCTTGGGCAAATCTCCTCACATCCTTGTTCTTTATGAGACTAATCTGGATGCTTCTATTGATAGCAACGATCTACATGTGGATGGTTATTTGCCGCTTGTCCGCTTAGACTCTTCCACTCATTTGCATGGTCTTGCTCTTTTTCTTTGCAAGGATCTCCCCATTTAACGTGTCCCCAGTCTTGAATCTTATGGGTGTCCTTTTATCTGTCTGAGGTTGTCTTTGCTGCACTCCACTTCCTATTTGTTCCTTTTGTACCGTTCTCCTTCTGACAACGACTGCTCTGTTGTTGATGCTATATCCAGCAGTATTGATGATGCAATGCAAATTCATCTGTCAAGTTCCATCTTTGTTTTTGGTGACTTCAATGCTCACCATTCTGACTGGCTCCCTCACTCTAACTGCACAGATATAGCTGGTGAAATTGTTACCTAACTGTGCCAGAAAAATAAATTAACCAAAAAAAAAAAAGGTTTTGACTGTAATTCAACTTCCAACCTATTTTCGTGAAACCCCCTTCCTCTCTGCAATCCAAATCGCTTCTCCTTGCTTCCCAGCTGTCCTCTTCATTTATATCAGCTGATCTCCACATATGCAAATCAGACACCACTATAAAAACCTGCACTTATGAAGAGAAGCCATTCTTTACCCTGCAGACAAGACATACGAAGCACCTCATTCTTTTTCCTGCCGGTGAGTGTTCTTCTTTATTGTCACAGAAATGTGTGTAAAGTTTTCTCTGTCTCACTACTTGTACCAAATTACCCCTTTCCCCACACGTTTTCCTGATAATGATATTCATCAACCATCCTTCCTTGATCTTTTTCTCACTTCTGTTCCTGATTCATGTTCTATTTCCTCTTCTCCTCCATTGGATTCTTCTGATCACGCTGTTGCTGATGTTGAGCGAAGTCTTCTATTGATCGTTCCTTCCATAGGAAGATGTTCAACTAAAAGAGGCTGATTGGGATGGCTTTGCAGCATCCTATGTGACGCTCCATGAGGTCTTATCTTTGGTACGTCTTCGAATGATGCTGCTAAGGAGGTTACTGACTGGCTTCTTGTTGGAATTGACATATTCATTCCTCATCATAAGTTTCAAACCAAACCTCATTCTCCTGCCTGGTTTTAATCTGTTCCATTGCCCATCGTAACCATTAGTTTAATCAGTATCATCATGATGGTTCTGAGACTTCCAGACAATCCTACAGAAGAGCTAGCAATACGTGCAAGAGAGCAATCTCTGAGGCTAAGTCTAGCTACTCTCAAAGGATTTATGACTCTATCTCATCTCAAAGGGTCGGCTCTCGTGATTTTTGTAGAATCTACAATAGTGTTATTAATAGTGGCAAGTCTGCTGTTCCTCCTCTTTTTAATGGTTTTCAGGTTATTTTATTTTCTAAAGATAAGGATGATCTCTTTGCTCGTCTTTTTGCTGACAATTCCTCTCTTGATGATTCGGGAGCTGTTCTTCCTGATTTTCCTTTAAAAACTGATCAGTCTCTTGATTTTGTCATTATCACTCAAAAGATGGTTGCTAGGGTTCTTTCTGATCAATTCCTGTTGTTGTTCTCAAGCGTTGTGCTCCTGAACTTTCTTCTATCCCCTTGAAATTGTTCAATTTCTGTTTGTCTCAGTCCTGTTTCCCTTTTTGTTGGAAGGAGTCCTCTGTTGTTTCTATCTTTAAAAATGATGGTGATCGATCTGACCCAACTAAATATCGTCCTGTTAGCATCCTCTCTGTTATTAGCAAAGTGTTTGAAGGTTGCTCAATGGCAAACTTGTTAATTTTCTGGAAAATCTGGGCCTCTTTAGTGATGTTCAGTATGGCTTTCGTAGTTTTCGTTCAACTTCTGATCTTTTAACTGTTGTAACTGAGGGTTAGGGTTAGGGAGAGAGTAGAGCCATTGCGTTTGACATTTCAAAGACGTTCGACAGAGTGTGGCATTCTGGTCTCCTACACAAGCTTCA
Source organism: Sepiola atlantica (assembly GCA_963556195.1). NCBI lineage: Eukaryota > Metazoa > Mollusca > Cephalopoda > Sepiida > Sepiolidae > Sepiola > Sepiola atlantica. The sequence goes on from OY744528.1 coordinate 21,132,460, forward strand.
GGGTTATGATATTGGTTGTAAGGTTCTTGACATTATTAGATCTTTTCTTTCTGATCAAAGCTTGCAAGTAACTTTGGACGGTGTCTTTTCATTCTCTTTTCCTATCAATGCTGGTGTTCCTCAGGGCTCTATTCTAGGCACAACATTGTTTCTTCTCTATATAAATAATCTTCCAAAGAATATTATTCAGAAAATTAACATCTATTCTGATGATACCACTCTATTCTGGTGTTGCTTCTCACCCATTTCCCTCAGATCAGCTGAAATATGCAGCTGATCTAGAAGTTGACCTGGGTTGAGTTGTGGCTTGGGGTGCGAAATGGCTTGTTTCGTTTAATCCTATTAAGACTCAGCTCATGTCTTTCAATCGTAGACGTGTCCCTTTTCTTCCTGAGATTCTCATGGATGGTTCGAGGAGAAAATGACTCAGAAACTTCTTGGTCTTTCTCTCTCATCAAATCTTTCTTGGAGTTCATACATTAGATGCATTGCTCTTTCTGCTTCTCGTAAAGTTAGTTCTTTCTATCGCTCCAAACACTTTCTTAGACCTGAGGCTATTCTCTATCTCTACAAATCTACTATCAGACCATGTATGGAGTACTGTTGTTATATTTGGGCTGGTGAATCTCTGTCCCATTTGAGGGTTCTTGATAAGGTGCAGAAATGTATCTGTAATTTGATTGGCCGTACCCTTTCTCCTTCTCTGCACCCTCCCTCTCACAGATGTGATGTTGCTAGTCTCAGTCTTTTCTATAAATACTTTTATGGCATGGGTTCTTCAGAATTATGTGATCTATTCCCTGCTTCTTTTGTTTCAGACTGTTTGACTCGTTGGTCTAGTGGTCTCAATCAATTCGCTGTTTTGATACCTCATTGCAATACAGCTTCCTATTCCAGTAGCTTTTTTTTTCCAAGAACTGCAGGCTTGTGGAACTCTCTTCCTGCTTACTGTTTTCCTCCTACCTATAGCCTTGGTCTTTTCAAGACTAAGGCCCATAGGCATCTCCTGTCTTTGTGATAATCATAGTTTGTCCTTGTTAGCTCCGTATATCAAGCGGCTTCATGCCTTGTCTGGAGCGATTTCCACAAGAAAAAAAATCATCATCATCATCATCATCATCATCATCATCATCATCATCATCATCATCATCATCATCATCATCGGTTTAACACCCATTTTATGTGCTTTTATGTGTTGGACGGCTTTAAGAAATAGATTTCCAAGTTAATCTATCTCTGGCCAGGTCTTTATTAATCCCTCTTTCTCTCAAGTCTAGTCTTATCACTTCTCTCCATGTTTTCCTTTGCCTTTGAACAAGACTTTCTACCTTAATTGTTCTATATCTACTAAACCAAGAACTCTTATCCATTCTTTTAATGTGACCATACCATCGAAGTCTCCTGTTCTGCACACATCTACATATAATGTCAAGATTTAATCTTCCTCTGAGGTCATCAGATCTAAGCCTGTCTTTAAGACTCACATTACACAGCCATCGTATCATTCTCATATCATTTCTCTCCATGCAACACATGTCTTCAACCCTCACCGACCAAGTTTCCCTATCATACATCATCACACTGCATACAAATGGTATTCCTATGCCAAGGGTTACATTGGGTTTGTGTAGGGAAGTAGTTCGTATGATTCTGTTACAGTAACCTCTGACCTTCTTCAGGTGCATCCTTTCAAACTTGGGAATTTTTATTGTGATCTCGGAAAACTATGAGTACTGATTGTTAAATTAGTCTTCTGGAGGTCGAAGGTTCAATCCTCACTACAGGCGATAATAAGTAAGAATAACTTAATACTTAATTTACATTTCTCCCCAGTCATGACTGACAGAACAAGAACAATCTACCCCCCCGTGGATTAAATAAAGGGTTCCATTCGAAGTTTCGTGTAGGTTTCCAAATTCGGCATAAAGATTACACAGTTTGAAAGGACGCACTTGAGGTTATATCGGCCGAAACAAAACAAAATGCGATTTGCAGATTAGCAATTATTTTCGATGCTTTTTTTTGTTGTTGATTTTCATTGAATTTTTTTTGTTGTTAATATCATAAAGTATTGATTTTCCTTTGTCGCGAAAGATTTGTTGATTTTCATTGAATTTTTTTCTTTCGTCTTTTTGTGACGAAGGATTTTTCTTTTGTCAGATTAACATTCAAGATGAGAACAGTAGTCCAAATAATCCAAATAATGCAAATTGTCAATCCTCATCTAAAAAATTCCAAAATATAAGAATTCAATTATTTGGATTGAGGGCACACTATTTGATAGCATGGTGTACAGAAGGCACGTCAAACAGGCAGCACACGGACCGCATGCGGCCCTTTACAAGCACACTTGTGGTCCACATAAAAGATGCTTTATTTTGTCATGTAATGGGCAAAAGTTTTTAGCATTTACGCTGGATAAATGTGCGTTGTTCACTGAAAAAACAGCCTGCTGTCCTTTCTTCAGAAAAATTTCTTTAAACTTAAAAACAATATATCACGTTTAACCGAATTCAAAATTTATTCGTTCAATACAACTTTTTGCCGTTTAAAATTGAGTTATTTTTCTTTCGTAAACTACTTTGTTACTTTGCATTCGTGAATGCGACTTATTTGTTTGCATATTGTATGTTTCTAAGTGTAGATAACAAAATTATTTGGCATTATTTTTTCTTAAAGTAAAAGCAAAATGGTCGACCGTAGTCGAGGGCGACCCGAAGGCTCCATTTTCATTAGCTACTACACCAAGATGTAGGGGAGGGCGCCATTTCTTTCTGGGGATTACTCCACTTACCCTTGATCCTCACCTTATAATGCTGAGTGTTTAGCAAGGAGGCATCAAGTACCATTTTTTAAGACTCGACCTTGGATTGAACCCTGGCCTCCTGGTCCATTAACGAACACTCTTACCATTATGTTAAATGAGTTGATTTATTTTATGAAGCGACTTCAATTAGTCGCGTGCAGCCCTCATAACAACACAAGTGGATCCACATAACACTTGGACGATACTGACTTCGACATGATTGGTGTACCGCCAACGAAGATTAAATTGTATTAGCGTATTATTATATAGACTAGCTGGACCTGTGGAAATTCCACAGTTTTATCCTTCATCTGTTGTATATTGTTGCTGTGCATTCTATGGACATCCGGCGCGAACGCAGACCCCACAATATCATTGTACCACCATTCTTCAAACTGAAATATACTTATCTAAGTTGTCTGGTTAATGTGGTTTCAGAATATATCCGGTTATGGGGGCCCCATCGCATAAAACCCTTATAGGAAAGTGTGACATGTTTCCATTGTATGGACGTCTAGAACGAATGAAGATCTATGATATTATTCAACCATCTTTGGACAGAACAGGCACTACAGTTCGATCCTAGCCTGAAAGCAAAGAAAGTGTATTTTAATTCGAGTTTCACGTTCGACACGCAACGACATCAGATGAAATTTTGAAATTACTATTTTTGCATTGCATCTTCGGGATTGGGTGATTCCATCTTTTTAAAAAGTGGTGGAGCGTGATAACGTATGTACGAACATGAAACTGCCAGCGTATTATTATATAGATTAGAAGTGCTTTATATTCACTTAGCACTCAAGAAAGGCATGAACTCATATCACCCTGTTCACCATCTCCGGTTATTTAGTGCTAATGAGAGGAATCTTGATCTGAGGAAGCAAGGTTTCATTCACGATGTTTTGCTCCATTCTTGCCATTATTGGGCTGACATCCTTTTAGCTTTTAGCTGTTGTCTTGTACGCATTTGGGTGTCACAGAGAGAAAGAATCTGTGATCAACGGATAGCATGAATACCTTGCGAATTGGGAGTAAAAAAAGATGCCAGTAACCCCCCCCCCCCCCCCAATGCCTACCAACGTAAGTATTATAATCAGAAAGCGTTGTTCAATTCCTATCAGAAATGTGATACTCACTTTTTAATGTTTCATGATTTGTTCCTCAATAGCCTTGACTGGGAAGTGGATAACGACACGGACTGAAGACCTGGGTGTTCCAAGTTCGAATCCAGTCGGT
>OY744528.1:21139004-21149004 GCA_963556195.1 Sepiola atlantica
CAAACAGCAACCAAATGATTTCTTTTGCCACTTCAGTTGAGAGTAACCGACGAAAAGGTAGGCTCAAGAAGACTTGGAGTGACTCAGTCAAAAATGACCTCAAGCAATGGCGAATCAACGCAGCGGCGTAAATGATAGAATTTCATGAAGAAAATCACTTCGTACTACCACGGACGGCGTTCAAGCCACATATGATGCGGAAAAGACACGTTAATCGATGACGACGACGAAGAAGAAGAAGAAAAAGATGAAAAAGATGAAGACGAAGACGCAGACGAAGAAGAAGAAAAAGAAGAAAAAGATGAAGACGAAAACGAAGAAGAAGAAGAAGAAGAAGAAGAAGAAGAAGAAAAAGATGAAGAAGAAGAAGAAGAAGAAGAAAAAGAAGAAAAAGATGAAGACGAAAACGAAGAAGAAGAAGAAGAAGAAGAAGAAGAAAAAGATGAAGACGAAGAAGAAGAAGAAGAAAAACTTAGAAGTCTCCATTGTTTTTTTTTTATTTTTTGTTGTTCTTTCTTACTTTTTCTATTTTTTTTTTATTTTTCATCGTCTTTCTTCTTTCTCATAACCACTTTCTTAGTTTCTCCCTTTCTTCTTTCTTCATTCTTTCTTCTTTTTCTTCTCTTTCCTTCTCTTTTTCCTTTATTATTGTTGTTTTTCTTGATGTCTCCTTTCTTTTCTTTTTCTTTTTCTCTCGTTTCTTTTTCTTCATCTTGTCTTTATGTCTCCTTATTTCTTGTTTCTTATTCTCTTTCCGTCTTTTTCGTTCTTTCTTCTTTTTCTTTCTTTTTTCATTTTCTTTCTTTCTTTCTTCTACTTGTTTTTTTTAAATTTTTTCTTTTCCTTTTTCGGTTCTTCTCTTTCTTGTTTTTATTTATGTCTCCTTTTCTTCGTCTTCTTCTTCTCTCTTTCTTTCTTTCTTTCTTGTGTTTATTTATATCTTCTTCTTCTTCTTCTTCTTCTCTTTCTTTCTTTATTTCATTTACCATCCCTTCCCCCCAAAAAGGCGACTCAACAATAAAATACAGACAAGACCAATTACTCTCTTTCTGCTCTTTCCAAAAAAAAAAAAGTTTGATTCCAAAAAAAAAAATTCTTCACATTTTATTAATTGTTAACTGATATCACCTTTCAAATCATTTCATCGCCCCATCACCCCCCCCCAACGCTCCTGCCCCATCACCTCCTCCCCCCTCTTCGTACAACCCACAAACAAGCTTGCTGGATGCGCGGATGCAGCTGATAAAAGTGAATGAGCTACTAGATAAGAATCAACCCCAATGATGACTCCAAGAGGATGAGGCAGGTGAAGATCTGGGGTACCCTGGTACCCCTCCTCCCGGTAATGGATAGGGGAAGAACCTGGGTTCCCCATCGTGTGGTGATAGGATTGAAGCCGGCACATTCTTTATTGGTAGATAGATTTTTATCTATAATTTCCATATCTTTTTCAAGAACCGAGTTTTTGAAGAAAGGTGAAAAAAAAAGAAAAAAAATGAATAAAAAAAAAGAAGAGATTGAAGGTTTTGAGGAAACCTTGAAGTGTAAAAAAAAAAAATATGATGATAGAAAATATACCACCCTCTTTTTTTTTTTTTTTTTTTTGAGAAAAGCTGTAAAAATATTTTTAAGTAACACTCACTCAGCGGTTAGGTTTCTCCTTTTTATCTAGGATAGAAATAAAACTGTGTTTTTTCACCAAAAATGGTTTGAAATATTTGGAACCATTATCGGCCAAGAACAGCTGATGTCTTTGATTATTTGCTAAATTAAGCACTTTTTTATTTTGAAGACGTGAAAATCTATCTTACAGCGTGACCCTAAAAAAATGCCACCCATGGAATCGTTAATAAGATTCACAATCCTATCTGCTAATCCAACCATATTTGATACAAATAAACTTCAGTATATGACTGACTTGTCCACCAAGTTTCAATCGTGAATGTCCAACAGTCTTTGTTTTATCGCCGCTCAATCATAGCTGCATACGACGTGTAAAATTACCAATAACTCTGACGTCACACTTCTCTCTTGGCACCGTCGAGTTTGGGTTAGGGTTAGGGTAGTAATGGACCTCATCATTTCCGGAATAGTCTGAGGATTGTTTGGATAGACATAAACTTTGAGATAATTCCACAGACAAATATTTGAGAAAGTCAAGTCCGATGAGTGTGAAGCCCATTCAGGATAACACCTCCTACTGATAAGACGATCACCAAAGTACCCCCCTATAATTGAACGATGATAAAACAGAGACTGTTGGTCAGTCATGCCTGAAACTTGGTGGACGAGTCGAATATAGAATGGAGTTTATTTGTACCAAATATGGTTGGATTGCAAAAAGGATTGAGGAATGTATTAACGATTACATTGATGGCATTTAGGGGGGGGGGTCACCCTGTATGTCCACACCGTGTCTCTTTGTAGTAATGGCACTTGTAATAATGTAATATTTTTCTCTAAGGTTTCGATTTGTATTTATTTTTATTTTTACAAATACATTGATAGCAAGTTCATCTAGACGGTTGCATAGTATTAATCTATTCCCAGAAAGGGTGGGTTGAAGAGCTTCGAAAAAGACGTCCGTTCACTTCAACATCGAACATCCAAGAGGCTGCATCTATCTCGCTTCTTTGCAACATCGACTGTCTCAAAAGCCATAGAGGGATTTATAGGATTTGAATGTCTTTTTTCGTTGTTTTTACTAACGAGTCACTGCTCATCAAGGCCTAAAGGTCATTCGAGGACAAATGTTAATGGTTTGTGTCATGTAGATAGTAAGTGTTGTGAAGTTGTTCCACAGTAAATAATAAATAAAGGAAGTCAAGTCGAGGGTTGGTTTAACAAGTGTATTAACAAAGTAAGAAACTGACTAGCTCTTGGCTAGACAGTTACAAGACTGTGCTTTGTCTTCAGTGTCTCTGGTGACTCGCACTATTTATAGTGACAACCGGTGTAGTTTCTCCTATGTAAGAACGGCCGGTGTAACAGTAAGACAACAAATACCTTCAGGATTGCAGGTGACGGCTCAACAAGAATTTGTTAATATTGGACTTGAAAGCGACTCAGCTGTAGTCAGATGGGAAGAAAACCCAGTGGTATTGTGTTCCACAAAGGGGCAGTTCTTGGAAAGAAACTCTGCACATGGAAGTTCCATTTAGCTGCAAGTACACATAGGAAGAAAGGAAATATTTTACAGTGGTTGGAGCTAGACGAGGTTTTGCTGCAAATATTTTACGGGAGAGACCAGAGATTGGAGCTTAATCGAGCACCTGCCATGAAAATAACGATATGTTATCAGAATTGATAAGTCTCACATAGATTAGTCAATGTGGTTGTGATTATTGTTGTGGCCTTGAAGGGCCGGTAACAATCGCAACAAACGCAGTGGTATAATTAACAAAAGTATGCTACAGAAAGTATGCATCCGATTCTGTGGCCATAACTGCCATCAATAATTGCCACAGCGCTTAGTCGTAACCGTATTTATTGTGTCTGGGTAAGTCCACTTATTCTCGAAATAGGTAGATCAGCTAACACCATAAGAATTATGCAAATAGACCCTGGAAATATGAAGACCAAAACATACCTCCACAATGGTAAAAATATTGAAAAATACTTGAAAAATCTAAACTATATAATAATATTTCTACGAAATTCGCTTTTTGTGACGTGATTCACCTCTGTTTTAATGGATGACGTCACAAAACGGGAACAACCAAACAAGTAAAGAATTCAATTCTATTCAATTGGTCTAGTGGCACCTTGAACTGTTTCGACGTCTGTGGGAAGCTTGTTCCACTGACCAGCGACCAGAAGCGTGAAAGAATGTTTCTGAGAACTGTGTTCTGTGCACCACCGAAAAGTTTAGCATTCTGCAAGGTCCAGCTTCATCGAAATAAATATCTTAATGCAAAATTTGAAATCTTCAAATCCTGCCTACACAAAAAAGATTAACATAGAGCTAGAGCTATGTAAAAGCGAGTTATGAAAGAGAGGCGGAGAGGGTTATATACAGAGCTAATTAACCAAAAATCGACGGCCATGATGGGTCCAGTGTCACTTCGAACTGTTTGGACGTCTGCAGGCTGACCGCAGCTTCCGACAGCTTATTCCACAGACCAGTGACCAGAACCGAAAAAGAATGTTTCTGAGAACTGTGTTCTGTGCACCACCGAAAAGTTTAGCATTCTGCAAGGTCCAGCTTTATCGAAATAAATATCTTAATGCAAAATTTGAAATCTTCAGATCCTGCCTACACAAAAAAAGAAGATATTTGCTATCTTCACGAAGCAGAACAAACAATATGACATCAAACCAACACGCAACTAGACGACTGAGAGAAGAAGTAAGAAAAGAGTCATAAATAAAAGCGGAAAGAAGAGAGGCAAAAAAGGATAAAAGAAATGGAGGCAGTGTCAAATTGATTCCTGTTGCTCCGTTGGACAAAACCATATATATTTATATATAATCGTTCTGTTATATGAGGTCAAAATATATTTATACACATATATCTCACTTTTCAGACACCTTTTTCCTACTTCCACCCTGCATCCACTTTATTACTCACTTCCTGCTCCAAATTCCTAACAATTGCTACAAAAATTTCAACTAACCAACTATTTCAAATGCTAACACCCACTACTTCCCCCACCACCCACACAAGCCCTCCCATCCTAACACTATCTCGTACCCTGTTATCTCGCAATTTAGTTTTCTCCTTCTTCTAATAGCATCAATGCATGTATAAATATTGAGTCTGTTACTTTTCCATGCATTCTTGATAAAGTCTGCACATGGACGATATATATTGAATCGAATCATGTCCATGTTAATCTATTTTGGTTCTAATTAGTTTGTCCTTTTGCTTATATCCTTTTTTCCATTTTATACTTATATATTTTGTCCGATATTCATATTTCTCTCTCTCTCTCTCTCTCTCTCTCTCTCTCTCTCTCTCTCTCTCTCTCTCTCTATATATATATATATATATATATATATATATATATATATATATATATTAATTAATTAAGTTCAAATATTAACTAAATGAACAAAAACATTATTTTTCAAAAGTGCTCAATATATATTGGAGCTTTTATATCAAAATAAACATAGTTGGAGTATCTGACACTTGTTTCAGAACCTGCTGGCTCCTCTTCAGGGAAGTAACTGGTGAATTAAAATGATATCCGCCTATATACAATCATAAGAAAGAAAGAAAAAGAAAAAGAAAGAAACAAACAATCAGACAAATTGCTGTCTGATTGTTTGTTTCTTTCTTTTTCTTTTTCTTTCTTATGATTGTGTCTGAATGTCATCTTTAATGTCAGTCTTTCGTGGTTTCGACTTGCCGTTTTTCTCATCTTTCTTCCTTCTGTTTTGGAATAGTGTGCTTGTTTTTGTTTTATTATTATTAAATGAACAGTTTTATGATGAGCAACCTGTTAAACTAAAAAAACTATATTTTTCTTTACAGGTTGCGAAACACGTGTAGGACGGAATGGAAAAAAAATATAGGCATTCGTCGAAATAAAAAGAAATTAAATAAATAAATAAAATTTATGATTGTGGACTGATTTTTCTTTGGTTATTGGAATGCAACAAGTATATGTATATATATATATATATATATATATATATATATATATATATATATATATATATATAAAGAGTTTGAATGCAAAATGCGATAAATCCATTTCTCCATCAACAAAATTAATTTCAAACATACCAAACATACTAAAATGCTAATAATACTAACACTAACCATTACTACTATAACCAACACGTGATTCCCGCCAAAACTACTTATAAATATCTAAGCACCACGTTCTTTACTCGATAACCACCCCTGAAGATGGATCCGGATGGATCCGAAAGTACTTGGGATACAAGCAATTACGGCAGATACATCAGCCAGTTTATGCTCGAAACCAGTAAACACATACGGAAATTCGAAACCATCAGCTAGTGTGAATTAGGGAAATGTTATATGGGGAGTTTTGCATCGAGAAGCTTGTTCACGTTACACTTAAATGTCTGTATGTTAGTACGGTCAGGGAAATAGGAAGCAGGAATGGAATTCCAAAGGCTAGCAGTACAAGGAAATAATCTATTACAGTAGAAAGCTCTCCGGCATCTGGGGATCTCTACAGTGAAGGGATGAGATCTTGCTGACTGACGGGTTGATCCGGGGTATTTACATAGAGGGGGCACCAGTGTAGCACATTCGTTTGAACACATTCCATTAAAATACTTGCAAAACAAGCACAGGGATGCAACATTGTGGCGATGGGACAAGGGCTGGAGTATGCTTAATAGTGAAGTGCTTATTAGATTAGGTACTCTTTTTTTGGACCCTGTCCAAGAGGGAGAGGCTAGGGTTTGTTGAACCAGCTCAGATGTGACAACAATACTTCATGCATGGGCAAATGGTGGCTTTGTAGATATATAGGATACTGGCAGGTGTGAGAAGTTTTCTAGCCCGGTAAAGGGAGCCCACCTTCCTTGGGCAGCCTATATATATTTACTGCGAATCAAAAGATTTTTCAGGTAGGAATTGTTATGCTTCAATGGCAATTATCTGACAGGTTTTAATTTCGAAGCATTTATTTTCCTTTTATTATCGAACTGATAGTTAATCTTAAGATGTAATCTAATGTTTTAATTTTTGTTAATTGTTCATTTTAGATCCACTCACTGTTTGCAATATTTTAAATGCTGTGAATGTTTTTTGTGGAAAGATTTTAACGACTGAAGAGAAAGCTAAAGTTCCATAATTAATAGATGAGCGTAAAAATTCTTTGGAAGACTCAAAAAATATGTAAGCTGGATCATCGCACAGTGAAGAGATTTGTGAAAGAGGAAAAATTGCAGACCAAAAAACAGAACAAAATGGAGGTTGTCCACGAAAATCGCCGAGCAGAGATGAAAGGAATATTAAAAGAATCCTCATAGAACAAGTAACACCATTTTTGATGGAGCTGGCGTCTCAGAAATATCAAAGACAACACGAAATCGTACTCTCGCAGAGATGGCAAATCAGCGATCGCCTTCTGTTTGTCCCGTGTTGGAAGAAGAGAATAAAATGGGCAGACACGTATGTTAAAATAGATTTTCAGGCTGACCCGTGGACAGATGAAGCCCGAACAACACTTGATAGCCCGGATGGATGGAAGAGAGGTTGGCTCATTAAAGGTGGAAATTCTCGCTTGCAATTCAGGCGGCAACAGGGAGGTGGATTAGTAATTTTCTGGGCCGGAATTGTTGGTGATTCATTAAGTGGACCATTCAGGGTGACTGAAGGTCAAAAACTGAACTTTCGTAACTATTTCCAGTTCCTAGAAAACAATTTAAAATTCATAGAATTAGGACTTTCGAAAGAGCTTCGTATTTCAGAAGGATAATGCTCCTAGTCATGCATCTCGTTTAATCAGAGAGTATCTTGCTGACAAAGGATTTAATGGGGAAAAAATATTGGAGTGGTCACCTCAGGGCCCGGACTTGAACCCGATTGAAAACTTATGGTCCATTATGAAACGTCGAATTTACGAGAATGGACGCCAAGTTACTTGTAAATATGATCTATGGCATCGTATTTCGGAAGTATCTTCTCCCATAACAACTTCAGACGTGAATAAAAGACTGTTTTAAAAAGGATGGCAAAAATGAAATATCAAGATTAAGTAAATCACTTCCTGTGTGCTTCGATTTTCTTGTTGCACATTTGTTATCATTTTCAATGTTTTGATGTTAAAACACAATTCAATTTACTTCTGTTTGCTAGAAAATGAATTGCATTACAAAAAATGAAAGTTGTGCAAAACAACTTTTGGATAGTTTGATCTGCCTTTATTTGAAAAAAACAAACAAAAAAAACATTATTATTCACATATTTTCGAAATCAAATATTCAAATACAATATTGTGATAATAAACAAATACAAAATACCGAAATTTTCGGATTTTCTTCTTTCTTATGGTATATGTACGCGATTTTGCTATTTATTTTTTCCATTTGCCGAATCAGGTTCTTTGTCTCGGTAGGGAATTGGCTGATGAATCTGCCATAACTGTAGGTGTACCAAGTACTTTCAAGCCCATCCAAAGCCATCTTCGGGGGAATCGGGTAAAGACCATGGTGTTAATGCTAATATTAATAGGTAATTTTGGCGGGAATTATATTATTAATACAGAACTAAAGTTAGAACTATAAACATTTTAGAATGTTATCACTAGTGTTAAAATCAATTCTGTTAATGGCTGATTTTTGGGGGGTTTTGATGTATAACGCTTCTAATATATAGAGTTTGAATATATATATATATATATATATATATATATATATATATATATATATATATATATAGATATAGTAAAAAAGAAGTGTGTTAAATTAACTACCATCAAAGCTTGTAATAGATGCAATATTTATTTTATTAAAAGAAAAGACAAAATCGAAACCGATTTTTTTTCTTTTTTTAATTTTTTTTATAAACTATCATTTTTTTTTGTAGTTTATAGTTATACAGATATTTCGCTAATAAAATTAGCCTCATAAACACACTGATGAGGCTAATTTTATTAGCGAAATATCTGTATAACTATAAACTACAAAAAAAAAAATGATAGTTTATAAAAAAAATTTAAAAAAGAAAAAAAATCGGTTTCGATTTTGTCTTTTCTTTTAAATAAAATTAAATATTGCATCGATTACAAGCTTTGATGGTAGTTAATTTACCACACTTCTTTTTTACTAAATTTCATTCGGATGCTTCAAAAAAAAAAAGTATGAACCTTTAAAACTATATATATATATATATATATATATACTATAATTTTGTGGATCTTGTTTGTTTGCTTGTTGATTTGTTTGTTTAGCACTAGATATTGTTATCGTTTTGTGCCCTCATTCATTAAAACAAGATGGAGATAACAGTGCACAGTTGATGACGTTACCATAGAACACGTCACAGAGCTCCTCAGCGTTTCGTTTGTCTTAAATCTGACACTAATTAGGATTTTTTTTTAAATGAAAAGATTTGCTTATAAATTAAGAGAAAAAAATCAATTAGTCATATGCAATTAATTTTCTTACCAATTAGTTTTTGAAAAAAGAAAGATGTTAGATACCAAATGACCATTTTAGAATAATCAGTGGACCATACAGATTAATCTTTATTAATCTTCTTTGATGTGGATCACTGACCGTGACATACTTGAGATAAAGTGCTCGTCGTCCTCGTGGTGACTTGTTCAGAGCTCTACCAATTGAGCCAAACCCGCATTTGTTGCTTATCTTATCATTAGCTATATCTGTAAGTTCTGGATAACTTATCTCTTGATTTGTGGCCCCTAAAAAGGGTTTGAAAATTATGATTGTGCCTACAAACCCCCTCCCATCCCACACACACAATTCTGTTTTAAGGCAGGAATTATGTTTTTGGAAGCTAGTTAGTGCAACCATCTATTCTGGCTGTGAAGTTATACCAACAATGGCAAAAAAAAATGTCTATACTAATATCAGAAACGTGTATCTGTTTGTCTGTCTGTCTATCTGTCTGTCTGTTTTTCCACTAAATACTTTTAGGCTGTTAGATCAGGGGTGGGCAAACTTTTCATTGCAAGGACCACATTAAAAATTCACAATTTTATAGGACCGAACGATTTTATAGGACCACATTAAAAAATTCATAATCTTATAGGGCCATATTAAAAAAATCACAATTTTATAGGGCCACATTAAAAAATTCACAATTTTATAGGGCCACATTAAAAAATTCACAATTTTATAGGACCGAACGATTTTACAGGACCACATTAAAAAATTCACAATCTTATAGGGCCATATTAAAAAATTCACAATTTTATAGGACCGAACAATTTTATAGGACCGAACAATTTTATAGGACCACATTTAAAAATTCACAATCTTATAGGGCCATATTAAAAAAAATCACAATTTTATAGGACCACATTAAAAAATTCACAATTTTATA
>OY744528.1:21151504-21164004 GCA_963556195.1 Sepiola atlantica
AAGAGTTCGAACGCAAAACGCGATAAATCCAATTCGTTTAAATTGGGACCTTAGACAATGAAAACACGAATATATTAAATCTCGACTTCGAATTAAAGCTGATTTTAATTGAAATCAAAAATAAATTATTTCGGTATCATATTATGTAACACATAGTTTTGGGGTGTCGTTGAGTGTTGAAATGCAACACTTTTTGTAGGGACAGTTTCGTGATTTTTAAAATGGCGTTTATCGCGTTTTGCATTCGAACTCTTCAATATATATATTCATACATATATCTCTATCTATATAAAGTTTACACACACACACACACACACATATATATATATATATATATATATATATATATATTTACAGACTTATTTATTTACATATATGTACATACATATGCATTTAGATACATAGACACACACACACGGATATATAGATATATATATATATATATTACGGATTAGTTTTCGAGGATCAAATTTTTGTCTACGTCAGCATAACTCAAGGAAAAATGAAACATTTGTCCCTTCGTGAAAGGAATTAAATCTATAAGATAGATTACATGGAAAAGGGTTGGGAAGTTTATTTCGACTGAAAGCAAATTATAAAAAAAAGAGAAATGAAAAACTAAATTAATAAATAAAAAAATAAAATAAAAACAACAAACAATAAAAAAAAAGAAAAACAAGTGGCCGACTACATTTTTGTCATTCTTTACTTGGTACTCAATTTCTCTGGGTTTTTTCCCTTTTTTTTCTTATTAAACTTTATTTTTGTAACTTTTATTGTTGCATAAAACCGACACTCAAACTAATTCCTGGAACTCAGTTTTTTTTTTTTGCTTTTATATTTTAGCCATTTTTTTTTTGTTTGATGTTTTTAAATTTTAGTCATTTATTTATATATTTTTTGTTGCTGCTCGAGGTGGTTCCGTTTAAAGACCAAATAACTTTATAACCACTAAATAAGGGCGATCAAAATTCCAGGAAGTAAGTTCTCATATTTTCGGCCCGATTTAAATGTCGATTCTTCTGGCTTGCACCCTCGAATATCTATCGGTCAGAGAGGGGGGGGGGGGCTCAATCGCTCGGAAGGCCATTTGTCAAACTTTACTTTGGTCTGCCAGACTTAGGTTTGAAATAGCATTCGTTGCCAATCTGTCATGCTTAAGTTGAAAATTAGCATTTTCTTTGGGTTTTTCTTTTTTTCAGGGATAGGTTTGAAATACCATTTCATTTGGTCTGCCAGGTTTATGTTTGAATTAGCATTTCTTTAGTCTGTCAGGCACTTAGTTTTGAAATACAATTTTCTTTAGTCTGTCATACTTCATTTTCTGTGCTTTGCCAGGCTTAGGTTTGAAATAGCATTTTCGTCGGTCTGTCATGCTAAGTTTGAAAAAGCATTTTTTTTTTAGTCTGTCATGCTTTAATGTTAAATGGCGTTTTCTTTGGTCTTCCAACGCTTAAGTTTGAAATAACATTTTCTTTAGTCTGCGAGGTTTAAATTTGAAATAGCATTTTCTTTGGTCTGTCATGACTAAGTTTAAAATATTTCCTTTGGCCTGATACATTTACTTTTGAAATCAGTTCCACAGAGATTGGACCATTTCGATGGGCTTTTTTCTGTATGACTGTGGTATTAGTTCTGGGTAGTCCTCAGAGGTCCACCCTCCAACACTTTGTCTTCCCTCTTTGGGAAGGAGTTAGTTAATTGCTAACTGTCTGAGGCGCCCCCACCGCAGAATGCCGACGGGGCTTCCCAGGCATTTTTTAAGAGGTCAAAGTGTCCTCCCCCCCCTCTTCTGGGGTGCTAATTTTTTCTTCCCACGATCTGGCTTTGTGCCACATCATCCTAAGTGGGAAGGATGTAAATGTTGAGTCAAGTAGCAAACGCTGTTTTTCTTTTTGGGGGTTTATGGTGTCATGGGTAGCAGGAAGAGCAATCAAACTAACGTTACCATGTGACAATTAATTAATGGTAACTTAGTCGTTTTGTTTTACAGCCTTTTCGGGTAATTTTATGCCGAATCAAGTTATTTTGGTAAGAATCTTCATGCTTCTACTCATGGCGTGAATGTATGTTTTGTAAATGAATGGTTTATAGATTAATTTCTTTTGCATAGTTTATAAATTTAGTTGAAAAAATTTTTTTCAACTTGAGTTTACTCCAGACAACGCATACTGCCACTGAGACGTAATGGGCTACTGTGGACTAGGGGCCAGAAATTAAAGGGGGCAATCTTAAGTGATGAGCTATGCAGCGAGATGTTTATTTACATTACATTTAAATTTCTGCATGTCGGTATAGTTGGGGAAACAGGGAGCAGGGAGGGAGTTCCAAAGGCCGGCAGCTCGGGGAAAGAAGCAATTGGAGTAGAAGGCTCTCCAACATCTGGGGACCTCTACAATGAATGGATTGGATTTAGCTGATTGTCGGTTTGGTCAAGTGTATTTATGTCGAGGGGGAACTAGAGCAGCAAGTTCATCGGAGCACATTCCATTGAAGTACTTGTAAAGCAAAAACAATGATGCAACATTGTGACGATTGGACAGGGGTTGCAGCTTGGTTGATAGTGAGGGACCTATTAGATTAAAGACTTTTTTTGGATCTTGTCTAAGAGGGAGAGACTAGTGGATGGTGCACCAGCCCAGATGTAACAACAATATTCCATGCATCGGCGGATGGTGGCTTTGTAGAGATATAGGATACTGGCAGGTGTGAGAAGTTTTCTAGTACGGTAAAGGGAGCCCACCTTCCTTGCAGCAGCCTTGGCAATGTCTTCTATGTATTTGTTCCAACTCATCTTACCTGTGAATGTCTGTAAATGATAGATTTCATTTAACTCATAGGTTACACCCTGACAGGTACTACCACTTGGGGTCAGAGTGGACC
This sequence comes from Sepiola atlantica, assembly GCA_963556195.1. NCBI lineage: Eukaryota > Metazoa > Mollusca > Cephalopoda > Sepiida > Sepiolidae > Sepiola > Sepiola atlantica. Next base: position 21,154,388 of record OY744528.1, read on the forward strand.
TGAGAGTAATAACAAATATGGGGTGACTCTACATTCTCCCTAAATTGGGGCTTCACCATCGGATGCTGTTACATGTAATCTCCAGGACAGATTCTATTTAACTCGCTGATAGAACCCTGTCAAGTATTACTGTAGCTTAGATGGGGTGTTCTTCTCGATCCTGACAGTGCGTCTACTTCATCGACGCGACCAGTTGGTCATATTTCTGTGGTGATGTGGCAGTCAAAGTTTCCGTCTTATCTTCTCTTTATTGTTGTCTTCGTCAATATGCAAATAGAAACGCTGGTTCTTCCATTCAGTTCTATTTAATTGTAAAATCTACTTTATTGAACTAAAAAGATAAATAATTAAAGTATAATTATTTCTTATTTTATTGCTTCTCCTTTATTCATTAAAAACAAACTAATTCTAATAAAAATGCAGCTTGAGTGTTCGTCAATCCACATGGTACGTACACTTCGTCAACGGGACCAGCCGGTCGTATTTCTGTGGTGAATGTTTATTTACTCCTCGCGGAGTTAGGCACAAGGCCAGTTTTATCTTACTCCCACAAGTAAGATGTGACCCAAGATCGGGTCGAGCAAGTGGGGTTAAAAGCCAGCACTCGAGAGGTGAGCACTCTGGCCATTTAAAAATTGCCTGGGCAGCCCCGTCGGCATTCCCCGGTAGGGGCGCCTCAGACAGTAAGCAATAAACTTACTCCTCCCCAAAGAGGGGAGGCGAAGCCTGGGAGGGTGGACCTCCTAGAACTGCACAGGACAGGCGTGCAGTATCCATCGGAACAGATACTACACTTTGTGGTGAATGTGGCAGTCAAAGTTTTCGGCTGTTCTTCTCTCTGTCGTTATCTTCTTCTAAATAACAGCTTTCATAAATGTTATTCATAAAGAAACATCGACAAATGAAACACCGGAATAATTAACTTAACTTTGAAAATCCTATTTTTAAAAAAAAAATCATTTGTTAAGAAAACAAACGGCACAGTTAAAAAAATGTTATTCATCGACAAATGAAACACCGGAATAATTAACTTTAACTTTGAAAATCCTATTTAAAAAAAAAAATTGTTAAGAAAACAAACGGCACAGTTAAAAAATGTTATTCATAAAGAAACATCAACAAAGGAAACACCGGAATAATTAACTTTAACTTTGAAAATCCTATTCTAAAAAAAAAAATCATTTGTTAAGAAAACAAACGGCACAGTTAAAAAAAGTGAAACAAAAATGACAGTAAATAGACTCCTGGGCAACGTCGGATGGGTAGAGCTTGTTAATTATAATTGAATGACAAATTAATCTCAATAGAATTGTAGGCTAGCTGGGATGTTCTTGAATCCTCACTGTGCGTTTTTCTTCAATCCCCACTGTGCGTTTTTCTTCAATCCCCAGGGTGTGTCCACGTCGTCGACAGAATCAGCAGGTTGAATTTCTGTAGTCGCAGTGGTGATGCGGTTCACATCTTCTCTTCTCTCTGTCAGTCTCTTCTTCATCTCTTGAAATTAGGTTTAAAAAAATCTCTTTGAGGGTTTTATTCTTTCTTTAATGCATGTATACACATAAAACACCTAACCCCTCCCCATAAGATGGAATGCTACAGCTATCCAAAAGAGAGCAAGATCCTCCCTTCTCTTTCACGACGTCAGCTTAGCCTTCCTGTCACTGTGATGTTACTACCGGGACACGTAGCCTTACTGGAATTCTAATTGGAAAATTCCACTCTACCTTATTTTTAACCTTACATGGAAATGTACCATACTAACCCTATTTTTTGACACACCCACCTCGTTTTTGCTACACTGCCAGTCACGGTTAAAATGAATCGGGAAGTGATCGCAACTAAGGACTAACTTCACACAGATCCCAAAGGGTGGTTGTGTATTGTGAAACCTTCCTTCACTATAAACTCCTCATCACAAAGCCACCTTTTTCAGAGAGTATTTATTATCACTAACAGCAGACGTATAAAATGTACCCCCACCTAAAATGAATTTATTTAATTTTCTTTCGGGAAATTTTACAAGCTGGGAGACCCGACATTGCCTGGGGTTGAATGAGGAACCCTATATAATGCCCATAACACCATATTACCTACTTTTTCCTTATTTTTTTATATTTTATAATATTCAATTTTTTGGGTAGGCTCCAGCATTGATTACGTTGTGAATATAACAACCAAGATTAGAATATGTAATACTTCAAATAATCCAAATTAGTTTAAGATATCATCATCATGATCATCATCATTTGTTTAACGTCCCTTTTTACATGCTGGCATGTGTTGGACGACTTTAAGAAATTGACTTCCAAACTAACCTATCCACAGCCAGATCTTTATTTATCCCTCTTTCTCTCAAGTTCATTTTTTAATTACTTCTCATTTTTTCTTTGGTCTTCTCCTGCGAATTTGACCTACTACCTACTACATCTACTGACCCAATAACTCTCATCCATTCTTCTTTCAACATATGGCCATGCCATCGAAGTCTCCTGTTCTGCACACATCTCCATATACTGCCCAGATTTAATCTTCCTCTGAGGTCATCAGATCTAAGCCCGTCGGTAATACTTCCATCATATCATTCTCATATCATTTCTCTCCATGTAATGCTTGCCTTTAATCTTCACCGGCAAGGTTTGATTTCCATACATCATCACATTGCATATATTAACCTAATTAACTCTTACCGTCGGCTTCTGAACTTCCTCTGAGGTCATCAGATCTAAGCCTGTCTTTAAGATTTACATTACCCATCGATCGTATCATTCACCACATAAGTGTGTGTGTGTGCATGTGTGTGTGTGCATGTGTGTGTGTGTGCATGTGTGTGTGTGTGTGCATGTGTGTGTTTGGAAGAGGCTCAGATTATAGGATTTCTGACAGTTTCAATCCCTTTCGATTCGTGTCGTATTCTTTCTACATTTTTTTGTTCTATTTATCCGTCAACTTACCTGTGATTAATTGACGTTCACTGGTTATGTAGGTAAGTTTCCGCACTCAAGGATTTTCCTTAATATTTCATATTTTTTCTGGCCCATCCCAATAAAGAAAAAAGGAAGAAGAAAGTGAAGAAAAGAAGAAAACGTCTTATTATGGAAATAGAGTGAAGAATTTCTTGAAGACGTGCCTTACTTGCTATTGCTTGATGCTTTCCCCTTGAACACTTGAAAATACTTTGTCTGCCAGTTTTTACTCGTATATTTATTTATTTACAAATAAGTACACATTAGTCGTTATTATAGAGTAAAGAATACTTTAAAAAATGTGATCCGGGTAAATGTGATCCGGGTAACTTAATGTATCCGCACCATGAGGACTTCTCTGGAAGGACTCTTTCATCCTGGCACAGTACCACACTAGATCTCCGGACTAAACTTTAACATAAGGGGTTATATCCATTAGAGGTATGATACCCAGTCGGGTATTTTCTTTGGTGGTTTTAGAGGGCATCATAAGGTGTCATTAATTCTCTCCTGAGGATTAATCATCTGACTGGGACGCTGGGCTGGAATAGAAGGCTTTGTAATGAGAGAACAACACATTACTTTATATATAGAAAAATATATTTATTAATTTCCGAAGAAACATTTTTACTCAACCCGCACAAATGCCATCACCAAACTGATTTCAAACCCTTCGCTGCAGACAAAGCGTGAGAGAGGGTGAGAAAAAGAGAGAAACAGAGAGAGAAAGACATAAATTCATGAAAAGAAAGGGAGATAAAAAGAATGTCACCGACGCTTACAATTTCAACTAGTGACAGCCGATTTAACTTTAACTCCACCTTATGCACCTGTCAACCTTGGAGTTCATAAACATCTCGTCAATCTCCAGTTTTTCAAGTTTGATTGACGGCAAACTTTTTCCGTGGTGACATTTTGAGTGCGAAAACACAGTTGTAGATTTTTACGTTTCTCCCCGCGAGGGCAGTCCAAGTTAGGTAAAAGGGCTTTTAACTATGGGGATCTCTAGCTCTCACAGAAGGGGTCCATTGTCATGTCACAAAAAAACCTAATGTTGAGGTTATAATATCCTTCCTTAAAGCAGTGGTTTAATATGGATAAATGTAAAGATTTTGTAAATAAAAAATATATAAAAATCAGAGTAAGTATTTACCTACCTCCTAACAGATACAACGTATTTCATGAGGAGAATTGATTCATAATCAGTTGAGATGAATAAATAAAGGATGAGTTGTCTCCTCCTGCAATCACTACTACTTGGATAAGTAAAACATGAGTTTTCTTCCCCTGTGATTATCACTATTTGAATAAGGCTCAAATGAGTTATTCCCCCTACGATCACTACTACTTGAAAAAGTTAAATATGAGTTATCTCCCCCTGCAATCACTACTACTTGAGTTGTCTCCTCATGCGATCACTACTATTGTTACGAGATCATCCCGGGGCGATGCAAGGTTGAGACGGAATGTAAATATTTTAGTGTTTTTATTTTGAGGTATGCCGATTTGCGGAATGTATTAAAAACAATTGCCAGAATTACGTCACCGATCGAGAGAAAATTGAGAAAAAAACGACAGAGCTAGATTTATGATCAAAGTGAGCAGACGAAAAAAAAAATCCACTGATAAATCTTTTCTGCAATCCAACCATATTTAGTACAAATATACGTCAGTCTATGATTGGCTTGCCCACCAGATTTCAGTCATGAATGTCCAACAGTCTTCGGTCCTTCCAGCTGGGACTGAGGGGGTTGACTGTATCTATAAAGTGGAGTTTATCAGGAGAATATCGACATTTTACCACAATATAGTGTAAGCTAAAAAAAAAAGGAACCCTTCCTTGTTTCGATTCTTCGTTTTTGCTGCAACCCCTTTAGCATTTTTGGACGAGTAAAGAACGGGGAATAACGCGACAATAGCATCACTTTAACTATGGATGGTGGCAACCTTCAAGTGTCCTTTTTTTGTAAGTGCTTGATACTAGAAAGAACTTGGGGAATTGAGCCAGTCAAAACGTTGTTCCATGCTGATTCATATAAATAAGAATTACAACCTAGATGACAATGAGACATAGGTTAGGGGTATCGTTAGACGTTGCGTTTGGAATGCGACTGTGATTGTTTAGATAATTTCAAGGTTGAGACTAAAATGAAAATATAAACATTTTATTGTTTGTATTTTGAGGTATGCTCGTTTGAGGAATGTGTTAGTGATAATTTTCAGAGTTATATCATCGATCGAGAACGGCAGAGCGAGACATGCGACTGACGTTCCGCCTTTTGCTCCCTCCAGAGTGGGCTTGGGAGTTGACTGTATATGTAAGGCAGGAGTGTACCAAGAGAAGGTTAAGATTCTACTAGAATAAATTGTAAACTATAGCAGTCATCTTTCTTGTTTTGATTCTTCGTTTTCGGCTGATGTAACCTCCGACCTTCTTCAGGTGTATCTTGTCTGAACTCGGGAATCTTGATGTCGAACTCGGGAATCTGTATGGCATTTTAAACGGAACGTAGAATAAAATGTAAACCATGAAATTTCTTGTTTTGAGTCTTCGTTTTAGCCGCAACCTCTTTCGCGTTTTGGGACGAGTAAAACACGGGCGTAACACGATGCTATTTGAATGATGTAGATAAAGATGAGAACTTTTGGTTGAGCTTGTCAAAATCAGAACTAATGCAAGGAATTTTAGATAATTTTACAAAATTGCCATTTTAGGGCATTTAGCCCATTTGGGGTCAGAGGGAGCGTGTCGCTACTGGGAATTCGTTTCTCTCTTAGAAGTGTTATTATTATTATTTTTTTTTCAGCACCCCGAAATGCGAGAATATAATTCTTTTGGACATTTTATGGCATTTGCAACAGCAAGTCTGAAAGGTTCGTGGGAAACCCTAATCTTCCATGTTGTAAGCAACACTTAAATCATTTAAAGAACCATTGATCTCACATTTTTAAGATTTGCAGCGATAATAAAAAGAATAATTTTTTTGAGATATTAGAAAAAGATTAAATTTCTTTTCCCATTTGTGGGAATTTTTATGTCACGCCTTCATTTATCACCCCATACCCCCGCCCCATATCGGGTGAACCCAGTTTTCCTTTGATCGCCAGTGATTAAACCACTTAGCACAAATGTTGATGGATTTTGAGCAAAAAGTAATTAATATAATATTAGATTTTTGAAAATTTGCAATTTTCACCAATTTGGAGGCAATTGTCAGCGCCACAGGGTTTGTTTGTTTAATATTTGGATTATTCAGACTATAATTCTCATCTTTGATGTTATTCTCACGATGTTTCGGCTGATGTAACCTCCAACCTTCTTCAGGTGTATCTTGTCGAACTCGGGAATCTTTCATGACGAACTCGGAAATCTGTATGGGATTTTAAACAGAACGTAAAAGTTTTAAGTAATTCGTAATTGTAAACTTAGCATCGCCCGTACTTAGGATTGAACCTTCAACCTCCAGAAGACTGTCACTTAGAACTGATTATTACTCAACACTTATACCCGTTATGCCACAGGTCCTTGTGCAACATTTAAGAGTACTAAGTAATAATGATTCTAAGTGACAGTCTTCTGGAGGTTGAAGGTTCAATCCTCAGTGCGGACAATACTAAGAATATAATTACGCAATACTTAAGACTTCTACCCGCTCATGGCTGATGGAACGAGAACAAGCTACCCCAGTAGATTAAATAAAAGGTTCCGTTCGAAATTCGGTACAGATTCCCGAGTTTGAAATAAGGATACCTGAGTTTGACAAGATGTGCCTGAAGAAGGTTGGAGGTTACATCAGCCGAAACGTTGTGCAAATAATATCCAAGATGAGAACAGTAGTTCGAATAATCAAAATGAAACAAATTATCAGTCCTCATCTCAAAAATTCCCAAACATAACATAACTGTTCTTTGCGTCAAAAGTATGTGAATCAGGTAAACAAAGAGAATATCATACAGGGTGACTCCCCCCCCCCCCCAAGAAAATCTATATATAAAAGACAAAATGATGTCTGTCAGTCTGTTCTCTTTCTCCGCTTTTCTTATCAAATGTAGACCTAAAACCCATAACAATTATAAAGTATCATACTCTGAGTAAAGTACAGGGTGACCCCCTCCCTCCCCCAAAAAAGGTCACCCATGGAATCGTTAATAAAATTCACAATCCTTTCTGCAATCCAATCATATGTGGTATAAATATACTTCAGCCGATGTCTCACTTCTCCACCAAGTTTCAGTCCTGAATATCTCATAGTCTTTGTCTTATCGCCATTCAATGATATGTAGGAACACTTTGGTGATCGTCTCATCAGTAGGAAGTGTAATACCGAATGGGTTTCACACTCATCGGACCTTGACCACCAGATTTTTATCTGTGGGGTTATCTCAAAGATAATGTCTATCAAATCAACCTCTATTGCTGTACTGAAAAAAGACATCACTGTTAGGTTATTTTCCTTTATATTGAGATATAAGAGTTCTATTCCTTTGTGATAAGTTTTTAGAGTGATCTCCTTTGCTTGTTGTTCGTTATTGACTGGAAAACAAAGATGGTGGTGTGTCCATGACTGGATTTATGTAGCGAGTAATAAGCTACTTGCTAAGTTACCTCCCTTGTATTGAGATATAAGAGTTCTATTTCTTTGTGATGAGTTTTTAGAGTGATCTCCTTCGCTTGTTGTTGGTTATTGACTGGGAAAACAAAGATGGTGCTGTGTCCATGACTGGATTTATGTAGCAAGTAATAAGCTACTTGCTAAGTTATCTCCCTTGTATTGAGATATAAGAGTTCTATTTCTTTGTGATAAGTTTTTAGAGTGATTTCCCTTGCTTGTTTTTGTTTTTGTTGTTGTTGTTGTTGTTGTTGTTGTTGGTGGTGTTGGTGGTGGTGGTGGTTATTTGGCTGGGAAAACAAAGATGGCGATTCGGACAAACATACGTGTGTCCATGACTGGATTTATGCAACGAGTAAACTAACATTGGTAGCAAAAGTTGTCTTCTTATGTGTGAGGAGAAATTATCTTGTTCAGCAAACGTTGAATCACAGCCAAAATGAAGGCAGTCCCAAGAAAGGAGAGTGTCAGAATCACTGATAAATTTGCACGTTATCAAATTGTGTTTATCATTTAATAAAACTACAAAAACAAAAAAGACATTTATGGCTAAAACTTAGTGGACAAGTATTCATAGACTAAAATTTATTTATTTATACCAAATATAGTTGGATTGCATAAAGGATTGTGAATTTTATAACCGATTACATAAGTGGCATTTTTTATGGAGGGAGAAGGGGACTGTGTAATTACAAAAACTTAAAAATGTTTCCAATTGGGAGACATTTTCAGTATTCTGGGGTTGAAGTAAAGCAGATTGTCACGCGTACCTTTAATTGTGTAAACAACAAATAATCGTAACTCTCGTTGGAACTTGAGTTCTTTTTCTCTTGCGATCATTACTACTTTATTAAGTAAAGCACAAGTTGTCTGCCCCTGTGATCACTACTACTTGAATGAGTAAGGCATAAATTGTCTCCCCTGTGATCACTACTACTTGATTAAGTGTAATATGAATTACCCCCTCCTGTGATCACTACTACATGAATAATTAAACATGATTTGTCACCCCCTGCTATCACTACTACTTGATTAAGTAAAGCACAAGTTGTCTGCCCCTGTGATCACTACTACTTGAATGAGTAAAGCATAAATTGTCTCCCCTGTGATCACTACTACTTGATTAAGTGTAATACGAATTGTCTCCCCTCCTTTGATCACTACTACATGAATAATTAAAGTATAAGCTCTCCCCCTGTGATTACTACCACTTGAATAAGTAAAGCATGAGTTCCCTCCCCATTACTACTTGAAACATTTAAACAGTAATCACAACTTTTGTTGGATTTGGGGTGGAAACTTAATTAGTATAATTTTAGAAATTTGTGAAAAAATAGAATTTTTGTCAATTTTAGGGTTTACCAGGAATTGATTCATGTAAATAACCATTAATTTTGACTTTTTTCTAGAATTTCAGTTAAAACTAGTAAAGGGAATTTCAGTTAAAACTAGTAAAGGGATTTTCAGTTAAAACTAGTAAAGGGAATTTCAGGTATTTGCAAAGAATTACCATTTGGGGTCATTTTTAGCTTCTTGCAGGACACACTGCAGTTTTTCCCTGAACATTTAGCTTAGTTAATTTCTCATATAATTTTTTATACAACATTTCTTGAAAATATATCAACATTTCTTGAATATATATAAAGTAAAGCTAGTTTATTTATTGTTTACTTGTCAATAATCACCTTAATCTCTCTATGAGGGTTAACTAGTTTAATCATATGACAGAAAAGATCAGTTTATCACCGTTGGTTTAAAGCATTCGTTTCTCTCTGTAACCAGATAGTTACAGAGTGCATAGCAGTCTAATATATAAAATAAAGTCAGTCGTATTATCTTTTTGTCATCGATAGCTTTCTTCCTACAAAATCGATATTTGATTCTCGTTCATCAGTTTTTTCTTGTGGATCGTTACAGCATGTTGTTCAGAAGATACAATGTAATTTGATTTAATGCCTTCCAGAAAATACTTTGTCCAGGTCAGAATTATTTTCAAATAGCCGCCATCTTAAAAAGGGACCTAACTCTGTATTCATCCATGCAG
>OY744528.1:21169004-21236504 GCA_963556195.1 Sepiola atlantica
CAATCACTACTACTTAAATAGATAAAGCACAAGTTATCTGCCCTTGCAATCACTACCACCTTTAAATATGTAAAGCACAAGGTTTCGGCCTTTGCAATCACTACTACTTGAATAGGTAAATCACAAGTTATCTGCCCTTGCAATCACTACTACTTGAATAGGTAAAGCACAAGTTATCTGCCCTTGCAATCACTACTAACCTAGTTAACATCGCGCTGTTAACAACGGATCTCAAGTCACTTCTGTTTGAACACTAAATTTTGCGGATATCGATGGTTTTGACCGTGTCATTTCTAAGGTGAAAGTGATTTGATGTCTTCTATCATTTGGTCGAGGGACGTCATCTTTGATCGTCCTGAGGGTCTTTTGGTAGCCTTTATAAAGACATGACATGCAAATGTTTCTGACGCAGTCATCATCATCGGTTTAATGTCCATTTGACATACTGGCATGCATTGGATAGCTTTTAGAAATTGACTTCCAAACTAGCCTATCTCTGTTCAGGTCTTTATTTATCCCGCTTTCTCTCAAGTCCATCCTTATCACTTGCTACAATGTTTTCCTTGGCCTTCTCCTCTGAACTGAACCTGCTACCTCAACTATTCTACATCTACGAACCCAAGCATTAATGTGACCAAATCAACGAAGTCTCCTGTTCTACATACATCTCTCTAGATATTTTATGTGCTTGTATGTGCTAGGTTACTTTAAGAAATTGACTTCCAAACAAACCTATCTCTGACCAGGTCTTTATTTATCCCTCTTTCTTTCAAGTCCATCCTTATAACTTCCTCCGATGTTTTCCTTGGCTTTCCCCTGTGAACTAAACATGCTACCTCAACTGTTCTACATCTACTAACCCAAGAATTCTCAGCAATTCAAGTTAGATCAGGTGCGTAGAAGTCCTGTGAAAAAATCATGTCTGAAAGTGTTAAGGCGTCGTCTTGAACGGTTCTCAATATTTTTCCTCTATACGTGTTTTCTTGAAAACGATGGACGACAGTCCGCACAAGAGTCTCCCCTATGTTCGTACGAATAAGGCTTTGATGGGATGTATGGTATGTTAGAATCGGCAAAGAGGATAATAAACTGACCCTTAATAGATGGATTTTCAAAGAATCGGTTTTCTCTCTGCAAGCACTTTCACCTAACACTGTAAGAATTATCAAAGATCCAGTATTTCTCCGAAAGAAACCACTAACTGTATTTATTCGGTTGCAATGTTTAGCTTTCGAAAACGGCTAAAATGTCGTACCTGACTCCTGATGTAATCATCTACCTACAGAAAAGTCAGATACGCCCAAAGATGACATACGACTACCACATCTTGGGAGGTGCCGCTCCAAGCACTTTTTCCTGCCATGACAGAGTACAAAATACACTTCACAATTAAGTGAGAGATGATCTCCTCTATTCTCTACATCCCCTTTCTTACAGCAGAGACGTTGCTAGTCTTTCTCTACTCTATTATTATTTCCATAGAAAATGCCTGACTGATTTCTCTTTGTAAGACATTCACAGCAAGAACTCATCTCATTACCTCAACTGCAAATAACTTTTCTTTTCTTCCTCCGTGTGCATAACATCAAACGAAATTTCCATGAACAGGGTTTATTTCCAAGAACTTTCCATCTGTTGAACATATTACAACGGGGCTGGTTCTTTGCAGACTACAATATAGTCGTCTTCAAATCCGATCTCGACAAATACTTGTCATAAACCGTCCTTAAAAATGCAAAGATTTTGTTTATTTTATTCATCATTTTCAGTCCTCTTATAATATTCTTCATCATTTTCAATCCTCTTATAATATTCTTCATCATTTTCAATCCTCTTATAATGTTCTTGATCATTTTCAATCATCTTATAATGTTCTTCATCATTTTCAATCCTCTTATAATATTCTTCATCATTTTCAATCCTCTTATAATGTTCTTCATCATTTTCAATCCTCTTATAATATTCTTCATCATTTTCAATCCTCTTATAATATTCTTCATCATTTTCAATCATTTTATAATATTCTTCATCATTTTCAATCCTCTTATAATATTCTTCATCATTTTAAATTCTCTTATAATATTCTTCATCATTTTCAATCCTCTTATAATATTCTTCATCATTTTCAATCCTCTTATAATATTCTTCATCATTCAGCTAACAATCCATCCATTAATCCTTATCCTTCAGCAGCTTCTCACCTTGATAAGTTTTGACTCATCATTTCCATGAAAGGTGTTGATTGTCTTTCTTCTGACCTGGAGCACGTGATACAATGGGAAAATAAGTGGCTTCTTACTTTTAAATCCTCTGAGACGAAACGTCTCTCCTTTCACCACCAATGCTCGGATCCTCATTTTGCCTCAGTTGAAATGAATGTCTCTGTCCTTGAAAAAACCCCTGCCTTGATAAGTTCCTAGAGCAGACTTTCACTCTGAACATAAAATGGAACTCTCCTGCGACAAGTAAGAAATATACAAAATTATGACATATTCATCATTTAGAATACAAGTTCCAAAAGTTCAACATCAACAAAGTTTTCGTGTACGATCGTTTCTGAGACAAAAAATATTATTAAGTCTCTTCATCAGTACACAAATAGAAGGAAAATTATCAAATATTCCGCCAATAGTCCAGTCAGATAGTAGAGTCTCCAATAGAACCTAAATACATAAAAGACTGAGCCCACAACAGTTTTAAAATAACAAAATTAATCTATATTTTTCTATTATTTTTATAACATGGCTAGCAGGAAAAGTGGATGTCAGTTTATACACACACACACATATATATATATATATATATGTGTGTGTGTGTATATATAGTAAACTATGAAAATATATTTATGGCAATTAAGCTACACAGAGGCTCCATAAATATATGCCATAAATATATTTTCATAGTTTACTACCTAGCTCTACTTACGTATCGAGCACTGTTGAAGTAAATACTGAAAATTGATACATAAAAAATTATATCTCCTTATAAAATTTTATGTGGATACATGAAATAGTAATATATATACATTTTTTTTTAGAATAAGTAAAGGACCCCTTCCGAAGCAAGCATGAGCCGTATTAGCCCTAAGGAAACGTACCCTCATTTAGAAAACATTATTTTTGCTTAAAAAACTCAAAACAGTGTAAAAAACAATACTTTAGTTTTTGTAAGTTTTAAGAAGTGTTTTTCGGCTAAAATTTGTTTTGTTTATTTCAAAAAATCTCGGAAGGGTCAGTCTACACACACATAAAGTTTGGTGAGTTTAACTTTTATTTTGTGGAAGTTATTCAAATTCAAGTTATTCAAATTTAAAGATAGGACCCTTATTTTGGCCCACCCTATATATATATATATATATATATATATATATAGATAGATAGTAAACTATGAAAATATATTTATGGCAATTAAGCTACACAGAGGCTCCATAAATATATGCCATAAATATATTTTCATAGTTTACTACCTAGCTCTACTTACATATCGAGCACTGTTGAAGTAAATACTGAAAATTGATACATAAAAAATTATATCTCCTTATAAAATTTTATGTGGATACATGAAATAGTAATATATATATATATATATATATATATATATATATATATATATATATATATGAGATAGAGATAGAAGAAAACAGAGTGATAAATATGCGACGATTGTCCAAATTTATTTCAAATTTCAATTGTTCAATGCAAGGTGTATTCAGTAATAAACTAGTGTTTATTATTCTTTCCTTATATATAATAAAAGGAAATAAACCAAGAAACTTATTATTTGAATTTTTTAAAATTGAAATCGCTCTAGACAAAGCATGAAACCACTTGATGTAAGGAGCTAAAAAATATACTACTTCAAGATCAAAAACTAGCCAACGATAAGTGTTATATGGATAGATTTTAATCAGAAAACAGCAATTATTCCCCCTTTGTCAGAAACATCGCTCATTTGAAGAAAACAGCTGCTAGGCGTAAGACTGGGTAATGTGGGCTATATTTAGTTTAATTTAGTTTTATGGGAAGGGGGAAAAGAAGATTTTTGTGAAATTGTAACACTAGGTAATAGACATTGATTGCCAAACATTTCAGTTTCTTTGGAGTATTTTAAAGGTTTTTTTTAAGGGAGCAGGGTATGGGCAAAATCTCCCATTTTAAATTCGAATATTTCAGATTTGCATTAAATTTGATCAATATTCATTAGACACCAATTAAGCAAGATTCCCTGGCTTTCAATTTCTTAAAATCCCTTAAGCTTAAATTTTAGACACTTTTTAGAATCAAAATCATGTAATTGATTTTGATTAAAATTGGAATAAGAATTCTTGACATAAGGTTTAGTATCATTATATCTTGATTTTAACATTTGTAAGGGGACATAAAAGTGGTGCAAAACTGTTCTGTTCAGGGAATTCTTCTGGGACGAGTATTCTTCTAGATTTACTATAAAAATAAATTTTATTCATTGCGCCACGGGTCATTGCAGTGCTAAGTAATAATCAGTTCTAAGTGACAGTCTTCTAGAGGTTGAAGGTTCAATCCTCAGTACGGGCGATACTAAGAATACAATTACGAATAACTTAAGACATCTACTTGGTCATGACTGACAAAATGACAACAAGATTACCCCATGGATTTAATAAAAAGATCCGTTCGAAATTCGTTACAGATTCCCGAGTTCGACAAGACACACCAGAAGAAAATCGGAGGTTACATCGGCCGAAACGTTGTGAAAATAACATCCAAGATGAGAACAGTAGTCCGAATAATCCAAATGATCAGATTATCAATCGTCATCTAAAAAAAAAAACTCTGAAATATAATAGTGAGGACACTAGTCCAAAAACAAACTATTCAAATTACGATAACACCCAAGGAAATATATTTGCTGAAATGTTTGCCCGTAATCGTGTTTTTCTTTTTGATTGCCTGCTAAGTGTCTTTGATAAAGGCATCACATTCCACAAAGGTTATTTACAATGTGACGACAATGTTTTGTGTATTTTCTTTAAAATGCAATCTTGTATTTGGTAACCGATTCTTAGTGCAGCTGTTGAATTAACAACGAAGCCCAAACAGATATATCTCTTGTCTATATTTTATGTGCTCAATTATCTGGCCCAGAAAGGGTTTACGATAATGAGAACCTTTAGTAAGTGAAACCTGATCTTTAGTTCACTAAGTCATGAGGAAAACAATCCGAAATGTGTAAACAGTCTGAAATATGTGTTGGGTACGTAGGGGGAAAGAGTATCATTCTCAATCGTATTGAAATATGTATTGGGTACGTAGGGGGAAAGAGTATCATTCTCAATCGTATTGAAATATGTATTGAGTACGTAGGGGGAAAGAGTATCATTCTCAATCGTATTGAAATATGTATTGGGTACGTAGGGGGAAAGAGTATCATTCTCAATCGTATTGAAATATGTATTGGGTACGTAGGGGGAAAGAGTATCATTCTCAATCGTATTGAAATATGTATTGGGTACGTAGGGGGAAAGAGTATCATTCTCAATCGTATTGAAATATGTATTGGGTACGTAGGGGGAAAGAGTATCATTCTCAATCGTGTTGAAATATGTATTGGGTACGTAGGGGGAAAGAGTATCATTCTCAATCGTATTGAAATATGTATTGGGTACGTAGGGGGAAAGAGTATCATTCTCAATCGTGTTGAAATATGTATTGGGTACGTAGGGGGAAAGAGTATCATTCTCAATCGTATTGAAATATGTATTGGGTACGTAGGGGGAAAGAGTATCATTCTCAATCGTGTTGAAATATGTATTGGGTACGTAGGGGGAAAGAGTATCATTCTCAATCGTGTTGAAATATGTATTGGGTACGTAGGGGGAAAGAGTATCATTCTCAATCGTGTTGAAATATGTATTGGGTACGTAGGGGGAAAGAGTATCATTCTCAATCGTATTGAAATATGTATTGGGTACGTAGGGGAAAAGAGTATCATTCTCAATCGTGTTGAAATATGTATTGGGTACGTAGGGGGAAAGAGTATCATTCTCAATCGTATTGAAATATGTATTGGGTACGTAGGGGGAAAGAGTATCATTCTCAATCGTGTTGAAATATGTATTGGGTACGTAGGGGGAAAGAGTATCATTCTCAATCGTATTGAAATATGTATTGGGTACGTAGGGGGAAAGAGTATCATTCTCAATCGTGTTGAAATATGTATTGGGTACGTAGGGGGAAAGAGTATCATTCTCAATCGTGTTGAAATATGTATTGGGTACGTAGGGGGAAAGAGTATCATTCTCAATCGTGTTGAAATATGTATTGGGTACGTAGGGGGAAAGAGTATCATTCTCAATCGTGTTGAAATATGTATTGGGTACGTAGGGGGAAAGAGTATCATTCTCAATCGTATTGAAATATGTATTGGGTACGTAGGGGGAAAGAGTATCATTCTCAATCGTATTGAAATATGTATTGGGTACGTAGGGGGAAAGAGTATCATTCTCAATCGTATTGAAATATGTATTGGGTACGTAGGGGGAAAGAGTATCATTCTCAATCGTGTTGAAATATGTATTGGGTACGTAGGGGGAAAGAGTATCATTCTCAATCGTGTTGAAATATGTATTGGGTACGTAGGGGGAAAGAGTATCATTCTCAATCGTATTGAAATATGTATTGGGTACGTAGGGGGAAAGAGTATCATTCTCAATCGTATTGAAATATGTGTTGGGTACCTAGGGGGAAAGAGTATCATTCTCAATCGTATTGAAATATGTATTGGGTACGTAGGGGGAAAGAGTATCATTCTCAATCGTATTGAAATATGTATTGGGTACGTAGGGGGAAAGAGTATCATTCTCAATCGTGTTGAAATATGTGTTGGGTACGTAGGGGGAAAGAGTATCATTCTCAATCGTATTGAAATATGTATTGGGTACGTAGGGGGAAAGAGTATCATTCTCAATCGTATTGAAATATGTATTGGGTACGTAGGGGGAAAGAGTATCATTCTCAATCGTATTGAAATATGTGTTGGGTACGTAGCGGGAAAGAGTATCATTCTCAATCGTATTGAAATATGTATTGGGTACGTAGGGGGAAAGAGTATCATTCTCAATCGTATTGAAATATGTATTGGGTACGTAGGGGGAAAGAGTATCATTCTCAATCGTGTTGAAATATGTGTTGGGTACGTAGGGGGAAAGAGTATCATTCTCAATCGTGTTGAAATATGTATTGGGTACGTAGGGGGAAAGAGTATCATTCTCAATCGTGTTGAAATATGTATTGGGTACGTAGGGGGAAAGAGTATCATTCTCAATCGTGTTGAAATATGTATTGGGTACGTAGGGGGAAAGAGTATCATTCTCAATCGTGTTGAAATATGTATTGGGTACGTAGGGGGAAAGAGTATCATTCTCAATCGTATTGAAATATGTGTTGGGTACGTAGGGGGAAAGAGTATCATTCTCAATCGTGTTGAAATATGTATTGGGTACGTAGGGGGAAAGAGTATCATTCTCAATCGTATTGAAATATGTATTGGGTACGTAGGGGGAAAGAGTATCATTCTCAATCGTGTTGAAATATGTATTGGGTACGTAGGGGGAAAGAGTATCATTCTCAATCGTATTGAAATATGTGTTGGGTACGTAGGGGGAAAGAGTATCATTCTCAATCGTGTTGAAATATGTATTGGGTACGTAGGGGGAAAGAGTATCATTCTCAATCGTATTGAAATATGTATTGGGTACGTAGGGGGAAAGAGTATTATTCTCAATCGTGTTGAAATATGTATTGGGTACGTAGGGGGAAAGAGTATCATTCTCAATCGTGTTGAAATATGTATTGGGTACGTAGGGGGAAAGAGTATCATTCTCAATCGTATTGAAATATGTGTTGGGTACGTAGGGGGAAAGAGTATCATTCTCAATCGTGTTGAAATATGTATTGGGTACGTAGGGGGAAAGAGTATCATTCTCAATCGTATTGAAATATGTATTGGGTACGTAGGGGGAAAGAGTATCATTCTCAATCGTGTTGAAATATGTATTGGGTACGTAGGGGGAAAGAGTATCATTCTCAATCGTATTGAAATATGTGTTGGGTACGTAGGGGGAAAGAGTATCATTCTCAATCGTGTTGAAATATGTATTGGGTACGTAGGGGGAAAGAGTATCATTCTCAATCGTGTTGAAATATGTATTGGGTACGTAGGGGGAAAGAGTATCATTCTCAATCGTATTGAAATATGTATTGGGTACGTAGGGGGAAAGAGTATCATTCTCAATCGTATTGAAATATGTATTGGGTACGTAGGGGGAAAGAGTATCATTCTCAATCGTGTTGAAATATGTATTGGGTACGTAGGGGGAAAGAGTATCATTCTCAATCGTATTGAAATATGTGTTGGGTACGTAGGGGGAAAGAGTATCATTCTTAATCGTGTTGAAATATGTATTGGGTACGTAGGGGGAAAGAGTATCATTCTCAATCGTGTTGAAATATGTATTGGGTACGTAGGGGGAAAGAGTATCATTCTCAATCGTATTGAAATATGTATTGGGTACGTAGGGGGAAAGAGTATCATTCTCAATCGTATTGAAATATGTATTGGGTACGTAGGGGGAAAGAGTATCATTCTCAATCGTATTGAAATATGTATTGGGTACGTAGGGGGAAAGAGTATCATTCTCAATCGTATTGAAATATGTATTGGGTACGTAAGGGGAAAGAGTATCATTCTCAATCGTATTGAAATATGTATTGGGTACGTAGGGGGAAAGAGTATCATTCTCAATCGTATTGAAATATGTATTGGGTACGTAGGGGGAAAGAGTATCATTCTCAATCGTATTGAAATATGTATTGGGTACGTAGGGGGAAAGAGTATCATTCTCAATCGTGTTGAAATATGTATTGGGTACGTAGGGGGAAAGAGTATCATTCTCAATCGTATTGAAATATGTATTGGGTACGTAGGGGGAAAGAGTATCATTCTCAATCGTATTGAAATATGTATTGGGTACGTAGGGGGAAAGAGTATCATTCTCAATCGTGTTGAAATATGTATTGGGTACGTAGGGGGAAAGAGTATCATTCTCAATCGTATTGAAATATGTATTGGGTACGTAGGGGGAAAGAGTATTATTCTCAATCCTGCTGAAATATGTATTGGGTACGTAGGGGAAAAGAGTATTATTCTCAATCGTGTTGAGTTCATTATAAACATTTATATATCCATGATATATTAACATTGGATGTATGGATGGACACTTAAGTATTAGAGTAAAAAGTGAACTCGTAAACTCTCGCTTCCCTTATTTTGTCCTTTAGTCCTCACATTTCATGAGCGATGTTTCTGACAAAGGGGGAAGAATTGCTGTTTTCTGGGTCGGAATCTATCCATATAACACTTATCGTTGGCTAGTTTGTTTTTTTTATCTTGAAGTGGTATTTATTTTAGCTCCTTACATCAAGTGGCTTCATGCCTTGTCTGGAGCGACTTCCATAAAAAAAATGATGATGATGATGATGATGATGATGATGATGATGATGATGATGATGATGATGATGATTGTGGTTGTGGTGGTGAACAGTGAACGAATTTTGTTCCGATTGCTCTTGATTTATGAAGTTTATGCATCTTAAATGCTTTTAATTAGCATCCACACATGTTTCCGTTGAAAGTTATTTAATTTGCACATTTATACAATATTTCATTTTTAATTGAAAAAATATTACGTAATAATGTTTTATGTTTTTTTTTTTAGTTTTTTTTAAAAATGGAAATCGCTCCAGACAAAACATGAAGCCACTTGATGTAAGGAGCTAAAAAAAAAAAATTACTACGATTACCCAGATATTAAGTTTTCGAAAATACTTAAAAGTGGACGGCTTTTAATAGAAGTTACTAGTGTACCCCCTTTGTCAAAAATAACTGAAAAAAATATATATACTTCGCCAGTGTTCGCGCTCGCTATTTATCTAGATATATTATCAAAATATTCATATATATAAAATCATGGAATTACCATAGTAACTTAATTTTTCATATATAAATTATTATCATTTCTGATGACCTAAAGAAAAGAAAATGTTTACTAATGACTTTTTAATGGAGGATTTCTTTTCGAATTCATTACAGGTGGCAGGGTATGTCTGATGTCTGACTTGCTCTTTGCTTTCTCGCTTCCCCTCACCACTTGGAATGGTTTCATCCAGGAACTTTACTCGCTAACTTTGTGTGACGAGATGTAAGTACACACAAACACACACTTGTATATATATAATTATTTAATAATAAATATTTATCGACATACGTATACGTTTCGTCCTAATGAATCCGAGTGCTCTTACCGATGAGGCCAATTCCAAGCGTTATGCGACAAGTAAAGAAATAAACCATTTTTATGTCGATTTAGGTGGACAACATAGTCAGTCGTCTAAACAGTGTTCAACAAATCGCGTAGACAGGAACTTGCATTTTTGCTTAGATTAGACGGCTTATATTATTTCTCTTAAAAGGCCCGGCCGAAAGGGAGCTATAAGTAATTGTTTAATAATAAATATTTAATTATCATCTACATACGTATGCGTTTCATCCTTGCGGAATCTTCAGTGTGGACATAACTGTTCAAATCGGTCGCACGATTCGAAAATACTCAGTAGTTTTTTAGAGTGGAGGATAATTTATTGGGAATTGAGATGATTATTTTTATTGTTATTGTTATTGTAGTAGTAGTAGTAGTAGTAGTAGTAGTAGTAGTTGAATTCTTCTTACGCATATCTACCCCTTTGGGTTATTTAATGCATAATAATATACATAACAAATTATAAATTTAACCCTTAAACGCTTTTTGTTTCCAAACATAACTCAATCCCAAAACAGAGGAATACATTAACTCTTAAACGTTTTTTGTTTCCAAACATAACTCAATCCCAAAACCAAAGGAATATCTTAACTCTTAAACGCTTTTTGTTTCCAAACATAACTCAATCCCAAAACAGAGGAATACATTAACTCTTAAACGTTTTTTTGTTTCCAAACATAACTCAATCCCAAAACCAAAGGAATATATTAACCCTTAAACGTTTTTTGTTTCCAAACATAACTCAATCCCAAAACCAAGGAATATCTTAACTCTTAAATGCTTTTTGTTTCCAAACGTAACTCAATCCCAAAAACCAAGGAATATCTTAACTCTTAAATGCTTTTTGTTTCCAAACATAACTCAATCCCAAAGCAGAGGAATATATTAACCCTTAAACGTTTTTTGTTCCCAAACATAACTCAATCCCAAAACCAAAGGAATCTCTGAACCCTTAAACACTTTTTGTTTCCAAACATAACTCAATCCCAAAACCAAGAAATATCCTAACCCTTAATGCTTTTTGTTTCAAATATGACACATTCCAACGAAATTCCTATTTAATATAATATTCAACAAAAATGTGTCAAACTGCAACTTGTTTCACATCTGCAACGAGCCTGTTGGCAAGTTTGAGTAGGTATTAGTATGATGTTGCATCAGCACACCTGATAAATAGGTAATCAGTATCTACGATGTCACAGGCGAGTGTCACCGGTGTGTCATCTGCCTAATTCAAGAGCCCAAACTATGTCTCTTCATTTACAGGAATCTGTCAATATGCTGTCAAATATATCAATAAGCGCATATCTTTTATACTGCTTCACTGTCATTGCTCCGAGAAAATTTCATTCGGATAGGATTCTAACCATGTAAATGATTAAGTACAAATTCTGTAAAGAAAGAAAAATATTGAATTAAAACTCATTCATTGAAGTATACATTTACCTTTGTTTATTCAAAATTATCTGTTTCTTTATTTATAGCAATTTGTTTATAACTGTCAAATTTATCAATTAGCTCATTGTGGTTCTTATTATTTGGTATTTAAAACATATAAAAGCATCAAACTAATCTCACAGGGGAATTTTGTCTATGTTTTTAACTGCTATATCGATTATCCTAGAAGATTCACATCGACTCCAGTTGCCCGATCGCCTGGCCTGTTATAGGGATGACCATGGTACCGAGTTATATATTTCGTGCCTTGGGATTGTCTGGTCTGCATGAAGTCCTCTTTGTTGATCGCAGCTGTTCGTTAAACTGCAGGATTGCAGGTGTTTACCCCCAGCATCGAGAACAGCAATGTTCAGCAGTCGCATGCAAAGTCAGGGAAAGTTTGGCCCGGAACACACAAAAGAAATGGTGCAGAGACAGAGACGACAAGAGGACGACGGATCCTGATGCCGACTCCTCCTGGATTTTTTTACCAGAGCTCTCACACTACCACATTACCATCTCCCCTACCACTGTGAAGAAGTGTTGGACTTTGAGGAGAGAGGAGTTTTTCCGGCCTACACATCTTCAGTGTTCAATAATGAATGTGGCTGTGGTTTGCTGAGGTGTTAGCTATGGACAGACGTGAATGGGTTGCCTTGACTCATGACGCTGAAAATTCACTTGGAGCTGGCTCAATGCCGTCACAGATCGAAATCCAGATCCTGTGATAAGTGGAAGTTCTGTTCTTAATCACGTGGTGAAGCTCTCTGAAGAGAGTATGCTGTCATTATCTGTATAATAATGATCAACTAAGACATTTCATGTTCGTCTGTACGTTATCATCTTTCACACACATTTTTCAGTTCTGTTTTCAATCACGTGGCGAAGCTCTCTGAAGAGAGTATGCTGTCATTATCTGTATAATAATAATGCACTAAGACATTTCATGTCCGTACGTACGTTATCATCTTTCACACACATTTTTCAGTTCTGTTCTCAATCACGTGGCGAAGCTCTCTGAAGAGAGTATGCTGTCATTATCTGTATAATAATGCTGCGCTAAGACATTTCATGTTCGTACCTACGTTATCACCTTTCACACCCATTTAAAAAAAATAAGATCGTCTGCTCAGCAAAGATAGTGATTCGTGATTAATCTGATGTCGCTAAGGTGAACAATTCCAACTTTACCCATTTTAAATAAGATGAAATCGAAAATGTCAAGAAGAAATCCACTTAGAGCTGGCTCAATGCCGTCACAGATCCAAATCGAGATCCTGCCATAAGTTGACAAGTTGTCTCAATCATGTGACGAAGATCTCTACTAAACTTTTCGATAACTTAATGAGTGAATGCATTGAATAAAATTGAATTTACATTCATAAAATAAACAAAATTGAACTAAACAAAAATCCTCAAGGGTAGAATGTTCGGCGGATGTTGTTGAATATGTTTTTTTGGGAAATTAATTGGAATATTATCAAATAAGTGTCACATTTTTAGATTATAACATATTTTTTTTTATTAATTACTCAATTAGTTATGGTGGGTAGTTTGTTATGTAGGTTTTATGTAAACTGATCTCTCTGGTTTAGATATTTCCTAAGAATTTCTTCGCTGCCCTCTAAATTTTTATTTAATATTTTTAACGGGGTTAGGGTTAGAGTTAGAGTTAGGAGATTTGTTATGGAGCGTACACGAGAGTGCTTACCGACAACGAAGAAGGTGGAACGAAGATTCGCCGTTATGGAAACCAAAATGCTCTGCTGGATCTCGGGAATTACATTGCTCAACCACATCTGCAATGAGGACATCCGAAGGCGCTACGGCATCGCACCGATCAAGGGTAATATGAGGGAATGGCGGTTCACATGGTTTAGACATGGGCTGAGGGCCGACGATGACACCATCGCAAAATTTGCTTTTACATATAATGTCGCCGGGAAGTGACCAGGAGGAAGGCCGAGGATGAGATGGGCAGACACCCTGCACAAAGATCTCTGTAAAACCGGCCTTCACCCAGATCAAGCCTGTGGAGACGAAAATCATTGTTGACCCCGCCGTAGGTCGGGATTAACGCAAAAGAAAGAAAAAAGAAGATCGAATTAACCTGGATCGAGACGGGGCGAGAGAAATGCACAGATACCTAACAGAGAATAACATTGTCGAATATTCTTCTCTGATCGGGATATGCACGCGACTTGGGACCACTTGTGAATTTAATATTCCCTAGAAACTTCCTCGTTCGGAAGAAGCCGACCGAACTGGCTCGGGATTAACACGAAAGAAAAAGAAGATGGTTCATACATAGTGTATAAAATATTGTTTTTAGACAAACTCAACTTTTTTCATGAATTAAATTCTTACTTTAAATCGAAATAAAGTGAATTATGAATTTCTATGTAAGTTTAACGTAAAATAATCCATATGGAGTTACGGTTTCGCAAGGATCGAAAATTTGTATTGCTTGATTTTTGGGGAAAAAGAACCTGAGCACTTCTTGGCCTTTTGGCTAAGATCAAAGTGTAGTATCTGTTCCGATGGATGCTACACCCTATGGACCGGTATCGTCTTGGCCTTCAGGGCTTGATTCCGCCGGTCTGTGGGTTTGTCCTGCGCAGTTCTGGGAGGTCCACCCTCCCAGTCTTTACCTTCTCACGTTTTGAGAATGGTCAGTTTATTGCTATCGCCTGAGGCGCCCCTACCGGTGAATGCTGACAGGCGTTGGCTTTAAATGTCATAAAGACCCCCCCGACCCCCACCTTCCCCCTTCCACAGTGGGCTTTCATGCCTAAAGGTGGATGCATTCTGGGAATATAATTTTAATTTCCTTAATTAATGTTTCCTGGGATGTATTGCCCTAAATACAATCTGTTCCGATGGATACTACACCCTATAGACCGGTACCGTCTTGGCCTTCGGGGCTTGATTCCGCCGGTCTGTGGGTTTGTCCTGTGCAGTTCTAGGAGATCCAGCCTCCCAGGCTTTGCCTTCCCTCTTTGGGGTGGAGTAAGTTTATCGCTTACTGCCTGAGGCGCCCCTACCAGGGAATGCCGACGGGGCTACCCAGGCATTTTTTGTAGGCCAGAGTGCTCACCTTCTCGGGCGCTGGCTTTTCAAATCCCACTTTCCCGACCTTGTATCACATGTTACCGCTGTGGGAGGAAGATAAATAGAAAGAACCTGAGATTCCAATATCGATTGAACAGCAAATCCTCAAATTATTAAACAAAATTAAAAAACCTCCTGTTTAATATTTAGAGGACATGCAACAGCGTCAGCAGAGAATCGCAAGCAATTAAAATATTCCGATCTTCTCGACAGATTTGTATTCCAACCGGTTGCCGTGGAGACGAGTGAGCTGTGGTCTGTTAATAACGTACCCCACCCGAGGACCATTGTGAACTGAGTTTGCTTTACAAGCGCCGCTTCATCACCACTATTCGTGGAAACGACTTGAGCCTGCTCTCAGCCTGCCAAGCCAGAATGACATCCGATGAAACTTCCTGATATTTGCATATTGGTTTTGAAAAAGGACATGTTATTAATCAACCATTATTTGTTGTTATTTATTGAATGAATTTTAAAATAGTAGTTTCATTTTTTCTTTTTTCTTTTTTCAATCGAGCCATATTTGGTACCAATAAACCAGTCTATGTCTGACTTGTCCACCAACTTTTCGTAAGAAGCACAGTTGGGTATTTATTTACCTCCTCTCCAGGAGGTTAGGCACAAGGCCAGTTTTATCTTACTCCCACAAGGTAAGATGTGACCCAAGGTCGGAAATTGGGGCTTGAAAAGCCAGCGCCCGAGAAGGTGAGCACTCTGGCCATTAAAAATTGCCTGGGCAGCCCCGTCGGCATTCCCCGGTAAGGGGCGCCTCAAGCAGTAAGCAATAAACTTACTCCTCCCCAAAGAGGGGAGGCAAAGCCTGGGAGGGTGGATCTCCTAGTACTGCACAGGACCGATCCATAGACCGGCATATATCAAGCCAGAAAGGCCAAAACAATACCAGTTTATGGCGTGCAGTATCCATCGGAACAGATACCACACTTTGATCTTAGCCAAAATGTTTATTTACTCCTCGCGGAGTTAGGCACAAGGCCAGTTTTATCTTACTCCCACAAGTAAGATGTGACCCAAGATCGGGTCGAGCAAGTGGGGTTAAAAGCCAGCGCTTGAGAGGTGAGCACTCTGGCCATTTAAAAATTGCCTGGGCAGTCCCGTCGGCATTCCCCGGTAGGGGCGCCTCAGACAGTAAGCAATAAACTTACTCCTCCCCAAAGAGGGGAGGCGAAGCCTGGGAGGGTGGACCTCCTAGAACTGCACAGGACAGGCGTGCAGTATCCATCGGAACAGATACTACACTTTGATCTTAGCCAAAATGCCAAGAACAAAATTTTCAATAAGTCATGAAACATTCCTCTCTTGGTACTGCCCTCGTTTTAGTAGTGATGGCCCTCTTTAGTTCCAGAATAGTCTGGGGATTGTTTTAATGGGCATCATCTTTGAGATAACTCCACAAATAAAAATCTGAGGGTGAGTGGTGGTGGTGGGAGGTAGCGTTCGGTGATTGTGAAGCCTATTTAGAATTCTTTCGATAGACATTATATTTGAAATAGTTCCACAGATAAAATTCTAGGGGCTAAGGTCCGGTAGGAGTAAAGCCCACTTAGGAATGAGATGATCACCAAAGTGTATCTACATATCATTGAACGGTGATAAAACAAAGACTGTTGGATATTCATGATTAATACTTGGTGGACAGGTCAGGCATAGACTGAAGTTTATTTGTACCAAATATGGTTGGATTGTAAAAAGAATTGTGAGTTTTATTAATTATTCCATGGGTGGTATTTTCTTTTTTTAGGGGGGGGGGCGAGTCACTCTGTAAAACCGAAATAAGAGGTAAAAAACTTAGGGCAATTGTGATTAAAATAATGACGTAATCTCGGTTACAGACAGACACGTGATCTCCATTATAATAGGGTGCACTTTTAACATTCTTTTTTCGGGTCCACTTGTTGAGTTTAAAGAATGTTTTCCGGGACCTTCTTATTTATGGGTAATGTCTAAATATTTTTGTTTTCGTTAGCGATAAAGTCCACATGTTTTTTTAATCAAATTCTGAATGTTTTTTTTTGTCTTTTTTTATATAAATTTCTGTTTTGGTGACTAAGTTAAAAAAAAAACCAAAAAAACGATGCATCAGTTCAGTTTTAAATTTTGGCAGAGTTGGATTAAAAAAAAAAGAAATTACCTCCACCAAAGATGTTATGTTTTCGGTCAAGTTTTTTTTTTTGTTTGTTTGTGTCCAGCCTAGCGTCCACATCACTTGACCAATCGTCACCAAACTTGGTCAAAATATCGGTGGTGGTCTAACTTACAACTGTTTTAAATTTAAGATATCTAGGTCAAAGGTCAAGATAATGGTTATGGAACAGGTGAAGGTCACACTTTTGGCGATAACTTCGGTTCTGTTTATCGTAGAGACTCGCTACTTGGTTCATATTGTAGCCAATGAAGTCCCGTATCTCATATGATTTTGACATTTTGACGGAATTTCAACTTTTGATTTTTCCAAATTTGATGTATGGATTTGATGTATGGATCTGATGTTCGCTGATGAAAGTAACCAGGTACTACTCCAGATGAAGCGCCTAATTTACGTGACTGCTCGGCGGCAACAATCGGGCAGGTCGCGGAAGCGCCCGAGAGCTGCCGAGACGAAAACGAGGCTGAAGCAGAGCTGACCGATCAGGTTGTTGCCAATCATCTGCGCTCAGCACAACAAAACAAGCGGTAGGAAGACCTTTCGAACCGGCCGCAAACGTATCCGTAAACCCTGACCCTCGACGAGAAAATATATGAAATTCCTCCCACCCTCCAAAAAAATATACAAAAAAAACTTGCCTAAATATCCTAAGAAAAATAACATACTTCTTTGTTTTTATGTAAAAAAAAAGACAAAAAAAAAGTTGCCTAAATATCGTAAAAGAAATAGCATTTACTTCTTTGATTTATGTAAAAAAAGACAAAAAAAAAAATTAAAATGGTTCATTTGGCACATTAAAAATAAAAAAAAAGTTTATTCATAGTTCTTCAGCTATGGTTTGTTCATTTATTTATTTTTTTTTTTTTCAAATTTATGTATTTTTTTCTTTTGTATTCTTCGTCTTATATTGTCGTCTGCCACTCTTCCATTTTACGACTTTCAGTTTTGCTTCAGCCTCGTTTTCGTCTCGGCAGCTCTCGGACGCTTCCGCGACCTGCCCGATCGTCACAGAAATTATGCGCTTCATCTGGAGTAGTACCAAAATTTCAGCCTGATCAGATAAATATTTTTTTAGTTATCAACGTTTCCATGGCATAACTTCGGAAATACTCGATACAATATACAGAAGTAAAGCCGAGAGAAGACTTTGGCCCATCCTTACGTTGTCAGGTGGAAGTATGAAGTCTCACGACTGACTTATGTTCTTCTTATTATCTGCTTTAATTCATTTACTGGCACGTATTGACAAAAGTTAAAGAAATAACTTGAGAAAGTTGGTAAAATAAAACAGATGATGTGTACATATATATTTTGATTTTGAATTTATTTAATGGAAATCTTTTTTAAAAAGTTTCTTTAAAAAGTGCTTAGTTTTGTTCTATTGAACTGTCCAGTATAACCCGTTAGCATTAAATATATCTCAATTTATGGCACATGTTCGTCTTTTACCACAGTCCGTTTTTCACAACTTTTTACTGACCATTTATTTTTCTTTTTTCGGTGTACACTTATCTATCAGGCTGCTAGAGAATTCCGGGGTTTTGGGAAATTTTTTAAAAATATTTTACATTTTAGGAGGGGGGATCAGTTTTGACCATGTTGCATGTGTTGTTCTTATGGACCAACTTTTTTTTTTCGGTGTAAAATTAGCGAGCATGTAAAATATGGCAGTTAAAAATAAACTGACAGCAAAACTTTACTTACTTGGTATTGATAAGTATTACCGTACACCGACAATTACGGAAAACGAGCAATTATTTTCATTTAAAGACGCTTGTGAAATATGGCAATTCAAAAACCAAATTTAAAAAATATATATGGTTTTTATTTTTTACAAGTTCCACATGTAAAAAAACAAAAAACAAATAGGCAAACGTTGAATTAACATTGGAAACTGATCCCCCCTCCTAAAATGTAAATCGCTGATATTTCAATATGAGAGAAATTACGCAATGGATTTATTATGTTCAAAAAAAAAAATTTGACTGACGGACAGACAGACAAAATATCTATTCATGTAAGATAGATTTACTGCACGAACGATACTGTAATATTTTTATTTTATTTTCAAAATTCTATTTCAAAAAAACTATTTTCATAAAAGCAAAAAAAAAAGAGAATGTTACTATGAGATTGATACACGAGTCAGTTCTTTTTTACTTGCCTCGCTACAAGGGGAGGGGGAAGAGTTAGGGTTAGGGTCGGTTTTTAATGTGGGGAAAATCCAGCTCCCCAAAAAGGGACACTGGATTGGAACAAAAATAAAAATTATCTCAGTCTAGAAGTATGTCTCTTTCACTGATCGCAGACAGAAAAAATGAAGTGTAGTGTTTCGGAATTTTTGAAGTTGATAATTGATAATTTGGATTGTTTGGGTTATTCAAACTATTGTTCTATTATTGGATGTTATTCTCACAACGTTTCGGCCGATGTAAACTCAAGGTTATGTTATGTGTCCGCAAGAACCTGTGGCGTAACGGATAAAAGCGCTAACTAATAATCAGACATTCATAATCAGTTCTCTTCTGGAGGTTGATGGTTCAATCCTCAGTGCGGGCGATACTAAGAATATAATTACGAATTACTTACGGTCATGGTTGATGGTACAAGAGCAAGATTCTCCCCCTCCCGTGGATAAAATAAACGGGTCCGCTCGAAATTCCATATAGATTCCCGAGTTCGACGAGATGTACCTGAAGAAGGTCGGAGGTTTCATCAGCCGAAATGTTGTAAGAGTAATATCCAAGATTAGAATAGTTATCGGAATAATCCAAATAATACAAAAAAGGAAGTTTAGTATCAGAACAGGGATGGGTGGAAAGATGCAATCATGGAAAGATGAAGTTGCTGTAAAAAAAGAAACTAAATAAATCAACATATGCAGCCCAGAGCAAATAATAGGGTTATTTGTTGTTCTTTTTAATTGCTTACATTGTTACAGCTAAAAAGAGAAAAGGGAAAAGTTCCACATCCCTATAACGACTACTACTGCCGCTACTACAGAGATGCACCACTACCCATTGAGCCGACTACTTACGACGTGTCAATGAGACTCCAACTGTTTCTGTCAACAAGAGATTGAAGTGTACTTTTACTTTTGTGAAAATATATGGACACATTACATAGATTTTTACGGTGATCAAAAAAAAAAAACAATATTTCTATAACTAAATACTTAGAAATTTGAAAAGAATTGTAATCAGTAATTGTATTGGAATCGGAAAAAAATATTGGAATCGTCCCATCACTAATTAAAACAATTGAAAATCAGAAGCCTTTTCAATGCAGAATTTTTTAAATTTCTTTTTACTTTAATCTTAAACTTTTCGGAATCAAATTTCATCCTCAGAGATGACCGAAATTGGTCATACTTATAAAAAAATTATTATTAATTTCAAACTTTTTTTAATGTCTCGGCAATTGCTAAATTTAAATCCTCGGCATAAGTACGAGTAAGTATTAGGCATGCTGGTATTTTAAAGAGATGTGTCGTTCAATAGAAGTATTGATCGATTGGAAGTATTAAAACAATTGAAAATCAGAAACCTTTTTAATGCAACGTTTTTGTTTTTACTTTAATCTTAAACTTTTCGGAATAAAATTCCATCCTCAGAGAAAATTAATGAATTAATTTAATATTAAAAATGTTAAATCCAGACAAAATTAATATAAATTAATAAATTAAGAATTTTTAAAAAAATATTACAGGTTAAGCTGTCGTGTAAGTTGTATGATGGCAGGAAGTAGACATGGCAAAAAAGCCAGATAGATGCCGTCTCTTGGATATTTGATGTTGAAGCGAACAGAGTGGGGAAACAAAAATACGAACTCCACAACAGCTCAACAGAAAAAGTAAAACTTAATGAATTACAGAATTAAAAAAAAATATTTATAAACTTCTGAAAAATGTCTTTCATAAACTTTATTCAGAAAAGAATAAGTTTAAGAATCAGTTTCATTACTGGGTTCGGAAACTAGTCCAGACATAAACTGAAGTGTAAAATACAAATCATAAAAGAAAACCCCACAAAAACTAAAGAAAAGCACTATAAGGTGTCATATCCAATCAGGTGATCAGGTAATGTATTTAAGAGTGGGTTGAGGTATACCCTCTCTGAATGCTCATCTGTTTAATTGAGTTGTAATCAGATTTCAGCCCATCCTTTCAACGGCCTTTTTCAGCTGAACAATGAGCAATAAAAAAAAAGAAAAAGATGGTGTTTATTTAAAAAAAATATATTATTAGATGGAAGAGAAGCTTTTAGCAATTGCCCGGATTAGATTCAAGACAATGTTTTAGCAATTGCCCGGATTAGATTAAAGAGAAGGTTTTAGCAATTGCTTTGATTAGATTAAAGAGAAGGTTTTAGCAATTGCTTGGATTAGATTAAAAAGAAAGTTTAAGCAATTGCTTTGATTAGATTAAAGAGAAGGTTTTTGCAATTGCTTGGATTAGATTAAAGAGAAGGTTTTAGCAATTGCTTGGATTAGATTAAAGAGAAGGTTTTAGCAATTGCCCGGATTAGATTAAAGAGAATGTTTTAACAATTGCTTGGATTAGATTAAAGAGAAGGTTTTAGCAATTGCTTGGATTAGATTAAAGAGAAGGTTTTAGCAATTGCTTGGATTAGATTAAAGAGAATGTTATAACAATTGCTTGGATTAGATTAAAGAGGAAGTTTTAGCAATTGCTTGGATTAGATTAAAGAGGAAGTTTAAGAAATGGCTTGGATTAGATTAAAAAGGAAGTTTTAGCAATTGCCCGGATTAGATTAAAGAGGAAGTTTAAGCAATTGCTTTGATTAGATTAAAGAGAAGGTTTTAGCAATTGCTTGGATTAGATTAAAGAGAAGGTTTTAGTAATTGCTTGGATTAGATTAAAGAGAAGGTTTTAGCAATTGCTTGGATTAGATTAAAGAAGAAGGTTTAGCAATTGCTTGGATTAGATAAAAGAGAAGGTTTTAGCAATTGCTTGGATTAGATTAAAGAGAAGGTTTTAGCAATTGCTTGGATTAGATTAAAGAGGAAGGTTTAGAAATTGCTTTGATTAGATTAAAGAGTAGGTTTTAGCAATTGCTTGGATTAGATTAAAGAGAAGGTTTTAGCAATTGCTTGGATTAGATTAAAGAGAAGGTTTTAGCAATTGCCCGGATTAGATTAAAGAGAATGTTTTAACAATTGCTTGGATTAGATTAAAGAGGAAGTTTTAGCAATTGCTTGGATTAGATTAAAGAGGAAGTTTAAGAAATTGCTTGGATTAGATTAAAGAGGAAGGTTTAGAAATTGCTTTGATTAGATTAAAGAGAAGGTTTTTGCAATTGCTTGGATTAGATTAAAGAGAAGGTTTTAGCAATTGCTTGGATTAGATTAAAGAGAAGGTTTTAGCAATTGCCCGGATTAGATTAAAGAGAATGTTTTAACAATTGCTTGGATTAGATTAAAGAGGAAGTTTTAGCAATTGCTTGGATTAGATTAAAGAGGAAGTTTAAGAAATTGCTTGGATTAGATTAAAAAGAAAGTTTTAGCAATTGCCAGGATTAGATTAAAGAGGAAGTTTAAGCAATTGCTTTGATTAGATTAAAGAGGAAGTTTAAGCAATTGCTTGGATTAGATTAAAGAGTAGGTTTTAGCAATTGCTTGGATTAGATTAAAGAGAATGTTATAACAATTGCTTGGATTAGATTAAAGAGGAAGTTTAAGAAATTGCTTGGATTAGATTAAAAAGGAAGTTTTAGCAATTGCTTTGATTAGATTAAAAAAGAAGTTTAAACAATTGCTTTGATTAGATTAAAGAGAAGGTTTTAGCAATTGCTTGGATTACATTAAAGAGAAGGTTTTTGCAATTGCTTGGATTAGATTAAAGAGGAAGGTTTAGCAATTGCTTGGATTAGATTAAAGAGGAAGTTTAAGCAATTGCTTGGATTAGATTAAAGAGTAGGTTTTAGCAATTGCTTGGATTAGATTAAAGAGAATGTTATAACAATTGCTTGGATTAGATTAAAGAGGAAGTTTAAGAAATTGCTTGGATTAGATTAAAAAGGAAGTTTTAGCAATTGCTTTGATTAGATTAAAAAAGAAGTTTAAACAATTGCTTTGATTAGATTAAAGAGAAGGTTTTAGCAATTGCTTGGATTAGATTAAAGAGAAGGTTTTTGCAATTGCTTGGATTAGATTAAAGAGGAAGGTTTAGCAATTGCTTGGATTAGATTAAAGAGGAAGTTTAAGCAATTGCTTGGATTAGATTAAAGAGTAGGTTTTAGCAATTGCTTGGATTAGATTAAAGAGAATGTTATAACAATTGCTTGGATTAGATTAAAGAGGAAGTTTTAGCAATTGCTTGGATTAGATTAAAGAGGAAGTTTAAGAAATGGCTTGGATTAGATTAAAAAGGAAGTTTTAGCAATTGCCCGGATTAGATTAAAGAGGAAGTTTAAGCAATTGCTTTGATTAGATTAAAGAGAAGGTTTTAGCAATTGCTTGGATTAGATTAAAGAGAAGGTTTTAGTAATTGCTTGGATTAGATTAAAGAGAAGGTTTTAGCAATTGCTTGGATTAGATTAAAGAAGAAGGTTTAGCAATTGCTTGGATTAGATAAAAGAGAAGGTTTTAGCAATTGCTTGGATTAGATTAAAGAGAAGGTTTTAGCAATTGCTTGGATTAGATTAAAGAGGAAGGTTTAGAAATTGCTTTGATTAGATTAAAGAGAAGGTTTTTGCAATTGCTTGGATTAGATTAAAGAGAAGGTTTTAGCAATTGCTTGGATTAGATTAAAGAGAAGGTTTTAGCAATTGCCCGGATTAGATTAAAGAGAATGTTTTAACAATTGCTTGGATTAGATTAAAGAGGAAGTTTTAGCAATTGCTTGGATTAGATTAAAGAGGAAGTTTAAGAAATTGCTTGGATTAGATTAAAGAGGAAGGTTTAGAAATTGCTTTGATTAGATTAAAGAGAAGGTTTTTGCAATTGCTTGGATTAGATTAAAGAGAAGGTTTTAGCAATTGCTTGGATTAGATTAAAGAGAAGGTTTTAGCAATTGCCCGGATTAGATTAAAGAGAATGTTTTAACAATTGCTTGGATTAGATTAAAGAGGAAGTTTTAGCAATTGCTTGGATTAGATTAAAGAGGAAGTTTAAGAAATTGCTTGGATTAGATTAAAAAGAAAGTTTTAGCAATTGCCAGGATTAGATTAAAGAGGAAGTTTAAGCAATTGCTTTGATTAGATTAAAGAGGAAGTTTAAGCAATTGCTTGGATTAGATTAAAGAGTAGGTTTTAGCAATTGCTTGGATTAGATTAAAGAGAATGTTATAACAATTGCTTGGATTAGATTAAAGAGGAAGTTTAAGAAATTGCTTGGATTAGATTAAAAAGGAAGTTTTAGCAATTGCTTTGATTAGATTAAAAAAGAAGTTTAAACAATTGCTTTGATTAGATTAAAGAGAAGGTTTTAGCAATTGCTTGGATTACATTAAAGAGAAGGTTTTTGCAATTGCTTGGATTAGATTAAAGAGGAAGGTTTAGCAATTGCTTGGATTAGATTAAAGAGGAAGTTTAAGCAATTGCTTGGATTAGATTAAAGAGTAGGTTTTAGCAATTGCTTGGATTAGATTAAAGAGAATGTTATAACAATTGCTTGGATTAGATTAAAGAGGAAGTTTAAGAAATTGCTTGGATTAGATTAAAAAGGAAGTTTTAGCAATTGCTTTGATTAGATTAAAAAAGAAGTTTAAACAATTGCTTTGATTAGATTAAAGAGAAGGTTTTAGCAATTGCTTGGATTAGATTAAAGAGAAGGTTTTTGCAATTGCTTGGATTAGATTAAAGAGGAAGGTTTAGCAATTGCTTGGATTAGATTAAAGAGGAAGTTTAAGCAATTGCTTGGATTAGATTAAAGAGTAGGTTTTAGCAATTGCTTGGATTAGATTAAAGAGAATGTTATAACAATTGCTTGGATTAGATTAAAGAGGAAGTTTAAGAAATGGCTTGGATTAGATTAAAAAGGAAGTTTTAGCAATTGCTTTGATTAGATTAAAAAAGAAGTTTAAACAATTGCTTTGATTAGATTAAAGAGAAGGTTTTTGCAATTGCTTGGATTAGATTAAAGAGGAAGGTTTAGCAATTGCTTGGATTAGATTAAAGAGGAAGTTTTAGCAATTGCCCGGATAAGATTAAAGAGGAAGTTTAAGCAATTGCTTTGATTAGATTAAAGAGGAAGTTTAAGCAATTGCTTGGATTAGATTAAAGAGTAGGTTTTAGCAATTGCTTGGATTAGATTAAAGAGAATGTTATAACAATTGCTTGGATTAGATTAAAGAGGAAGTTTTAGCAATTGCTTGGATTAGATTAAAGAGAAGGTTTTAGCAATTGCTTGGATTAGATTAAAGAGGAAGGTTTAGAAATTGCTTTGATTAGATTAAAGAGAAGGTTTTTGCAATTGCTTGGATTAGATTAAAGAGAAGGTTTTAGCAATTGCTTGGATTAGATTACAGAGAAGGTTTTAGCAATTGCCCGGATTAGATTAAAGAGAATGTTTTAACAATTGCTTGGATTAGATTAAAGAGGAAGTTTTAGCAATTGCTTGGATTAGATTAAAGAGGAAGTTTAAGAAATTGCTTGGATTAGATTAAAAAGGAAGTTTTAGCAATTGCCCGGATTAGATTAAAGAGAAGGTTTTAGCAATTGCTTTGATTAGATTAAAGAGACGGTTTTAGCAATTGCTTGGATTAGATTAAAGAGAAGGTTTTAGCAATTGCTTGGATTAGTTTAAAGAGAAGGTTTTTGCAATTGCTTGGATTAGATTAAAGAGAAGGTTTTAGCAATTGCTTGAATTAGATTAAAGAGAAGGTTTTAGCAATTGCTTGGATTAGATTAAAGAGAAGGTTTTAGCATTTGCTTGGATTAGATTAAAGAAGAAGGTTTAGCAATTGCTTGGATTAGATTAAAGAGAAGGTTTTAGCAATTGCTTGGATTAGATTAAAGAGTAGGTTTTAGCAATTGCTTGGATTAGATTAAAGAGAATGTTATAACAATTGCTTGGATTAGATTAAAGAGGAAGCTTAAGAAATTGCTTGGATTAGATTAAAAAGGAAGTTTTAGCAATTGCTTTGATTAGATTAAAAAAGAAGTTTAAACAATTGCTTTGATTAGATTAAAGAGAAGGTTTTAGCAATTGCTTGGATTAGATTAAAGAGTAGGTTTTAGCAATTGCTTGGATTAGATTAAAGAGTAGGTTTTAGCAATTGCTTGGATTAGATTAAAGAGAATGTTATAACAATTGCTTGGATTAGATTAAAGAGGAAGTTTAAGAAATTGCTTGGATTAGATTAAAAAGGAAGTTTTAGCAATTGCTTTGATTAGATTAAAAAAGAAGTTTAAACAATTGCTTTGATTAGATTAAAGAGAAGGTTTTAGCAATTGCTTGGATTAGATTAAAGAGAAGGTTTTAGCAATTGCTTGGATTAGATTAAAGAGGAAGGTTTAGCAATTGCTTGGATTAGATTAAAGAGGAAGTTTTAGCAATTGCCCGGATTAGATTAAAGAGAGAGTTTAAGCAATTGCTTTGATTAGATTAAAGAGGAAGTTTAAGAAATTGCTTGGATTAGATTAAAGAGTAGGTTTTAGCAATTGCTTGGATTAGATTGAAGAGGAAGTTTAAGCAATTGCTTTGATTAGATTAAAGAGGAAGTTTTAGAAATTGCTTGGATTAGATTAAAGAGAAGGTTTTAGCAATTGCTTGGATTAGATTGAAGAGGAAGTTTAAGCAATTGCTTTGATTAGATTAAAGAGGAAGTTTAAGAAATTGCTTGGATTAGATTAAAGAGTAGGTTTTAGCAATTGCTTGGATTAGATTGAAGAGGAAGTTTAAGCAATTGCTTTGATTAGATTAAAGAGGAAGTTTAAGAAATTGCTTGGATTAGATTAAAGAGAAGGTTTTAGCAATTGCCCGGATTAGATTAAAGAGAATGTTGCAACAATTGCTTGGATTAGATCAAAGAGGAAGTTTAAGCAATTGCTTGGATTAGATTAAAGAGTAGGTTTTAGCAATTGCTTGGATTAGATTAAAGAGAATGTTATAACAATTGCTTGGATTAGATTAAAGAGGAAGTTTTAGCAATTGCTTGGATTAGATTAAAGAGGAAGTTTAAGAAATTGCTTGGATTAGATTAAAAAGGAAGTTTTAGCAATTGCCTGGATTAGATTAAAGAGGAAGTTTAAGCAATTGCTTTGATTAGATTAAAGAGAAGGTTTTTGCAATTGCTTGGATTAGATTAAAGAGAAGGTTTTAGCAATTGCTTGGATTAGTTTAAAGAGAAGGTTTTTGCAATTGCTTGGATTAGATTAAAGAGAAGGTTTTTGCAATTGCTTAGATTAGATTAAAGAGAAGGTTTTAGCAATTGCCCGGATTAGATTGAAGAGGAAGTTTAAGCAATTGCTTGGATTAGATTAAAGAGAAGGTTTTTGCAATTGCTTGGATTAGATTAAAGAGAAGGTTTTAGCAATTGCCCGGATTAGATTAAAGAGAATGTTTCAACAATTGCTTGGATTAGATTAAAGAGAAAGTTTAAGCAATTGCTTGGATTAGATTAAAGAGTAGGTTTTAGCAATTGCTTGGATTAGATTAAAGAGAATGTTATAACAATTGCTTGGATTAGATTAAAGAGGAAGTTTTAGCAATTGCTTGGATTAGATTAAAGAGGAAGTTTAAGAAATTGCTTGGATTAGATTAAAAAGGAAGTTTTAGCAATTGCCCGGATTAGATTAAAGAGGAAGTTTAAGCAATTGCTTTGATTAGATTAAAGAGAAGGTTTTAGCAATTGCTTGGATAAGATTAAAGAGAAGGTTTTAGCAATTGCTTGGATTAGATTAAAGAGAAGGTTTTAGCAATTGCTTGGATTAGATTAAAGAAGAAGGTTTAGCAATTGCTTGGATTAGATTAAAGAGGAAGGTTTAGAAATTGCTTGGATTAGATTAAA
Organism: Sepiola atlantica; assembly: GCA_963556195.1. Taxonomy (NCBI): domain Eukaryota; kingdom Metazoa; phylum Mollusca; class Cephalopoda; order Sepiida; family Sepiolidae; genus Sepiola; species Sepiola atlantica. The sequence continues at coordinate 21,197,043 of OY744528.1, forward strand.
GAGAAGGTTTTTGCAATTGCTTGGATTTGTTTAAAGAGAAGGTTTTTGCAATTGCTTGGATTAGATTAAAGAGAAGGTTTTAGCAATTGCCCGGATTAGATTAAAGAGAATGTTTCAACAATTGCTTGGATTAGATTAAAGAGGAAGTTTAAGCAATTGCTTGGATTAGATTAAAGAGTAGGTTTTAGCAATTGCTTGGATTAGATTAAAGAGAATGTTATAACAATTGCTTGGATTAGATTAAAGAGGAAGTTTAAGAAATTGCTTGGATTAGATTAAAAAGGAAGTTTTAGCAATTGCTTTGATTAGATTAAAAAAGAAGTTTAAACAATTGCTTTGATTTGATTAAAGAGAAGGTTTTAGCAATTGCTTGGATTAGATTAAAGAGAAGGTTTTAGCAATCGCTTGGATTAGATTAAAGAGGAAGGTTTAGCAATTGCTTGGATTAGATTAAAGAGGAAGTTTTAGCAATTGCCCGGATTAGATTAAAGAGGAAGTTTAAGCAATTGCTTTGATTAGATTAAAGAGGAAGTTTAAGAAATTGCTTGGATTAGATTAAAGAGAAGGTTTTAGCAATTGCTTGGATCAGATTGAAGAGGAAGTTTAAGCAATTGCTTGGATTAGATTAAAGAGAAGGTTTTTGCAATTGCTTGGATTAGATTAAAGAGAAGGTTTTAGCAATTGCCCGGATTAGATTAAAGAGAATGTTTCAACAATTGCTTGGATTAGATTAAAGAGGAAGTTTAAGCAATTGCTTGGATTAGATTAAAGAGTAGGTTTTAGCAATTGCTTGGATTAGATTAAAGAGAATGTTATAACAATTGCTTGGATTAGATTAAAGAGGAAGTTTTAGCAATTGCTTGGATTAGATTAAAGAGGAAGTTTAAGAAATTGCTTGGATTAGATTAAAAAGGAAGTTTTAGCAATTGCCCGGATTAGATTAAAGAGGAAGTTTAAGCAATTGCTTGGATTAGATTAAAGAGTAGGTTTTAGCAATTGCTTGGATTAGATTAAAGAGAATGTTATAACAATTGCTTGGATTAGATTAAAGAGGAAGTTTTAGCAATTGCTTGGATTAGATTAAAGAGGAAGTTTAAGAAATTGCTTGGATTAGATTAAAAAGGAAGTTTTAGCAATTGCCCGGATTAGATTAAAGAGGAAGTTTAAGCAATTGCTTTGATTAGATTAAAGAGAAGGTTTTAGCAATTGCTTGGATAAGATTAAAGAGAAGGTTTTAGCAATTGCTTGGATTAGATTAAAGAGAAGGTTTTAGCAATTGCTTGGATTAGATTAAAGAAGAAGGTTTAGCAATTGCTTGGATTAGATTAAAGAGGAAGGTTTAGAAATTGCTTGGATTAGATTAAAGAGAAGGTTTTTGCAATTGCTTGGATTTGTTTAAAGAGAAGGTTTTTGCAATTGCTTGGATTAGATTAAAGAGAAGGTTTTAGCAATTGCCCGGATTAGATTAAAGAGAATGTTTCAACAATTGCTTGGATTAGATTAAAGAGGAAGTTTAAGCAATTGCTTGGATTAGATTAAAGAGTAGGTTTTAGCAATTGCTTGGATTAGATTAAAGAGAATGTTATAACAATTGCTTGGATTAGATTAAAGAGGAAGTTTAAGAAATTGCTTGGATTAGATTAAAAAGGAAGTTTTAGCAATTGCTTTGATTAGATTAAAAAAGAAGTTTAAACAATTGCTTTGATTTGATTAAAGAGAAGGTTTTAGCAATTGCTTGGATTAGATTAAAGAGAAGGTTTTAGCAATCGCTTGGATTAGATTAAAGAGGAAGGTTTAGCAATTGCTTGGATTAGATTAAAGAGGAAGTTTTAGCAATTGCCCGGATTAGATTAAAGAGGAAGTTTAAGCAATTGCTTTGATTAGATTAAAGAGGAAGTTTAAGAAATTGCTTGGATTAGATTAAAGAGAAGGTTTTAGCAATTGCTTGGATCAGATTGAAGAGGAAGTTTAAGCAATTGCTTGGATTAGATTAAAGAGAAGGTTTTTGCAATTGCTTGGATTAGATTAAAGAGAAGGTTTTAGCAATTGCCCGGATTAGATTAAAGAGAATGTTTCAACAATTGCTTGGATTAGATTAAAGAGGAAGTTTAAGCAATTGCTTGGATTAGATTAAAGAGTAGGTTTTAGCAATTGCTTGGATTAGATTAAAGAGAATGTTATAACAATTGCTTGGATTAGATTAAAGAGGAAGTTTTAGCAATTGCTTGGATTAGATTAAAGAGGAAGTTTAAGAAATTGCTTGGATTAGATTAAAAAGGAAGTTTTAGCAATTGCCCGGATTAGATTAAAGAGGAAGTTTAAGCAATTGCTTTGATTAGATTAAAGAGAAGGTTTTAGCAATTGCTTGGATTGGATTAAAGAGAAGGTTTTAGCAATTGCTTGGATTAGATTAAAGAGAAGGTTTTTGCAATTGCTTGGATTAGATTAAAGAAGAAGGTTTAGCAATTGCTTGGATTAGATTAAAGAGAAGGTTTTAGCAATTGCTTGGATTAGATTAAAGAGAATGTTTTAGCAATTGCTTGGATTAGATTAAAGAGAAGGTTTTAGCAATTGCTTGGATTAGATTAAAGAGGAAGGTTTAGAAATTGCTTTGATTAGATTAAAGAGAAGGTTTTAGCAATTGCCCGGATTAGATTGAAGAGGAAGTTTAAGCAATTGCTTGGATTAGATTAAAGAGAAGGTTTTTGCAATTGCTTGGATTAGATTAAAGAGAAGGTTTTAGCAATTGCCCGGATTAGATTAAAGAGAATGTTTCAACAATTGCTTGGATTAGATTAAAGAGAAAGTTTAAGCAATTGCTTGGATTAGATTAAAGAGTAGGTTTTAGCAATTGCTTGGATTAGATTAAAGAGAATGTTATAACAATTGCTTGGATTAGATTAAAGAGGAAGTTTTAGCAATTGCTTGGATTAGATTAAAGAGGAAGTTTAAGAAATTGCTTGGATTAGATTAAAAAGGAAGTTTTAGCAATTGCCCGGATTAGATTAAAGAGGAAGTTTAAGCAATTGCTTTGATTAGATTAAAGAGAAGGTTTTAGCAATTGCTTGGATAAGATTAAAGAGAAGGTTTTAGCAATTGCTTGGATTAGATTAAAGAGAAGGTTTTAGCAATTGCTTGGATTAGATTAAAGAAGAAGGTTTAGCAATTGCTTGGATTAGATTAAAGAGGAAGGTTTAGAAATTGCTTGGATTAGATTAAAGAGAAGGTTTTTGCAATTGCTTGGATTTGTTTAAAGAGAAGGTTTTTGCAATTGCTTGGATTAGATTAAAGAGAAGGTTTTAGCAATTGCCCGGATTAGATTAAAGAGAATGTTTCAACAATTGCTTGGATTAGATTAAAGAGGAAGTTTAAGCAATTGCTTGGATTAGATTAAAGAGTAGGTTTTAGCAATTGCTTGGATTAGATTAAAGAGAATGTTATAACAATTGCTTGGATTAGATTAAAGAGGAAGTTTAAGAAATTGCTTGGATTAGATTAAAGAGAAGGTTTTAGCAATTGCTTGGATTAGATTAAAGAGGAAGGTTTAGCAATTGCTTGGATTAGATTAAAGAGGAAGTTTTAGCAATTGCTTGGATTAGATTAAAGAGAAGGTTTTAGCAATCGCTTGGATTAGATTAAAGAGGAAGGTTTAGCAATTGCTTGGATTAGATTAAAGAGGAAGTTTTAGCAATTGCCCGGATTAGATTAAAGAGGAAGTTTAAGCAATTGCTTTGATTAGATTAAAGAGGAAGTTTAAGAAATTGCTTGGATTAGATTAAAGAGAAGGTTTTAGCAATTGCTTGGATCAGATTGAAGAGGAAGTTTAAGCAATTGCTTGGATTAGATTAAAGAGAAGGTTTTTGCAATTGCTTGGATTAGATTAAAGAGAAGGTTTTAGCAATTGCCCGGATTAGATTAAAGAGAATGTTTCAACAATTGCTTGGATTAGATTAAAGAGGAAGTTTAAGCAATTGCTTGGATTAGATTAAAGAGTAGGTTTTAGCAATTGCTTGGATTAGATTAAAGAGAATGTTATAACAATTGCTTGGATTAGATTAAAGAGGAAGTTTTAGCAATTGCTTGGATTAGATTAAAGAGGAAGTTTAAGAAATTGCTTGGATTAGATTAAAAAGGAAGTTTTAGCAATTGCCCGGATTAGATTAAAGAGGAAGTTTAAGCAATTGCTTTGATTAGATTAAAGAGAAGGTTTTAGCAATTGCTTGGATTAGATTAAAGAGAAGGTTTTAGCAATTGCTTGGATTAGATTAAAGAGAAGGTTTTTGCAATTGCTTGGATTAGATTAAAGAAGAAGGTTTAGCAATTGCTTGGATTAGATTAAAGAGAAGGTTTTAGCAATTGCTTGGATTAGATTAAAGAGAATGTTTTAGCAATTGCTTGGATTAGATTAAAGAGAAGGTTTTAGCAATTGCTTGGATTAGATTAAAGAGGAAGGTTTAGAAATTGCTTTGATTAGATTAAAGAGAAGGTTTTAGCAATTGCCCGGATTAGATTGAAGAGGAAGTTTAAGCAATTGCTTGGATTAGATTAAAGAGAAGGTTTTTGCAATTGCTTGGATTAGATTAAAGAGAAGGTTTTAGCAATTGCCCGGATTAGATTAAAGAGAATGTTTCAACAATTGCTTGGATTAGATTAAAGAGAAGGTTTTAGCAATTGCTTGGATAAGATTAAAGAGAAGGTTTTAGCAATTGCTTGGATTAGATTAAAGAGAAGGTTTTAGCAATTGCTTGGATTAGATTAAAGAAGAAGGTTTAGCAATTGCTTGGATTAGATTAAAGAGGAAGGTTTAGAAATTGCTTGGATTAGATTAAAGAGAAGGTTTTTGCAATTGCTTGGATTTGTTTAAAGAGAAGGTTTTTGCAATTGCTTGGATTAGATTAAAGAGAAGGTTTTAGCAATTGCCCGGATTAGATTAAAGAGAATGTTTCAACAATTGCTTGGATTAGATTAAAGAGGAAGTTTAAGCAATTGCTTGGATTAGATTAAAGAGTAGGTTTTAGCAATTGCTTGGATTAGATTAAAGAGAATGTTATAACAATTGCTTGGATTAGATTAAAGAGGAAGTTTAAGAAATTGCTTGGATTAGATTAAAGAGAAGGTTTTAGCAATTGCTTGGATTAGATTAAAGAGGAAGGTTTAGCAATTGCTTGGATTAGATTAAAGAGGAAGTTTTAGCAATTGCTTGGATTAGATTAAAGAGAAGGTTTTAGCAATCGCTTGGATTAGATTAAAGAGGAAGGTTTAGCAATTGCTTGGATTAGATTAAAGAGGAAGTTTTAGCAATTGCCCGGATTAGATTAAAGAGGAAGTTTAAGCAATTGCTTTGATTAGATTAAAGAGGAAGTTTAAGAAATTGCTTGGATTAGATTAAAGAGAAGGTTTTAGCAATTGCTTGGATCAGATTGAAGAGGAAGTTTAAGCAATTGCTTGGATTAGATTAAAGAGAAGGTTTTTGCAATTGCTTGGATTAGATTAAAGAGAAGGTTTTAGCAATTGCCCGGATTAGATTAAAGAGAATGTTTCAACAATTGCTTGGATTAGATTAAAGAGGAAGTTTAAGCAATTGCTTGGATTAGATTAAAGAGTAGGTTTTAGCAATTGCTTGGATTAGATTAAAGAGAATGTTATAACAATTGCTTGGATTAGATTAAAGAGGAAGTTTTAGCAATTGCTTGGATTAGATTAAAGAGGAAGTTTAAGAAATTGCTTGGATTAGATTAAAAAGGAAGTTTTAGCAATTGCCCGGATTAGATTAAAGAGGAAGTTTAAGCAATTGCTTTGATTAGATTAAAGAGAAGGTTTTAGCAATTGCTTGGATTAGATTAAAGAGAAGGTTTTAGCAATTGCTTGGATTAGATTAAAGAGAAGGTTTTTGCAATTGCTTGGATTAGATTAAAGAAGAAGGTTTAGCAATTGCTTGGATTAGATTAAAGAGAAGGTTTTAGCAATTGCTTGGATTAGATTAAAGAGAATGTTTTAGCAATTGCTTGGATTAGATTAAAGAGAAGGTTTTAGCAATTGCTTGGATTAGATTAAAGAGGAAGGTTTAGAAATTGCTTTGATTAGATTAAAGAGAAGGTTTTAGCAATTGCCCGGATTAGATTGAAGAGGAAGTTTAAGCAATTGCTTGGATTAGATTAAAGAGAAGGTTTTTGCAATTGCTTGGATTAGATTAAAGAGAAGGTTTTAGCAATTGCCCGGATTAGATTAAAGAGAATGTTTCAACAATTGCTTGGATTAGATTAAAGAGAAAGTTTAAGCAATTGCTTGGATTAGATTAAAGAGTAGGTTTTAGCAATTGCTTGGATTAGATTAAAGAGAATGTTATAACAATTGCTTGGATTAGATTAAAGAGGAAGTTTTAGCAATTGCTTGGATTAGATTAAAGAGGAAGTTTAAGAAATTGCTTGGATTAGATTAAAAAGGAAGTTTTAGCAATTGCCCGGATTAGATTAAAGAGGAAGTTTAAGCAATTGCTTTGATTAGATTAAAGAGAAGGTTTTAGCAATTGCTTGGATAAGATTAAAGAGAAGGTTTTAGCAATTGCTTGGATTAGATTAAAGAGAAGGTTTTAGCAATTGCTTGGATTAGATTAAAGAAGAAGGTTTAGCAATTGCTTGGATTAGATTAAAGAGGAAGGTTTAGAAATTGCTTGGATTAGATTAAAGAGAAGGTTTTTGCAATTGCTTGGATTTGTTTAAAGAGAAGGTTTTTGCAATTGCTTGGATTAGATTAAAGAGAAGGTTTTAGCAATTGCCCGGATTAGATTAAAGAGAATGTTTCAACAATTGCTTGGATTAGATTAAAGAGGAAGTTTAAGCAATTGCTTGGATTAGATTAAAGAGTAGGTTTTAGCAATTGCTTGGATTAGATTAAAGAGAATGTTATAACAATTGCTTGGATTAGATTAAAGAGGAAGTTTAAGAAATTGCTTGGATTAGATTAAAAAGGAAGTTTTAGCAATTGCTTTGATTAGATTAAAAAAGAAGTTTAAACAATTGCTTTGATTTGATTAAAGAGAAGGTTTTAGCAATTGCTTGGATTAGATTAAAGAGAAGGTTTTAGCAATCGCTTGGATTAGATTAAAGAGGAAGGTTTAGCAATTGCTTGGATTAGATTAAAGAGGAAGTTTTAGCAATTGCCCGGATTAGATTAAAGAGGAAGTTTAAGCAATTGCTTTGATTAGATTAAAGAGGAAGTTTAAGAAATTGCTTGGATTAGATTAAAGAGAAGGTTTTAGCAATTGCTTGGATCAGATTGAAGAGGAAGTTTAAGCAATTGCTTGGATTAGATTAAAGAGAAGGTTTTTGCAATTGCTTGGATTAGATTAAAGAGAAGGTTTTAGCAATTGCCCGGATTAGATTAAAGAGAATGTTTCAACAATTGCTTGGATTAGATTAAAGAGGAAGTTTAAGCAATTGCTTGGATTAGATTAAAGAGTAGGTTTTAGCAATTGCTTGGATTAGATTAAAGAGAATGTTATAACAATTGCTTGGATTAGATTAAAGAGGAAGTTTTAGCAATTGCTTGGATTAGATTAAAGAGGAAGTTTAAGAAATTGCTTGGATTAGATTAAAAAGGAAGTTTTAGCAATTGCCCGGATTAGATTAAAGAGGAAGTTTAAGCAATTGCTTTGATTAGATTAAAGAGAAGGTTTTAGCAATTGCTTGGATTAGATTAAAGAGAAGGTTTTAGCAATTGCTTGGATTAGATTAAAGAGAAGGTTTTTGCAATTGCTTGGATTAGATTAAAGAAGAAGGTTTAGCAATTGCTTGGATTAGATTAAAGAGAAGGTTTTAGCAATTGCTTGGATTAGATTAAAGAGAATGTTTTAGCAATTGCTTGGATTAGATTAAAGAGAAGGTTTTAGCAATTGCTTGGATTAGATTAAAGAGGAAGGTTTAGAAATTGCTTTGATTAGATTAAAGAGAAGGTTTTAGCAATTGCTTGGATTAGATTAAAGAGAAGGTTTTAGCAATTGCTTGGATTAGTTTAAAGAGAAGGTTTTTGCAATTGCTTGGATTAGATTAAAGAGAAGGTTTTTGCAATTGCTTGGATTAGATTAAAGAGAAGGTTTTAGCAATTGCCCGGATTAGATTAAAGAGTAGGTTTTAGCAATTGCTTGGATTAGATTAAAGAGAATGTTATAACAATTGCTTGGATTAGATTAAAGAGGAAGTTTAAGAAATTGCTTGGATTAGATTAAAAAGGAAGTTTTAGCAATTGCTTTGATTAGATTAAAAAAGAAGTTTGAACAATTGCTTTGATTAGATTAAAGAGAAGGTTTTAGCAATTGCTTGGATTAGATTAAAGAGAAGGTTTTAGCAATTGCTTGGATTAGATTAAAGAGGAAGGTTTAGCAATTGCTTGGATTAGATTAAAGAGGAAGTTTTAGCAATTGCCCGGATTAGATTAAAGAGGAAGTTTAAGCAATTGCCCGGATTAGATTAAAGAGAAAGTTTTAGCAATTGCTTTGATTAGATTAAAGAGGAAGTTTAAGAAATTGCTTGGATTAGATTAAAGAGTAGGTTTTAGCAATTGCTTGGATTAGATTGAAGAGGAAGTTTAAGCAATTGCTTGGATTAGATTAAAAAGGAAGTTTTAGCAATTGCCCGGCTTAGATTAAAGAGGAAGTTTAAGCAATTGCCTTGATTAGATTAAAGAGAAGGTTTTAGCAATTGCTTTGATTAGATTAAAGAGGAAGTTTTAGCAATTGCTTGGATTAGATTAAAGAGAAAGTTTTAACAATTGCTTGGATTAGATTAAAGAGAAAGTTTTAACAATTGTCTGGATTAGATTAAAGAGAAGGTTTTAGCAATTGCTTGGATTAGATTAAAGAGGAAGTTTAAGCAATTGCTTTGATTAGATTAAAGAGAAAGTTTTAGCAATTGCTTAGATTAGATTAAAGAGAACGTTTTAGCAATTGCTTGGATTAGATTAAAGAGAAAGTTTTAACAATTGCTTGGATTAGATTAAAGAGAAGGTTTTAGCAATTGCCCGGATTAGATTAAAGAGAAGGTTTTAGCAATTGCTTGGATAAGATTAAAGAGAAGGTTTTAACAATTGCCCGGAATAGATTAAAGAGAAAGTTTTAACAATTGCTTGGATTAGATTAAAGAGGAAGTTTTGGCAATTGCCCGGATTAGATTAAAGAGAAGGTTTTGGCAATTGGCGGATTAGATTAAAGAGAAAGTTTTAGCAATTGCCCGGATTAGATTAAAGTGAAGGTTTTAGCAATTGCGCGGATTAGATTAAAGAGAAGGTTTTAGCAATTGGCGGATTAGATTAAAGAGAAAGTTTTGTCAATTGCCCGGATTAGATTAAAGAGAAAGTTTTGGCAATTGCCCGGATTAGATTAAAGAGAGGGTTTTAGCAATTGCGCGGATTAGATTAACCTGTTAACAACAATGGATTAACTGGAACCTTTTAAATCTAGTTTAAAATGTGCTTTAGCTTAATCCCTTTTAACTGTCAAAAATTAGGTTTGGGCGGTTTATGGCAAACTCTTTCTTGATGGGCACCCCATTTATTGCAATGATGAAATTATGTTGATTGGACGGGACAAACAAATATACTCACTAGAATGACACTCCACTTCACACTGAAGAGATATCTCCACCACAGCTCAAAAGTAGAAATAAAAATTTAGCTCCTTTCCTTCAACAACGTCAAGAAACCTTATCAACCACCGATTATCATGGCAAATAACACACTACCTGAGAGTCCAACGTTCAAACTCCTCGGCCTAACATCTACAGATAGCATAAATTGGAACAAGTACATAGAAGACATTGCTAAGGCTGCTGCAAAGAAAGTGGGCTCCCTCTACCATGCTAGAAAACTTCTTACACCTGACAGTATCCTATATGTCTACAAAGCCACCATCTATGCCCATGCATGGGGTATTGTTTCACATCCATTAGTCTCTCCCTCTCTTAGACAAGGTCCAAAAAAGAGTATCTAAACTAATAGGTCCCTCACTATCCAACAAGCTCCAGCCCCTGTCTCATCGCTGCAATATTGCATCCTTGTGCTTGTTTTACAAGCACTTCAATGGAATGTGCTCCGATGAACTTGCTGCTCTGGTGCCACTTCGACGTAAATACACTTGATCAACCTGACAATCAGCTAAGTCCCATCCATTCACTGTGAAGGTCCCAAGATGCCGGAGAGCCTTCCACTCTAATAGCTTCTTTCCTCAAGCTGCCGGCCTTTGGAACTCCCTCCTTGCTCCATGTTTCCCCGACTGTACCGACATGAAGAAATGTAAGACTAATGTGAACAAGCATCTTGCTGCACAGCTCCCAATTTAGGATGACCCCCTAAACTTTCACACTAATTCTCAGTAGCCTCTTACGTCTACAGTGGCAACTTGCCTTGTTTGGGGTTAACTAAGTTAAAAAAAAATAATTTTCATTTAGTGTTAAGCTTTGTTCTATTGGACTGTCCAGTATAACCTGTTAGCATTAAATAATTTTCAATATTCAGAATAAAAAAGACTTTGGCAAAGTGAAATAATATTTTTGACAAATACAACGTCATTTTGGTTACAGACAGGCATCCTCCCTCTTCCGTAATAATTCCTCACCCATCAAGCTATACCACCGTAAAAGAAATACAGTATAAAGCTAATTCGGGTCACATTTTTTTGTATTACACCATGTGTTAGATGAATTTGTACTAAAAACAGTTAACAAATACAGCCAAAAAATGTACTTTGTTACAAATACATTTAATCCTATAAAATAGTCCATTAGAGGTTAAGCTGACCTGTACAGCAAGTTAGGCTAAGCTGACCTGTACAGAAAGTTGGGTTAAGCTGACCTGTACAGAAAGTTAGGTTAAGCTGACCTATACAGCAAGTTGCATGAGGGCAGGAAGTTGATGTGCCACAGAAGCAAGATAGATCCTGTCTCTTGGATATTTGATGTTGAAGCGAACGGAGTGGGAAAACAAAAATATGATGAATTTGTACTAAAAAAAGGTAATAAATACAGCAAAAAAAATCATCATCATCATCATCATCATCATCATCATCATCGTCGTCGTCATCGTCATCGTCATCGTCATCATCATAGTCATCATCGTCGTCATCGTCATCATCATCGTCATCATCATCATCATCATCGTCATCATCATCATCATCATCGGTTTAACGTCCATTTTACATGCTGGTATGTGTTTGACAGCTTTTAAAAAATGACTTCCAAACTAACCTATCTCTGGATAGGTCCTTAATTATCCTTCTTTCTCTCAAGTCCGTTTTTATCACTTCCTTCTATGATTTCCTTGTGTACTGGACCTGCTACTTCAATTGTTCTACATCTACTGACCCAAGAACTCTCATCTATTCTTTCATATGTGGCCTTACTATCGAAGTGTCCTGTTTTGCACACATCTCCCTATACTGTCCAGATTTAACCTTCTTCTGAGGTCATCAGATATAAGCTTGTCTTTAAGACTCACATTACACATCCATTTTATAATTCTCATATCATTTCTCTCCATGCAACGCATGTCCTCAACCCTCACTGGCCAGTTTTCACTTACATACATGATCACACTGTGTACACATACCTGATACACTCTTTTGGTCGACAGTGATAACACTCTGCTGGTTAGTAATGACAGAAGTTCCCTAAACTTACTCTATCTATGCCTAACTCTTGCAATCACACTAGCACCTGCTCCACCCTGTGCTCCAATGATATCACCAAAGTAACAAAACTTCTCGACAACCTCAATAGCTTCGCCATCCAAATATACTTTATCTACATCAGAGTTCTCATCCATCTTTATTGTCTTACACTTGTCTTAAATATTTTAACGAATCAATCATCCAGGTTTCTCGAAAGAAACAAACAGGAATGGGTATGCTTTGGATACATTAATTTAATCTGAGCATGTAGCAACAAAAATGTTATTTAAAAAACTGACGGATTCACCAATGGCTGAACAGCGCCACTCATGCAAAGAAACATTTGGGCACATCTAAAAATGCTATTTCAAACTTCAGCATTACACACAAAAGAAAATGCTATTTTCAACCATAAACATGACAGACCAACAATAATGCTATTTCAAACTGAAGCATGACAGACTGACAATGCTATTCAGAACTGAAGCATGACAGACTGACAATGCTATTTCAAATTGAAGCGTGACAGACCACCTATTCAACGACCAATAAAATCTATCGTAGAGATGCTACGATGCATCTAAAAAAAATAAAAATGTCAAAATATTTTTTATTGATTTATTGATGATGCATTGTCGGTCGCAGATGGGTTAGGGTTAGGGTTAGGGTGTCCATTTCCCAGGAGAAATTCACTTTTTTTTAACCTTATTTTTTTAGATTAGGAAAACTTATTTTCATTGACCAGCTAACTAAGAATAGATTTCTCGTTTTGGCTTCTGTTTAAGGCATCTGAACCCATTTTGAGTTATTTAATATATATATTTATATATATATTTATTTAATATATATATATTTATATATATATATTTATTTAATATATATATTTATATATATATTTATTTAATATATATATATTTATATATATATATTTATTTAATATATATATTTATATATATATTTATTTAATATATATTTATCTACTAGTCGTATCCGTGACCCGTTGGGTCACAAACACTACCATTATGCTTTCAGAGTTTTTGCATTTCTTTTCCAATATACCAAGGTGGGTGTGTCAACTCCATTGAATGCTTCCAGTGAAAACAATTGGTCCACAAGAATTCTCATTTTGCTTTGTCTGCTTTATAGCATTGCAACCCATTTGAGGTTATTCAATCTATTTATTTACCTATATATACATACTAGACGTATCCGTGACCCGTTGGGTTACAAAAGCTACCACTATTTAATCTACTTTGATTTCAGTCGAAAATTCATAAACTCCAACATATCTGTTAACACATTCTTCGTGCGTAACTAAAAATAATAAGTCTCTTTACCTCTATATTATTATTATTGTTTACACACTAGTGTTAGTTACTTATCACATGAATCTAATCATAGGCACACGTTAGTTTGTCCCAACCGCCATCTTTGTTTTCCCAGTCAATAACCAACAACAACAACAACACCAAGCAAGGGAAATCACTAAAAACTTATCGTAAAGGAACAGAACTCTTATATTTTAATGCAAAGGGAGATAACTTAACAACTAGGAGTTTTCACACAAGTCATTATCAGTGACTGCTCACTGACAACAACCAGTAGTATTCCCTGGAATCTGAGTGACAAAACAATCATTGTGCATTATCACAACAGTCATTTACCACTGATTTATCGCTGGCACTGACTGCTGGTCTTCTGAATTTGAGTGGTGATAAGCCTACTCAAGGTTCTAATTCTCTCCATATTCTTCCAGTGGAGCTCTGGTTGCTTCTCTCCCTCCCCAGCCTTTCCATCTTCCTTGACCCTTCACGAACATAGGCTGGTACTACCGCATTTATTATTATTATTATTATTATTATTATTATTATTAACTCACTAGGAGTTCTCACGCAGGTCATCATCAGTGGTCGCTCATTGATAATAACCAGTGGTGTTCCCTTGAGTCTAAGTGCCAACAAGCCTCCCCAGATTTCCAGTACTCTCCATCTCTTCCGATTACCATTGCAAATGACTTTGCGTTATTGCAACAGCCGCTTACCATTGATTTTTCGCTGGTAACGGCCATTGGTTTTCTCTAGGGTTTGGGTGGCAATAAGCCTTCCCAAGGTCCCAGTACTCTCCACACTTCTTTCTTGCAGTTTCTGTTCATGCAGTGTTTTTTTCCCCCCCTGTGGTTTTGTTTTCTTCTTGTACTTCCATGTGACTGGTTACCATTCGTAGCTTATGTGGGTTGGTTTCCGCATTCGAGGATTTTCGTTAAGATTGCAGCTGTTTTGATCATTGCCATCCTTTGTATGTATCGCTAATTATCTTAATCTATGTTAACTTTAAAGAAATATAAAGAACATCCATGTATGGAGTACTGTTGTCATATTTGGGCTGGTGAATCTCTGTCCCATTTGAGAGTTCTTGATAAGGTGCAGAAACGTATCTGTAATTTGATAGGCCCTACCCTTCTCTTCTGCTCTGCACCCTTTTTCTCACAGACGTTATGTTGCTAGTCTCAGTCTTTTCTATAAATACTATATGGCATGTGTTCTTCATAATTGTGTGACCTATTCCCTGCTTCTTTTGTTCCAGCTCGTTTGTCTAGTGGTCTCCATCAATTCGCTGTTTTGATACCTTATTGTAATATAGCTTCCTATTCTAGTAACTACTTTCCAAGAACTGCAGGCTTATGGAACTCTCTTTCTGCTGACTGTTTTCCTCCTACGTATAGCCTTGGTCTTTTTCAAGACTAAGGTCAATAGGCATTTCCTGTCTTTGCGTTAATCATATTTCGTTCTTGTTAGCTCCTTACATCAAGTGGCTTCCTGCTTTGTTTGGAGCGATTTCCATTAAAAAAAAAACTTTACAGAATATTGTGTTAGTGCATAATTATTGTTTGCAACCAATTTAATTTAACAAAAACAATAACAAAATGGCGTTGTTTTTAATTTGTTGCATAAAAGTAATCCTCTCTTTTCAGAATGTGCATCGAAAATCCTATCCACATTCGTCATATTATGTTTTACCACTTTGTGAAAGGTTGAAATGCAGCAGTCATTTCACGATCTCAATGAATGTTATGATGAAAGAAACAGTCAATAAAAGCCAAGTTTAAAAGATGGTTCAGGACGTTCAGATCGGGCGATACAAATGAATTTCAAAATTTCAGAATCTAAACAAGTCGGACATTTTAATCGATGAATAACAGATAAGAAAAGTGGGCACTTCTGCATTTCAACCGTCACTTGAACTTAATTTGCTTTCCTCTTTTGAAGGCAGGGGCAGACAACCAACCGGAAGTAACCGAATTAGATGTTTTTATTCAAAATGACAATATTAACAGCGAAGAATAATAACAGCGAACAATGTATCGTTATTGAATATGAAAATATTTTATTTAATAATTTAAAAATTTATAAAAATAATAAAAATGTGTTTTTTTTATTGTATGAATTAAAACTTTCTCAAAATAGTCAACAGTGATTTTTAAAACGAAAATTTATCATTTTAATCAGTGATTTTTTTTATTGTATGAATTAAAACTTTCTCAAAATAGTCAACAGTGATTTTTAAAATGAAAATTTATCATTAAAATGAATAGTCAGTGATTTCTTTTATTGTATGAATTAAAATTTGATCAAAATAGTCAATTTAAAACGAAAATCCAACAAACAGTCAACATTGGTTTTTGACTCAGTGGAATGAAGGGAACTCTTCAATTATTAAGTCCAAGTGACGGTTGAAATGCAGAAGTGCCGAAAAGTGGCTACTACTTATCAAGGCTAAAAAACACTTGAGGATAAGGTTTAATGAAATGGATAGATTGAGAGTTAAATGATGAATATTATGAGAGGATTGAAAATCTCCACATACCACGACCAGAAAACAGCAATTCTTCCCCCTTTGCCAGAAGCATCGCTCATTGAATGTGACGACTAAAGGACAAAATAGTGAGGGAAGCTAGAGTTACGAGACTGAAGAAAGAAGATGGTGTGTATTACTTGGATTATTCAGATTAATGTTCTCATCTTGAGTGTTATCCTCACAACATTCTCGCCGATGTACCCTCCACCCTTCTTCAGGTGTATCTTGTCGAACTCGGGAATCCGTACAGAATTTCGAACGGAACCCTTTATTTAATCCACGAGGATAACTTGTTCCCGTTCCGTCAGCCATGACCGGGTAGAAGTCTTAAGTAATTCGCAATCGTATTCTTAGTATCGCCCGCACTGCTGATTGAACCTTCAACCTTCAGAAATTAAATAAAGGGCTCCGTTCGAAATTCCGTACAGATTCCCGAGTTCCAAAAAATACACCTGAAGAAGGGCGGAGGTTACATCGGCAGAAACGTTGTGAGAATAACATTCAAGATGAGAGAAGTAGTCCGAATAAACTAAATAATATAAATTATCAATCCTCATCTAAAAAATTCACAAACATAAAAGATGGCGAACACCAAATTTCAGCAACCGTGCATTTTTGACAACCGTGGAAAAGGACCAAAGCTTGACAATAAATATGTTGGCCAAAATCTTAAATGTGAACCATTCGACCACCGTCTCAAAAGTCTCGGAAAAGTATAAAACTTGGCTGGATAGGGTAAGGGTTAAGGTTAGGGTTAGGGTAAGGGTTAAGGTTAGGGTTAGGGTCAAGCAAGAAGACACAGCATTACCCAGGATTGGACGATGAACCCATGACAGTTTTTTTATTATTAAGTGTACATTTTGGAAGAAAGACAATCTGGGGCTTCTATGTATTTCAGCTCAGTATTCCTGATTGCAGAGTTTAGGATTTTCATTTCCCTCATCACAATTGCCTTCACTCTGTTGACTCTCTTGTTGCTGATCTCACATCCATTCTTCCTTATATCTTCAACTAGTGGGAAGACCCGGTGTTGCCCTGAATTGAATGAGGAATCCTATGTTCTTCTGCGCCCAGCCCATAACATCATATTACCTTTTTTTATTCTTACTTTTACATTTTTAAAATTCAATTTTTAGGGTGGGGGTAAGAATGTTCTCATAATTGCTGAATGGGTGTAACAATAATTTATTCACCAAAAGCAATAATTTATTCACCACAAAAACAATAATTTATTCACCACAAAAACAATAATTTATTCACCAAAAACAATAATTTATTCACCAAAAACAATAATTTATTCACCAAAAACAATAATTTATTCACCAAAAAAGATGGCAAATTTATTTCATAAACATCCTTTCTTTTCAGAATGCGTAGCGGAAATCCTATCCACATTCGTCCATATTATGCTTTACAACTTTGTGAAAGGTTGGAATGCAGCAGAGTCATTTCGCGATCTCAATGCACTTTATGATGAAGGAACAATCAGTCAAAGCCAAGTTGAAAAGATGGTTCAGGAAGTCCAGATCAGATGATATAAAACTTGCAGATGAAGAAGAAAGAGGCTGACCATCAAATTTAAACGAACAGGCACTTTTGGGAACCGTAAAATAGGACGAAAGCTTGACAGGAAGAATGTTGGCCGAAGACTTCAATGTGCACCATTCGACCATCATCCATTCAAAGAGCTCGGAAAAGTTTTGAAAATAACTGGGTGATCCCCCCCCCCCCCGAACTCTATGATAAGCCGGAAGAAATAATTGGTAGGAAATTAAAAAAAAAAAATCAGACTTCAATGTGCACCATCGTCCGTCGTCTTAAAAAGCTAAAAAAAAGTAAGAAAATTGGCATGAACGATCCTATAACATCAAAGCTGAACATGCCCGAATTTTCACAGATTTGTTGACAATAAAAAATGTATTTTTCAAAAAAGAACGTAATGATATCAATATGTAGTTCAAATTCTTCCAAATCTTTCAGCAGTGACGTAGCAGTCATAAACGTTGACATTTATTGCCCTAGCGAGGTGGTTTGGTCACACACGATGAACAATCAGACTCCAGGACGTACTAATTTTGACCAGACCTTTAGGGACTCTGCCCGGGGACCTTTTGGAATTTTACAGAGCAGATAGAGAGCTTCCAAGCATTCACAAAGAAAGACGTCAGACCCCCTCTCCTGCCTTTGTCGCCTAGACACTGAGCAAGGTTATCTTCACTTGAAGATATACTGCTCCAAGAAAATACTTTCGGCGGTCGATCTTAATTATTAATATTCCTTTTTTCACTGTTCTAACTTCTGGCAACCTACACTCAATGTTGCATAGCCCCTCTCCTGCTTGGACAGCGGCAGTACACGTTTCGTCTAGTGAATGAATTCTTTCTTCTCTGCCGTCGTCTGTTGTCTGCAATAAAAGCCATGTGATGCACTCCGAAGACAAACTCTTCTTTTGAATTCAATTCATTTATTACAAGCGTTGTTATTTCAACTGGGAATCATTCGCTACGTTGAGAGAGAGAGAACAATCACTACTTTATCGTAGTTAGTTAACAATGTTTTCTTAACTATTCATAGAGAGTGGGGGGAAGGATTTCTCGTGCCTGCATTCCCCTAAGGGAAATATCCCTTATCTTTACATTGTGAATCACACGTCCTCTCGGTTCGCTTTCCGAATCAGACTGACTAAAACTCGCTTCTCACGAGAACGAGTGACGTCACGGATCCTTTCTTTCCCACGCAAGGGCCTGCGACGTCACAGCCTCTCCAGGTGCAGACTGACCCTTGATCTGGGGTCTCGTCACACGGTAACCATGTCACGTCTGCCAGCTCCGACTGTGAGAACAAGCCCTGCTCTGCACTCGACTGCACCCGCGTTAATTCGCGCAAGTCAAACCAACGATTCCCAACAGATACGTCCATTCCCATAGGGCCATTATCCAACACCAACGGTGTAGGCCACTTAAATATATATATATAATTTGTTATCCATAGAAGGGCCCTTTTTTTTCTTTAGCGTCTATTTTGTTAGAGAATATTGTAGGAGTCGGTCTTACAAGTTATGTCAAGATTAGCTCTTATAGGTATAATTCAAAAATGTCTTTGTAAATTGATGTTTTTATCGTTATTTCTCAATTCATCCAGTTCATTCTTAAAATGATTTAAATTTTTAACCTGATTAAATGTTGCGACCTTGAAGGGCCGATAATAAACAAGACAACACGGTGGTATATTTATAATAGTGTGTATTTACAGAAGTACAGAATAGTATGTTGCAGAAAGACTGCTCTCTGAGACTTCCTCTTTACTTTTGAAATTGCTGTGACATTGAAGGGCTGATAATAAACAAGACAACACGGTGGTATATTTATAATAGTGTGTATTTACAGAAGTACAGAATAGTATATGTTCAGACTTTGTCGTAATCTCCTCTATACATGTCTATATGGAAGAGTCCATATATTCACGAAATAGGGTAGATCCCCATCACACCAAAACATGTTTTTTTTACCATTATTTCTCAATTCATCCGGTTCTTAAAATAATTTAAAAAATTAACCTGATTAAATGCTGCAACTTTGAAGGGGCGATAATAAATAAGACAACATGGTGGTATATTTATAATAGTGTGTATCTACAGAAGTACAACATAGTATTGATTTACTCCTCTCCAGGAGTTATAGTATGTTACAGAAAGATTGCTCCATGACTGTGTCAAGACTTCCTTGTAATCCCCCCTATGCATAGTGTCTGGAAGAGTCCATATATTCACGAAATAGGGTAGATCAACATCACACCATAACATTAAGCAATTTATTCTAAAAGTATATCACTGTGTTTGAAAGGAATTGTTTGGTAGATTTAGTTGTTTAAATCTTTCTTGCCAATAAATTTCCCGCATGAAGAAAAGATATTAAATAACCATACGTTTACTATCTCGTTGTGTTAAAGTATTGACTGGTGAGGAGGGTAGCTAGTCACCCAGCAGGATAAAGAAAAACCAAGAACTGACAAAGGACGGATGAACTCACTTTATTTTCATAAGCCAGAATAAAACACAGATAGAAAATATCAAAAGGTGCAAGTTTAGAATTGGGACGACATGAAAAAAATTTAAGAAATATCTTTATGATATATGTACCCATGATGGAAAGGATATATCGTATATCACAAAATCAAATAAATTGATGAAGTATTTTTTTTACAAAAGAAAATAAAATTTTATAGGTAAATGAGGATTGTTGATATATCGACGCCATATTGGTTGGCCAAAAAATCAAATAAATTGATCAAGTATTTTTTTTACAAAAGAAAATAAAATTTTATAGGTAAATGAGGATGGTTGATATATCGACGCCATATTGGTTGGCCAAAAAATCGAATAAATTGATCAAGTATTTTTTTTACAAAAGAAAATAAAATTTTATAGGTAAATGAGGATTGTTGATATATCGACGCCGTATTGGTTGGCAGACAAGGGAGATAACTCTTGACTCAAAAGTTTGAGTTTAGAAGCAGCCTTGGAAAAAAACGGCAGTTTTAACGCGAGCCAACAAAACAAATAAAAGGGTACACAAAACAAATATAAAACAAATAAATAAGATAAAAGCAAGATAAGTTACTCTTCTACCTACCTAGATAAATAAGTCTTGTTGTGTTTTAACTTATTTTAAAGTGTTTTTTAGCTTTAAACAAAAAACGTACGTCACGTCTGACCGCGTAATGTCGGCCATTTTTTTTTTTTCATTCTAAATTAATTTGATTTTCTTTTGTAAAAAAAACAAACTGCTTGATCAATTTATGTGATTTTTTTGTATACGATATATGCTTTCCGTCACAGGTACGTACATCATAAAGATATTTCTTAATTTTCTTTTTGTTCATGTCGTCCCAATTTTAAACTTGCACCTCTTTAAACTGTTAGGATCTGGTCATGTTCCCGACTATAAGCGAGTTCATAAAATCAAGCAATTGTTGCATGTAAAAAACAGAGTAATAATTAACAAACAAAAGGAGGTAGTTCAAATAAGGTTTATTGAACGTGTGTGTACGTGGAATGATGACGTGTGTGGTGTATGTATGTCTGTCGATGGAAAAACAGTTCTTGAAAAGAGTATGTGAAAAAATGAGTCCGGCATAGGAAAGTCCTTGAAAGCCGTATACAAAGAAAATGAGTTGAGAACTCTTACCGTTGTTGAACACGTGTTGACGGAGCGCTGGTGTCTAGCGTCGTTCAGCGAGGCCAGTTGAATAGAGAAGAGAATGGGATGGAGCGCTGGTGTCAGCGTCGTTCTGCGAGGCCAGTTGAATAAAGAAGAGAGTAAGATGGAGCGCTGGTGTCTAGCGTCGTTCAGCGAGGCCAATTGAATAGAGAAGAGAGTGAGATGGAGCGCTGGTGTCAGCGTCGTTCTGCGAGGCCAATTGAATAGAGAAGAGAGTGAGATGGAGCGCTGGTGTCAGCGTCGTTCTGCGAGGCCGATTGAAAAGAGAAGAGAGGGTGATTTTCCGTTTACACCGGTTTTTATAATCAGAAAGGCAGATAACTCTAGTGTCGCTTTTCAGTGCCACCTGTCGGTGAAAAAGCGACACCTAACGGCCAACCGGTGCAGTTATGTTTGAAAGGAGGAGGTAACTGCTACAAAACGCTTCGATCTACTTTGAAATTTAATTTGTTTACCATATTCTAATTGCAATTTTGTTCATTGTTCGTTTACTGACATCATAAAAAAAATTCTAACACAAAATGGCGTTTCAATAATTTTTAAACAAATGATTCGATTTTGTATTTTTATAGTTTTGATTTTCTCGTCCGTAATTTATGACAAAATTATATCTCTTCCATCTCATTGTATTAACAGTGTTGATTGGTGAGGTGAGTGGCTAGTCATCCAGCAGGATAAAGGAAAAAACAAGGGTACTTCTTGAAAGATATGCACAAGTGAAATATGGCAGTTCAAAATAAATTAACAGGAAAACTCTTTGATATACTTACGTATCAAGTAAAAATAGATATCTACAACAAAAATTACGGAAAATTTTCGAGTATAATTTGAATTTAAAATAAAAATCAGTTTTATTTTATATTTCTGATTCTACATTGGCCTAAACCCATTTTACGTCTTTAATTTAGAAGAATAACGTAAATGGAGAAAAGTCAGTTTGTCATTTCTCGTAAACGTAGAATCTGAAATATTCGATAAAACTGGTTTTTACTTTTAATTAAAATTCTACCCGATAATTTTCCGTAATTTTTGGTGTAGATATCTATTTTTTCCTGATACGTAAGTATATCAAAGAGTTTTTCTGTTAATTTATTTTTAACTGCCATATTTCATCTGTGCACCAAAACAAGAACTGAAAAAGGGTGGATGAACTCACTTGATTTCTATGAACCAGAATAAAACACAGATAGAAGATATTAAAAGACTCACAAATGGTGCCAATAAAATATGGTAAAAGTCATAGTAATCATTTCTCTATTAAATCCAGTGAGTTTTCACCCCACTTGAAAGATCAGCACAACATCTTCCCCATTAGCATCCCATCCTTTTGGGTCTCTAACTAAATAAATTAGGCTGCTAAGCGCCTGAGGTTGAACCAATTTAATGGGGGTTACTAAAAGAAATTAGTTTCTACTTAAGAAACACTTTTACTTTGTTTTTTGTTTTCTCATTAAGTGTTTTCTGTATCAGTAAATAAAGTAATTACTTTGCGTGCAAAAATAAAATACGCTGACATATTTTTCATCTTTATTTTGCATACTTCAAAGACATCAAGCAAAATTTTATTATGTTATTTACTTTGCATGATATAAAAAAACATAAATAACACTAAACAATCAAACATTTTGAAAATTTTGCAAAATTCAGAAGGTGCAGGCCAAAAATAGCCGGTAGGGCTCCACGGGACTCAAAATCCATCATTTTTCGGTGAAAATGTGGTTTCATGCGACATTGCAGGTCCTAAAACTTCCTCAAAAGCTATGAATGGATATAGATGGTTAAATCTGATATAGTACTTTAATTTAGGACCATTTTCAAGCTGTGAAAGGGTTTTCATGAATGTAAAATAGCCAAAAACTAGTGGCCTGCACCTTCTGAATTTTGCAAAATTTTCAAAATGTTTGATTGTTTAGTGTTATTTATGTATAAATGAACACAAAAAAATACTACTCGCATGAATCTGAAATTTTCACCCATTACGTCCCACCCCTAATGATATGAAATTATTTGCGTTTGAGTTATTCTTGTGAAAGAAGCCAAAATCCATTCCCGGAAGAAAATATAATGAATATATGGAAAATCTGATGGAAATCGAAACGTTATATTTCCAAGGAGATGGGAAACGCGATTTTACTACTCCTGTATAATGAATTTACAGTTTCTGCTTTTCCTTGGAAATGTAATCTTAAAATTCTTATCAGACGTTTTATATAATCATTATATTTCCGGAGAGAGGGAGGAGCTTATAGTGTTTCTTGTAATTTCTGTTTCTTTGGTTCATTTTTGTGTAGTGATAGCTGAGGCCGGTGTAATTTATTGGGGGGGGGGGGGGATTATGAAGTGCAGTTTCTTGCAGTTTCTGTTCCTTGGCTCTTGTTGTGGTGTTCTTCGTGTGGTTTTCTTTTCTCCGTTGTAAATTCCTTGTGACTGGTTAGTCTTTGTAGCTTATGCATGTTAGTTTCCACATTCGAGGATTTTCCTTAAGATTGCAGCTGTTTTGATCATTGCCGTCCTTTGTATGGTTTTGATAGTCCCTTTGATTCCAATTTCTCCCAGTCTTTTCTCCAGATTTTTTGGGATTGTTCCTAGTGCTCCTACGATTATTGATATTATACTAACTTTCTTCATGCTCCATATTCGTTTCAGTTCTCTGGCTAGTTCTGTGTATTTACTTCGTTTTTCTGTGTCTTTGATCTTCACTCTGTGGTCGATTTTACAGATTTTTCCTTTTTGTCTATTATAATAACATCAGGTCTCCTTGCTTGTATAAGTTTATCTGTTTGTATATCTATTTCCCAGAGGATTTTGTGTTTTTCGTTTTCCAGTACTGTTCCTGGTTTATGTTTGTACCATTTGTCTGCATATTCGAAATTCAATTGTTTGCACAGTTCCCTGTGTATTACTTTCCCAACACAATCATGTCTGTTCTTGTATTCTTTTTGAGCAAGTTTGCTACATTCATTAATTATATGATTTATTGTTTCGTCTCTTTGTCCACACAGTCTGCATTTATTGTTTGCCTGGGTTTTATCTATTTTAGCTTTAATGTAGTTTGTTCTAATCACATTGTTCTGTGCAGCTATCAGTAAAGATTCCGTTTCTCTGTTCAAGTTTCCTTTTCTTAGCCATGTCCAGCTATTTGCATTGGTTTCTTCTCTTTTGAGTCTTATGAAGCGTCCATGTAGTTGTTTTTCTTCCCATTGTTCTTTTCTTGTCTGTTTGTGTCCAGTTTCGATGCTTCCTGCATTGTTCGTTGGGATGGTATCTCTTGTTGGGGTGATCAGTTTTTCTGTGTTCTGGTTTATGTATTTCTCCAGCTCTTTTTTATTGTCGTCCACACAGTCTTCTATACTTATCAGTCCTCTTCGCCCTTCATTTCTCTTCACGTAGAGTCTGTCTGTATCGTCTTTTGGATGTAGTGCGTTGTGCATAGTCATTAATTTTTTAGTCACGGTTTTCTTTAGTCCAGCTTATGAATGGTCCAGAATATCTTATTAGTGATACTGCCAAGGTATTTATTCCTTTGATAAGGTTTCTGCTATATAATTTTGTTTCTAAGAGCTTTCTTGTTCTTCTCAGGTATTCTTTTCCAATCTTCTCTTTCATTTCTGTTGATTTGATTGTGTCTGCTTTAAAAATTCCAAATATTTATAGCTGTCTTGTTCATCTAGCACCCTCATCTGCTCTTGATTGGGTAGTTCCATGCCCTCAGTCGTTTCCAGCTTTCCTTGTTTTAATCTCTAGCAATGCACACTTTTCCATTCCGAATTCCATTTGAATGTCCTAACATTTTTTTAATTTTCATATTTTAGTGAATACCTGTATTTCTTCTTCGTCCCACAAACAAAATTGTTTTTTATTTATTAAAGAATTCTTAAATCTTTCCCAACTTCCTTGGAATATGTTTTCCTATTATCATTAAATGAACTATTGCTCTGATGATCAGCAAAGTTAAACTAAAGACTATATATTTCTCTCGACTTTGTTGTGAAACGCGCGTAAGATGTAGAGTAGGTATTAAATTTGGAAAAAATAAATGAAAATAATTTTTGTTTGTGAGACGAAGAAGAAATACAGATATTCACCGAAATATGAAAATAAAGAAATTGTAAGAATAAATTGAAAATTATGGATTTGGATTGAGTTTTCCTTTGGTGATTTGAATGCAAATATATGTTCGCATCAATTCTCGAGCCAGTCAGCCTAGACAGAGGCGACAATCGCCGACTTGACGACATGACACTCTCTGCTTCTCGGGGCCCGGAAAGCCATTTATATGGGATGCCACTTGCTCTGACCCCATCATGCTGTCAAGAATTGCAGAATCTACTGTCAATCCAGACACCTCAGATCAGTTCGTTGAAACCAGAAAAAAAAAGATGGCGTAGATTATTAGTCTGTTCGGGTAAGGTTCATTTTATATTGATACATCATCTACTAGGGATCGCAAGAATAAATAAAAATAAAACGATAATTCTCAAAACTGGCTAAAAATCGGTTTGGGCGGAATTTAAAAAATGTGCCCCCCCCCCCCTCTCTACACGCACACTTTTTTATTAAAAAAAAAAAACAGATTTTTATAAGATGATCCCTATAACCGAAACCGGTTTTATAAAACATATTTTTATAAAATGATCCCTATAACCGAAACCGGTTTAATAAAACATATTTTTATAAAATGATCCCTATAACCGAAACCGGTTTAATAAAACACATTTTTATAAGATGATCCCTATAACCGAAACCGGTTTAATAAAACACATTTTTATAAAATGATCCCTATAACCGAAACCGGTTTAATAAAACACATTTTTATAAGATGATCCCTATAACCGAAACCGGTTTAATAAAACATATTTTTATAAAATGATCCCTATAACCGAAACCGGTTTAATAAAACACATTTTTATAAGATGATCCCTATAACCGAAACCGGTTTAATAAAACATATTTTTATAAAATGATCCCTATAACCGAAACCGGTTTAATAAAACATATTTTTATAAGATGATCCCTATAACCGAAAACGGTTTAATAAAACATATTTTTATAAAATGATCCCTATAACCGAAAACGGTTTAATAAAACATATTTTTATAAAATGATCCCTATAACCGAAAACGGTTTAATAAAACATATTTTTATAAAATGATCCCTATAACCGAAACCGGTTTAATAAAACATATTTTTATAAAATGATCCCTATAACCGAAACCGGTTTAATAAAACATATTTTTATAAGATGATCCCTATAACCGAAAACGGTTTAATAAAACATATTTTTATAAAATGATCCCTATAACCGAAAACGGTTTAATAAAACATATTTTTATAAAATGATCCCTATAACCGAAAACGGTTTAATAAAACATATTTTTATAAAATGATCCCATAACCGAAAACGGTTTAATAAAACATATTTTTATAAAATGATCCCTATAACCGAAAACGGTTTAATAAAACATTTTTATAAAATGATCCCTATAACCGAAACCGGTTTAATAAAACATATTTTTATAAAATGATCCCTATAACCGAAACCGGTTTAATAAAACATATTTTTATAAGATGATCCCTATAACCGAAAACGGTTTAATAAAACAGATTTTTATAAAATGATCCCTATAATCGAAAACGGTTTAATAAAACAGAATTTTATAAAATGATCACTATAACCGAACTGCTTGAGAACATAGTTAAGATAAGACAACTCGGGAATTTTTATTCTGTATCATTAATATCTGCAGGAAGAAAAACTGTTGGAAGGGGTTGTAGCAAGAATAACATAGACATCATCCCCTACTAGATTGCGAAGTAGAAAGTTGACCTTATGCCATACTTTCTGCAGTCTCGTAACTCTCGCTTCCTTTATTTTGTCCTTTAGTCCTCACATTCTATGAGCGATGTTTCTGACGAAGGGGTGGGAGTATTGCATCTAACACTTAGTGTTGGCTAGTTTTTGAACTTGAAGTAAGTTTTTTTTTTTTGTTCTTTGGCTCCTTTCATCAAGTGGCTTCATGCCTTGTCTGGAGCGACTTCCATATACAAAAATGTCGATTTTGTACTCGGTTCAGATGTGGTAGCCGTACTTTATCTTAGGGCGTATCTGCCTCTTATACAGGTAGAGGACAGGAGTCAGTTACTTTCCGGAGCAATAGAATGATCCAAGCATTCTTCTAGCAACCTAAGCAACTGATTTGATGTAATAAATGTAAAGTGATGAAAACAATCATATTTGTGTGCTGGCAGTCGTGCACCAATGTGGCAGCTGTGCAGCCGTGCACCCGTGCAGTTTAACAGGGATGCTGCTCGTTGGTGAAACAAAGCTTCCTGGGTAGCTGGTGCCGAGCCAGCAGTCGATGTGCAACATATACCTACCAAACGTTAAAAGAGACGTCAACACGTCGGCAACGCCGTCAAGATAAGAGAGCACGTGTTTCTGACATGGATATTCTCGCTCATGAATTTGTGTCTACATCAGAGTTTTTTTGTTTTTTTTGTTTGTTTGTTTCTTTTTTTTTTTTTTTCTATTTTGGTGAATATTATTCTCGATACCAAACAAATAACATTTTCTTTTAAAAGATTCTTGATCTTATTCTCCTAGAAAAAATGTCATTAAAAAACGATTAAAATGGCTGCCTTCTTTGCGAATAAATGAAAATGCATTCTGGTGGATTCAATTTCCTAATTACATTATTTTGAAAATAGGATTTTAACAATTCCGTTTTATTTTACGCTATTCAACTAATAGAAAATAAAAAATATTAATTCAATTCTTGTTGTCGCGAGAAAAACGACAGAGAGAGAGAGAGAGAGAGAGAGAGAGAGAGAGAGAGAGAGAGAGAGAGTGCTCAATATCCTAGATAGAGCAGGTGTTTTTAAATGCCGCGTTGCCCGGGAGCAATAACTCCACTGTGTTTAAAGTGGTGTGTTACAGTGTTATATACTAGACAAGAAACTCGATGTTGGTCTGGGGCAATGAAATAATAATACAGTATTACATTTGGTAATTGGTGTATGTTAATCAAAAAGTGCTCAATATCCAACATTGAGAAGGTGTGTTTAAACAGTGTATTGCTCGGGAGAAAGAAGATTATGTAATTATCTAATATTACACTTGGTAGATGCTGTATCCGAATGTGCTCACTACTAATAGATAGAGCAGTATTTACACCTTATACATGGTATATGTTCAATCAAATAATGCTCAATGCTTTAGATAGAGCAGATGAGTGTAATAATATAATATTACACTTAGTAAGAGATGTATACTGAATCGGAAAATGCTCAATACGGTAGATAGAGTAGGTGTTCTTACACTTGGTCAGAGATATATGCTGAATCGGAAGGGATCAATATCCATTATAGAGCCGGTGTATATAATAATACAGTGTTACACTTGATACGTGGTATATGCTGAATCGGAAGGTACTCAATACCCTAGGTAGAGCCGGTGTGTGTAATAATACAGTAGTTCATTTCTTATGTGGTATATGCTTGATGAAAAAGGGGACGACAAAAAACTCAGTGTTGCCCGGGAATACACTAAAACAAATATAGATTTCATTATCTTATTAAGGGGAATGGAGGAATACAAGAAACTCAACGTTGTCCGGGAATGCATTGAAGCAAATATACATTTCATTATATTTTTAAGAGAGGGGGAACAGAAACTCAGTGTTCCCCGGAAGCAATAATTTTGAAATCGAACGCTCAAGTAAATTACTTATTATTATTATTATTATTATTATTATTATTATTATTATTATTATTATTATTATTATTATTATTATTATTATTATTAATATAACTATTATTTTCATAACTATTAATTATTATTAGTATTATTATTATTATTATTATTATTATTATTATTATTATTATTATTATTATTGTTGTTGCAATACCCGTTACTGTAGCATAGCAGTTACCTCCTCCGGTAGTGTAGCAGTTACCTCCTCCTTTCAAACATAACTGCACCGGTTGGCCGTTAGGTGTCGCTTTTTCATCAACAGGTGGCGCTGAAAAGCGACACAAGAGTTATCTGCCCTTCTGATTATAAAAACCGGTGTAAACGGAAAATCACTTTCTTGTCTATTCAATTGGCCTCGCAGAACGATGCTGACACCAGCGCTCCATCTCACTCTCTTCTCTATTCAACTGGCCTCGCTGAACGACACTAGACACCAGCGCTCCGTCAACACGTGTTCAACAAAGGTAAGAGTTCTCAACTCATTTTCTTTGTATACGGTTTTCAAGGACTTTCCCATGTCGGACTCATTTTTTCACATACTCTTTTCAAGAACTGTTTTTCCATCGACACACATACATACACCACACACGTCATCATCCCACATACACACACGTTCAATAAACCTTATTTGAACTACCTCCTTTTGTTTTTTAATTATTACTCTGTTTTTTTACATGCAACAATTGTTGATTTTATGAACTCGCTTATAGTCGGGAACGCGACCCGATTCTGACAGTAGCATCAAACAAAACACAACTCTGTTTCTTTATTCTTCACCACCAGCTGGTGTAAGTTGGGTATACACATATATATATATAATTAAATATTTCTTTGTTAGCAAAAGTTCTTTGGCATTATTGTTCTTTCCCTTGTCTTACGAAGTAACCTCTTTCTTTACCTTGACGGCGGTTGATTTTCGACTCTACCCAACGTAGGTTATTTTCACGGAAACCAGGGAGAGTGATTTACCTTGCAACCTAGAGGGACACACGACAATACGTTATGTAGCAGTCTGCTTCCGTAATCTAGGAAAGGCTTGTGATCCCACGCCAGTTGTTTACGGCAATTCGGGTGTGGTGAGAATACCTCTCTTCGGGGCTGACCCACGACAAGTTTTTCTCTATATCCTCCCAACTCGATCTCTGCTACGTAAGCGCTCATTATTCCTTCGTTTAAAACGGCCGTTTTAATTTCTGACTTTGCACTTTGGGTGCCTTCTTCTTCTGGCCTCGTGCACCTGACGCTTTTAAAGGTTACCGAGTCTTTTTTTTTTACGACGTCATACTCCGAAATGAACTCGTCAACCTCACACACCTGGGCTCGTTCAAAGGTCACAGATACATTTCTGTAGTTCTTTTAGCCTAATTGACAAGCTATCTAGTCTTCGGCTTTTCTTCATTATTGCGGGGTTATGCCCTTAACCTCCCTGTGACGTCTTATGCGTTATTACTCAACATGTCTGCATTATTATTTTACATTATTATTATTATTATTATTATTATTATCATTATTATTATTATTATTATTATTATTATTATTATTATTATTATTTTCAATGCATTAAAACAAGTGAGAGGAATGAGCTGGGCGGATGAGAAATAGGGGATTCGGGAGAGGGAAAGGAAAAAAACAAGGGAGGGGGAAAGAGAGAAAGATTGAGAGGGTAGGGAGATAGACGCTTTAATATAAAGATGTTACACACACTTTTAACCTCTTCTGTTTTTTTTTATGGCCCCGGGCAACGCTGGGTAGCTCTGCTAGCCTAATTATAAAGATAATCAATCAAAAGGAGGTAATTCTGTTAATTTGGCCCTGACTTCGTGTCCATTATAAAAAAAGATCTTTCTTTTATCTATTTATGTATTTGTGGTTTAAAATATAAAGGAAAATTGGATGTAGCTTACCTCATCGTGGGAGGAGGAGAAAACATGGCGGCCATGATTGAGGTCACTAGAAAGTTGGATATTATTGTTGGAATAATTGTTATCCGCCTGATCTGAAAATGCAATTACAGTTTTTATTACTTGGCCACTGAGAAGTACATTTGAAATATTTCACAAAATAGATCAAAGGAAACATTACTTTAACTTTATCACCCAATTTCAATAAAATGGTAAATAAATGTACAACAAATGCACTCGGTGTATTACTATATTGTAGAATTAGTTGGGATACTCATCCCATGATGGGTTCATAATTTTGAGACATCCTTAGATCCTTGAATCAGTACAATATTTTGAACCCAAAATTCCAATGTTCACCCTTAATTGTCGAATTGGCCACACACATATCCCTATATGCTAAAATGTCCAGTTTCCTCCATTTTGAATCCTGATTATTGAGAATATTTTTACTATAATTTCCGTTTCGGAATTTTTTAGCTGAGGATTGATAACTTGTATCATTTGGATTATTCGGACTACCATTCTCATCTTGGCTGTTATATTCGCAACGTTTCGGCCGATGTAATTCATCACGTTCTTGACTGCTTGCAACATGCGGAGGTCCCAAGATGCCGGAGAGCCTTCTACTCCAATAGCTTCTTTCCCCGTGCTGCTGGCCTTTGCAACTCCTTCCCTTCTCCCTGTTTCCCCGACAGTACTGACATGCAGAGGTTTAAAACTAATGTAAACAGACATCTCGCTACACTGCTCCCAACTTGGGGTGACACCCAAAACCCACACCCAAATTCTCAGTAACCCTTTACGTCTACAGTGGTGGCCTGCCTTGTTTGAGGTGAAATATGTTAAAAAAATTTTTTTTTAAAACATGACTAGTATCAAGCCTTTGGATCGGACCGCATGCAGCACATGAGACGTTGCTTGGTGTTGCCCACCCCAGAGTCCAGGACACTCGGAACACCTTAACCCTTAAATACTTTTTGTTTCCAAACATAACTCAATCCCAAAACCAAAAAACATCTTAACCCTTAAATACTTTTTGTTTCAAATATGACACATTCCAACAAAATGCCTATTTAATATAATATTCAACGAAAATGTGTCAATCTTCAACTCATTTCACATCTGCAACGAGCCTGTTGGCAAGTGTGAGTAGGTATTAGTATGATGTTGCATCATCACACCTGCTAAATAAGTAATCAGTATCTTCGATGTCACGGGCGAGTGAGGGTATGATATTATAGATATAATAATAAGGTGTTTTCTGTTCATGCATGTATAATATGCATTTTGTTTTGTTTATGCTGTGATATTACGGTCAAAAGCAATTTATATCTTTTTCTTCTATATTTTATATGATATTATTTTTTCTACCAATTATGTCATTCGTTGCAAATTTGCAACATCATTTAGTTTGATTCAATAATTTTTTTTTCCAAAATTCATTTATATAACTTCATATTACCCTTATGAAACGTTTTTCATCTGATAAAATTTTTCAAACCAATAAAAAAAACTACACCATTTAAGGGTTAAGTTGACTCAATAAATTAGTCAAAGATTTTCCAAACTCTCGTGTTAGAGCTTCTCCCCGCTGAGGAGGATATGCAGGTAATAGAGGGGAGTTTGAATTACCTGCTAGACATCATCCTTGAGTATCTCCGGTCTCTGAGAACAACCTGACATGAGGATACTTCACCCTAAAGGTAAACCCTGACCAAATATTCAAAACAACATAGTATCCTAAGCCCAAATAAGATCCCCTCGATATGGCTATGCACTGGCTTATATGATTTTTACTGATTTATCCCAATGATCTCCTCTGATGATAAAAGCTTGCATTTTTGAAAATCCATGGGTTAAGGAAAGGAAAAAAAGTTTATTTATATATTCCTTGTTTAAACTACTTTACGATACAATAAATATTGTTCTTTTTCCAATTTTTATTCTCATCATCAAATACTCCGCCATCCTGCCTCAAATGTCATTCCGTTTTGGGATTTTGCTTTGAATGCGGCGTTGGCCTAAGAACATAATTGGAAATAGACATTATAAATTTCCGGGAAGGCTGCTTCTCTCTTCCTTGCGCATCAGTATAATTACTAGGAACTTTTCCCCATCCTCTCATATATATGTTTACACTTCTATGTCCAGTGTTGTTGTTCTATTCTTTGCTATATATTTTTTGTTATACTACATTCACTATTTCCTTATAATTCCTGTTCTTTTCCCCCCATAGGAGGTTTTTATGAGAATTTTTTCTTCCTCTTAAATTGTCCTTGTCTTATCTTCCTCTATAATCTTCCTTCTACCCTCTTACTCTCCAAAAACCTCTGTAAAAAACCTCAATCCTTTTCAACTTTTATTTTCTAATTTTTTTTTATTTTTGTTCTTATTTTTCATTTTTTTAATTTTATTTTATTTTAAATTTTATTTTTATTTTTCATTTATTTTTTATTCTTTATTTTTATTTTATTTTTATTTTTATTCATTATTTTTATATTTTTTATTTTTTTATTTCCTATTTCTTTATTTTTATATTTATTGACTTTTTTATTCTATTTTTTTATTTTTATTTTATTTAATTTTGTTTTATCTTATTTAATTCTCAAGTCTCCTTTTTAAAAAGAAAAAATCTTTGGAAAATTTTGCGTTATATTTTTTTTATATGTACCGGTGATTTGTTTATAAGTATCATTGTGTTTTTTCCTTTCCAACATATTCACCTGTGATTCTTTCTGTCAGCGGATGTCTCTCTAGAACGAGTTTTTTTTATTTTCTGTAAGACGTGTTGCTATAGGCGTTGATGAAGAGACGTTTTGGACCAACTTCATAAAATTATAAAAATAAAATAAAGTATTTCCAAACTGTTTTGGAAACGATCGTATGCCATAATGGACTTGATGTTGTAATTCTTGGAACAGTAAAAGTAATGCTTTTATTCATTAAATGTTATATATATATATATATATATATATATATATATATATATATATATATTTATATATATATATATATATATATATATATATATATATATATACACTCTGAGTGAGTTTAATAACAAGCAGTACAAATAGCTTCATGCAAAAATCCAAACACAAGTTTGTTGATTACTTTAACTGCTTGTGTAAATTAGCCGCCGACTCGCTATTTACAAAGTTAAATTCCTCTTTAATTATTAGCCAATTCCCTATGGCCGAGGGGTTAACGCTCTTGACTGCAAATCAGTGGCGATTTGTGATCGGAGTTCGCGCCCGCCGACCGTTGAGAATTAGCTTCCTGCACTGAAGATTGCGTTAGCATGAAACATCGATGTCTGTAGGTAATAAATAATTAATATTTATTTATAAATATATATATATATATATATATATATATATATATATATATATATATATATATATATATATTTATTTAAATCACCGAAATAGTTACATGGTAAACAGCTGATTATCCCCGTTTTAATATTTCACGCTTAAGTTAAGATCCCCTGTTTTTGTTTTACTGTTAGATACTTGAATCTCCTCCCCTTTTTTTAAAATGAATTTTCCAACGAATGCTAAGTCTGTGATATCTTGGATTTAGTTAGTTTCTCTGGGAATTTAAACTGCATTTTCCCTTTTTTCTTTTATTTTTGTTTTAAATGACTCAAAGTTTCTTTAGACTATATATATATATATATATATATATATATATATATATATATATATATTTAGGAAGCATTTTCTCTGTAATAAAAATATTGTTCAATATGACAGACAACTTATGTCTGGATATCCTTGTGTGGATCCTTTCTATTTGCTGAATCAGGTTCTTTGTTTCGGTGAGGAATTGGCCGATGAATCTGCTACAGTTATGGCAGATTCATATATATATATATATATATATATATATATATATATATATATATATATATATATATTAATATGTTTCTATATTATCTACCTATCTTTATAATAATATTTTTTCTATCTGTTTCCCTTTTCCTCTCTAAATCTACAAATGTCCCCCATTGCAAATATTCTAATGTTCTAGAATATTCTATGAATTCTTTTCAGAGTTTTTTTCCCCTTCAAATGCACTCTAATGGCAAACAAAATGAAAAAAAAAAAAGCATTTATCTTTTTTATTACAAAAATGTTTAATTAATTAACTTGCCAGCTGTAAACAGAACTATTTCCTGGTCATTATCACAAAGCTGTAAATGTGTGGAGTAATCTGCCTGGGCGTAAGAATAAACATATCTCCACCCTGTGTACGAGTCTTGTTTTCTTGACACTGCAAGTGAATCCTAATCTAAATAAATATCATAACATTACATTCGCCACTAATGATTCTTTCACACAAAGTTCTTATATGCCAATTTAATTATCCATCTCGTTTTATTTACCATTTCTCCAGGGGAGGTTAGACACAAGTTCAGGTATTAAGTCGAAAAGACAGGGCACTAGGATTAGCACACTCTGGCCTACAAAAATTGCCTGAGCAGCCCTGTTGGCATTCCTTGGTTGGGGCATCTCAGGCGTTTAGCGATAAACTACACCGTTCTCAAAGAGAAGGTAAAGCCTGGGAGGGTGAACCTCATGAGACTGAATAGAACCATACCTCAGGGTGAAGGTAAAGCCTGGGAGGGTGGACCTCCTGAGACTGAATAGAACCATACCTCAGGGTGAAGGTAAAGCCTGGGAGGGTGGACCTCCTGAGACTGAATAGAACCATACCTCAGGGTGAAGGTAAAGCCTGGGAGGGTGGACCTCCTGAGACTGAATAGAACCATACCTCAGGGTGAAGGTAAAGCCTGGGAGGGTGGACCTCCTGAGACTGAATAGAACCATACCTCAGGGTGAAGGTAAAGCCTGGGAGGGTGGACCTCATGAGACTGAACAGGACGATACCTCAGCCCGACAACAACAAAGTCACTATCAGACTGATTGCCGAGAACGTATCCCCCGACGTGTCTGAAATAAATTGATTCAACTTATTCAAAGGAAACATCTTATATAGGATTCACAATGACAGCTCTCTCTTTCGCAGATTTTTGGGTAGTAGCAAAGTGTAGCATCTGTTCTGTCTTCTGCGAACGAGGGAAGGTCCTTCTAGACTGAGGCAATTTTTATTTTTGTCCAAATCCAGAGTAACCCTTTTTTGGGAGCTGGACTTTTACCCCACATTAAAAACGGACCTTGTGTCTAACTCTGCTCTCGTGGAGAAGGCAAATAAATAGGGACTGACTTATCATTTATACAGCAACATTTTATTCAAAAACCACACAAAACCCTACAAGACAGATCCTGTATATCATCATCATCGTCATCATCATCATCATCATCATCATCATCATCATCATCATTATCATCATCGTCATCGTCACCATCGTCATCATTGGCGCCATCATCATCATCGGAATCGTCACCATCATCGTCACCACCACCACCATCATCACCACTATCATCATCATCATCATCGTCATCGTCATCGTCATCGTCATCGTCATCGTCATCGTCATCATCATCATCATCATCGGTTTAATGTCCGTTTTACATGCTGGCATATGTTGCACGGCTTTTAGAAATTGATTTCCAAACTAACCTATCTCTGGCCAGGTGTTTATCCCTCTTTCTCTCAATTTCATCCTCATCACTTCTTCCCATGTATTCCTTGACCTTCTTCTATGGGCTGAATCTGCTACCTCAACTTGGTCTACATATACTGACCCATACATTCATCCAATGTGGCCATACCATCGAAGCCTCTAGTTCTACCTGCATCCCTCTATACGGTCAAGATTTAATCTTCCTCTGAGCTGTCTTTAACACTCACAGTATACATCCATCATATCATTCTCATATCATTCCTCTCCATGCAACGCATGTCCTCAACTGGCCAGGTTTCATTTCCATACATCATCACACTGCATACACATACCTGATAGACTTCTCTTGGTCGACAGTGGTAACGCTCTGCTGGTTAGTAATGGTAAAAGTTCCCTTACTCCATCCACTACTAGTCCTTACTATCACACTAGCACCTGCTCCACCCTGTGCTCCAATGGTATCACCAAGGTAACAAAACTTCTGAACAACTTCAATTACTTCACTATTTACATATATTTTCTCCACATCTGAGTTCTCATCCGTCTCCATTGTCTTACACTTCTTGCACAGAAACTGCTTATCATCTACCAACATACCAGTAGTTCCAATGCACTTATTGCGTGTACTCAATGCTTGCAAATACCACAAAAAATTGAGTTGTACCTGACTCCCTTTCCACAAACTGAGCAGCGGAACTTTCCTCTTTCTGAGGGATTTCCAACACTACAACCACTGATTATCACTTTAGTCTTGGTGACATTCACTCTCAGACCATTACTTTCCATAGCCTGGTGATACCAGATCAGGCTGCCCTGTGGCTCCCTGAGACGAAATTCACCTACATTGACGTTTTTTTTTTTTGTTTTTTTTTTGTTTGTAAAACTTAATTATGTTCTACAAAACCAAAAACAAAAACAACAGCCCCTCTCCCTTTCTCCCTCCCCTTTTTTATTTTTATTTTTCCTACCCTACTCCCGGTCCTGGATATGACCTGAAACTACATCCGATGGTGAGATCCGGCTTACGGACTTTGGGGAATGTGGAGCCTCCTCTTAATTACCATTGCTCCCAGGTCCACCCTGACCCGGAGTGGTAGTACCTGTTAGGGTCCCAACTATGGGTTAAATAGAAACAGATATTAAAAGGGGAAAGAAACAAAAAAGAGAAGAAAACAAGACCAGATTCGGCATTAAATAACCCAAAAAGGGTTGATATGCCGTAAAACAAAACTACCAAACTACCAAACCTTTCCATAGCAATCCTCCAATTCTTTAACTTAACAAGTAGGTCTTCCATTGTTTCACAGGCAAGTACTAAATCATTGACATACAGCATCTCTTCCGGACAACCAATATGGAACTCTCTGAACAATGCTTCTAAGACACAAACGAAAAGCAATAGACTCAGTACAGAACTCGGATGTACTCCTACTAATACTAAGATATTTTTTCAAAACAATTACAAAAAATATTTTGGAACTTTTTAGATAAGGCTCGATAATTTTTATTATTAGAATTTTTCGGACTACTATTCTCATCTTGATTGTTATTTTTATATTTTGATTGTTGTTTTGGCCGATGCAACCTTTGATGTTATTCAGGTGCATCTTTTCAAACCTGAGAATCTTTATGTCGAACTCGGGAATCTATACGGAATTTCGAACTGAATCCTTTATTAAATCCACAGGAGTAGATTGTTCTCGTTCTGTCAGCCATGTCAATAGATAATTAAGTTGTTCTTAGTTATTGTCGCCCGTAGTAAGGATTGAACTTCCGATCTCTAGAAGACTGTCACTTAGAACTGATAGTTAATCAATGCCTTTAACCGTTACGCTGTTGGATAATGGCCCTATGGGAATGGACGTATCTGTTGGAAATCGTTGGTTTGACTTGCGCGAATTAATGTGGGGTGGACTGGCAGTCGAGTGCAGAATGGGGCCTGTTCTCACAGTCAGAAATCACAGATGTGACAGGGTCGCCGTGTGATGAGAACCCGGATCAAGGGGCGGTGTGCACCTGCGAGAGGCTCTGTGACGACACAGGCCTTGCGTGGGAAACAGAGGGATCCGTGACGTCACTCGTTCTTCGTGAGAAGCGAGTTTCGTCAGTCTGGGGTTTGGAGGCGAACCGATGAGACGTGATTGTTAAAATGTAATTTACAACAGATAAGGGAAATATTTCCCTAAGAAAATACAAGCGAGAGATATCCTTTCCCCCCTCTACGAGTGATTAGAAAATAATTGTTAACTAACTACGATAAAGTAGTGATTTGCTCTCTCTCTCCTGACGTAGTGAATGGCCCAGGCCGATAAATAACAATGCTTGTAATAAAACAAATTGAAAGTTAAGAGGATTGTTTGTCTTCGGAGTGCGTCATGAAGTTTTGTTGCAGACAACGAACGGCGTGGTTCACGGTAGGAAGGAAGGAAGAAAGAAAGAATTCATCCACTGGACGACACGACCCTCTACACAGCGAGGGAGAAATCTAAAGGTATGCAAACAATATATGAACTATGTGATTTATGATGTTTTAAAAATGACGAGTATTAAATGTGAACTGCCACGGCCCTTTCAGGGACGAGTATGTGAAGCGAGTAAAGCCACGGCCCTTTTGAGAATGACGAGTGTACGAAATGCGTACTGCTGCGGTCCAGGAGGAATGGGCCATGCAACAACGCTACATGCCCAGGATCCAGTTCAAAATTTCGTAAAGATTCACAAGTTTACATAGATGCACTCGAAGAAGATTACATCGGCCGAAACGTTGTGAAAAAAACAACCAAGATGAGATTAGTAGTTCGAATAATCTTAATTATAAAAATTACAAAAAAAATAGTACATTTTAGACGCCATCTTTAAAATATGACTATAAGACCTTACTTTTTGCTAGTTATTATAAATAGTAGTAGTAGTAGTAGTAGTAGTAGTAGTAGTAATGTTACAATGTTGAACTCCCTGTGACACGTCGAGTTTGTCAAAGGTGCTTCATGCCAAATTTAGTGCAATTCTGTCTCATAGTTTTGGGAACCTATACTTGTTATTAGTAGTATTAATACAGGATGGTCGCTAGAAAAAGCGGGAAATTTGAGGTTGTAAACTTTATTGTTTAAATTTTATTTTGTTTAAATTTTATTGTTTAAATTTTATTGTTTAAATTTTATTTTGTTTAAATTTTATTTTGTTTAAATTTTATTTTGTTTAAATTTTATTTTGTTTAAATTTTATTGTTTAAATTTTATTGTTTAAATTTTATTTTGTTTAAATTTTATTTTGTTTAAATTTTATTGTTTAAATTTTATTGTTTAAATTTTATTTTGTTTAAATTTTATTTTGTTTAAATTTTATTGTTTAAATTTTATTGTTTAAATTTTATTTTGTTTAAATTTTATTGTTTAAATTTTATTGTTTAAATTTTATTTTGTTTAAATTTTATTTTGTTTAAATTTTATTGCGTCTGGCTTATTCAATTCTTCGATTTGCAC
>OY744528.1:21241504-21271504 GCA_963556195.1 Sepiola atlantica
CAGAATTAAACATAAAAGTTGCCAGTAAACATTAACTTCTTTACAGGGTTAGGGTTAGGGTTAAACGTGTCATTATCACTGACCACCAGAAAGCAACTCCTTCTCGCACACCCTTACACATTGGAAGGGCATAGGTGTCAATCATATGCATGCATAAAATACACAAACACCACACCTTACGCATAAAACTTTCCTACCCTCCTACACCCAGACAGTACTATACTGGAATCTATAGCAGGCAAGCTCAACCTAGATTAACCCTAACACTCCCATCGGCTAGACGTGTATAGAAAACCAACCGTCTACACACACATCTTACCAAATATTAAATGTTTACATACACAGATTATAGTGAAATAATTTGTAATAGTACACACACACACACACACACACACACACACACATTTACTCATTACACATGCAAATATACCTCTGAATTATTAAAATTATACGTAAGGACAAATCTATCTCAAATTGCACAGTCATTTAAAACAATTTGAATTTTTACTATATTTAACTGGGGTTTAATAGATAAATTCATACTCCGTTAATTAGAAGATTTAAATCGGTTTTTACTAAACCTCTTGACAAAAATAATATATAGCACTTACATGCATCAAAGAGTATATCCACAAACTATACAACAATTACGCAATTAATACTAAAATCAAACAAGCCGATAAAACGGTATTGGAATTCTAAAAATTATTAATTCATCCTTACTAACGTATTAAAATAGTGGAACTGAAGTTGATATTATTAGATATATTATTCATTAATAGCAATTTAATTATTAGTTTAATTACTAACTATAGTCTAGTTCGATTGACTTGCTAAATTCTACAGTCAACACAACCATTTCACTGCTGTTTATAAATTCAAATTACTTATTAATTAATTAGTTAGCTTAATTTAATTATAATTATTAAAAGATTAAACGTAGTATTAGTTGTATACTTAATCAGGAATGTTTTAATTGTTATGTCATACCAGAAAGTAAGTTTATTAAAGTTTCCTTATGGAATGTTATAGAGAATTCATTAGGTTATTACTATATTTATCCAAGGTGAACTGTTTGAAGTGTCTACAGCTAATACCTATTTCATCCCTTTGATTCAGTAATTTATTTTTTATCAGGGAACGTAATAATAGCCAGTTTTTCATTAAGACAATGAAAACAGGTGAGGTTGTGTAGTGTCGGGGTTGAGACTTTCTTCAAGACGCTCTATTTCAGTACAATTACTTTATTATTATTATCCCTTAAGGGCCATATGTGTTTTGATAATAATGTGTAACCTTTCTTATGCAGGTTATTAAAAGATATTTGGTGGTTTCTGTATGTAGCCTTAAAATCAGTATCTGTACACCCTATGTAAAATATTTCCAGACTAGGATTATTTTCTAGGAACACTGTTTCTAAATAAACTATACTTTTCGTTAAACATTTTTCTTGTAGCGAACATTCATTTTTATCTCTACCGTTTCATTCATTATTGTTGTTATAATTATCTTGTGTATTATTAATTCTATTATCATTACGGTTTAAGATATATCTATTATGGCTCTTACTAATTTTTTCTAAGTTTAGCTAAGTTTAACAGTATTTTTATTAAATATTTTATGTAGAGGGATGTTTGCAGGAAAATGCCGACTTAAAAGATTAAGAAACATATGTCTAATTTTGGATTTAACTAACAGATTAAACGGGGGTGTATACCAAATAATTTTCTAGTTTCTATTTTTCTTTTTAATGCTCCTGTTATTTCTGCCGTGATACTCAATCTTAGTGTTAACATAACTACTGTTTTGTAGAGCGTTATTGTATGCATAACTATTGCTATTCAAAATTTCGTCAGTCCAGTAATTATTGTTAATTATATGGCTAATTGACATTGGAATATGTTTAATAATAGAATAGGAGTGATTTGACCTGGATAAATATAGTAATTATCTAGTGAATTCTCCGTAAGATTTCATAAGGAACTCTAATAAACTTACTTTCTGGTATGCTATAACAATTAAAACATTCCTGATTAAGTATACAACTAATATATATTAGTTTAAATCCTTTAATAATTATGATTAAATAAAGCTAACTAATTAATAAATAGGTAATTTAAATTAATAAACCGCAGTGAAAGGTTGTATGGACTTTGGAATTTAGTAAGTCAATCGAACTAGTCTATAGTTAGTAATTAAGCTAATAATTAAATTGCTCTTAATGAATAATACATCTAATAATATCAACTTCACTTCTACTATTTTAATATGCTAGTTTATGTAGTAGCTCAATAGTATATAATACAACTAGAGCTCATAATTTAATATCATATAATCATAGTTATTCAAATTGTTTCTGCTCATTTCGAAAATATACATTTTTCTGATATACAAAATATCATAAACACTCACGAAAAGGCTTCATTAGTGTATATTCGCTACAGTCAGGCTAAACAAATCAAAATGCATCAATATTCATTTAATTTATAATATTTTGTATATCATGAAAATGTATATTTTCGAAATGGGCAGAAACAATTGTCTGATAATAAAGTGTTTTGGGATGAAATCTGGAATGTTTTCTGAATAACTATGATTATATATATATATTTATTTATTAATTTTGGTACAGAAAAATAAGTACAACATTCGTACCGTCGGTTTCAAGCACAGAAGGACTTAGCCATCCGGCTCTCTTCAGCTTCTGTTGTCATCTGTTTCGGAAATGTGAAGTCACGTGTCATTCTCGTTTGGACGCGTTATTTGCTTAGAGTGTTCTGTATGTTTGTTTAAGTTTAGTGTAAGGAAGGTTTAATAAGGTTTGAAAAAAGGGGAGTGTGAAAAGTAACAGTTTAGATTTAAACCGGAGAAGATTTAAAGAGATATATAAAAAAAAAATATTTCTATATAAATCCCGTGAGCCAATATTTATGAGTAGCGCATATTTGGCCGTTACTGTTTTGGGGGTTTAATGATGTGTCTTCTAAAGAAATTAGGGAGAGAAAATGGGGTTAAAGATTATACTTATGAAGAGATAAAAAGGTTAAAAAGACAACATTAATTTCAAATTTAAATCCTGGATTAAAGGACTTTAAATCAATCGCAAAGGAATTTAAATAAAGATATCATCCGGGCGGTCTAAGGGCAGTAACTCTGCAGGGTTTTTGAATGATTTGCATTCGGGATTTAACATTATTAACTAAGTTATAGTGAAGGTAATAATATT
Organism: Sepiola atlantica; assembly: GCA_963556195.1. NCBI lineage: Eukaryota > Metazoa > Mollusca > Cephalopoda > Sepiida > Sepiolidae > Sepiola > Sepiola atlantica. Next base: position 21,244,731 of record OY744528.1, read on the forward strand.
GGTATACTGATTAAGACTCGTTTAGAGATAAGAGTAAGGATTGGGTCGGCAAGATTGAATCTGTTTGGGGGATATGGCAGATTAGCACTATGACCGAGAAATGGTGGGGATTTATGGGAGTAATTATAATGTGAAATGGGGGTGTTACCCTCTTAATGACTGGAGAAATATTTTTGGGAAAGTTATAATTATTGCTCTAGATATGGACTGATTTAGGTATTTGTTCCTATTTTTTAAATTTTATTTATATTTATGAGTGGTGATAGTTGGGAGAATTTTCCGGAGTAGAAGTCGGTATTTAGTGGGGCAATTATGGGGTTATGTATTTGGCAGAGGGGGGGGTGTAGCTAGGCCTTTATGTGTATCGATAAGTCCAATTTATGAATAGTGCTTGTCTCCTGTGGATGCATCCCTTAAAGATTTCATCGCGAATATTCAAACAGACTGTATTTGGGTCAATGATGGCCCTTGATATATGTTATTTTTCAGCGTCACACAGAATGCCGTATTTGCCTTGTTTTTGTATCTGAAGGTGTTTCTGTGTGCGTATAATCTTTGCTTGAAACTTCCCTGTGTCATGCCAATGTATTTTTCTGCTCTACCGGTAGTCTGGTTTGTGACAGTGGCTTCATATACGAGGGAATCGATTTTGCAATTCCCCTCTAGGGGGCAGTTGTTTTTGTCCTGGCATGAGCAGCCTGCGTTTGCAATTGCTTTGGGCTCTGCAGAGATGAATTTTTCTTATAGATGGGACAGTGGAGTAGCTAACAATAATAGAATTTCTGTTAAAAAGTTTGTGCAGGTTGTGTGTGGAGGGGAAGTGTTTGTCGAGTAAGTTGAGGAAAAGGTGGCCTACCCTTGTCTTGGTATTGGTGGAATAGGGTGGGGAAAACCAGATCACCAACCTCCTTCTATTGTGGCTCCCCGTGGTTGGTCTCGGGTAGGGATGTATGAGATCTCTTCTCTGAACGCGCTGTCATTGAGCGCTTTGTTGTAATAGGGTGCTGCCTGGTTGAAAATGTTAGGACTGGATGAGAGGTTTGAAATTCTTTGGCTAATATTATTGACTAAATTTTTTAAAACAGTGGGGGGGGGGCAGGATCCCTTGTGTATGTATTGGAGTGTCTCATTGGGTTTGTGGAAAGATTTTTGTGTGTTGTTTGTAAGGTTCAGTGTGGTATTTAGGAAATCTACTTGGTCTAAATTTGTTTTAATGGTGATTAATTGAGCACTCTGCTGGGATTTTTCTTGCTATATTACAAAGAATTTATTTACATGTATATATATATATAACAGCATTCATAAATAAATATTAAATTATTTTTACCTAACTACGACGTTGTTTCAAGCTTATGCTCTCATCAGTGTAGGAGGAGCAATAACTTCAGACGGTGCAAACTCGGTTCACAGAGTCAATCCAGACTTTGCACTCTTTCTCTCTATCCTCAATGCCATAGGAAATTATCATGTGACACGGGAGAAACTAAGTAATATTTATACCAAATACGGTCGGCCATAAACACCAGACAATCAAAAGGGTTCAACAAACTTAATCAGAATTTGATTTATAGCTTAAGTGGATGTCTGTTTTTTTAATACTTCTCAACAGTACTTAACTTTTAATCTCTCAAAGAGACATTTCTAACAATATGCGTGAATAAATATTAAATTATTTTTACCTACATACGACGTCATTTCAAGCTTACGCTTTCATCAGTGTAGGGGAGCTATAATTTCAGACGCTCACAAGGCGCGAACATGGTTCACAGAGTCAACCCAGACACCAAATATATATATATATATATATATATATATATATATATATATAATGCTATGGTGTGATGTTGATCTACCCTATATCGGGTGTAGATGGACTATTCCAGAGACTATGAATAGAGTGTCATAGCAGTCATTGATGGCAGCCATAGTCACAGACTTTCTGTAACATACTATTTCTGTACTTCTGTAAATACACTCTTGTAAATATACGACCGTGTTTTCTTAATTATTATCGGCCCTTCAAGATCACAATATATATATATATATATATATATATATATATATATATATATATATATATATATATATATATAAATATTTAATGAATTAAAACATCACTATTATGGTGTACGATCGTTTCCAAAACAGTTTGAAAATACTTTATTTAATTTTATAATTTGATAAAATTTATATATATATATATATATATATATATCATGGACGACGGCACCGGAAGGGCAGGAGGGGGGGGGGGGGGCTCAAACCCACCCACCCCACTTTTTGACTTGCGCCCCCCCCCCCACTTTACGGTCATCAATAATGAAGTTATATATGCATGTATTTAACCAGCCCCCCCCCCACTTTTTAGGAGAACCCACCCCACTTTTATAACTGTCCCGCCGGTCCTGTATATATATATATATATATATATATATATATATATATATATATATATATATCATTATTATTATTATTTCATGTATCCACATAAAATGTTATTAAAGGATATCATTTTTATAGAAGGATATCATTTTTATGCATAAATTTTCAGTATTTACTTCAACAGTGCTCAATACGTGAGTAGAGCTAGGTAGTAAGTCATGAAAATATATTTATGGCAATTCAGCTACACAGAGGCTTCCGCGTTTTATCCCCGAGAGGAATCGTCAGGCTTAAATGCATTTTAGCCTGGGGCAATCGTCAAGCTAAAATGCATTTTAGCCTGACGATTCCTCCCGGGGATAAAACGCGGAAGCCTCTGTGTAGCTTAATTGCCATAAATATATTTTCATAACTTACTATATATATATATATATATATATATATATATATATATATATATATATATATATATATATATAGTTAGTTAGGGATGTGTATATGTTAATATATTCGTATGTACAATATTAACTCCAAAACTAATTAATCGATCATTATGAATTTTAGAACACAGCTGCTCGGTGTAAGGGGTTCCAATGTAGGCTATATTTAGTTCAGTTTTGTTTTATACAAAGGGGCAAAGAGGGAATGGGAGCCTTTCATGAAAATTCCGATTTTTGTGAAATTTGAATAATAAGCATTAGACATCAACTGAAAAATATTCAACAAATTTTCTTTTCTTTTTAGAATTTTAAAAGGTTTTTCGGCTGCATAATGTAAGCACCACCTTCATTTAAAAATGTTAATATTTCAGATTTGCATTGATCCATAGCCATTAGACACCAATTAAACAAGATATCCTAAAATTCAATTTTTTTAAGGTTCTTTAAGCCTTAAATTTCAGACATTTTCTAGAATTAAAATCATGTAATGGATTTTGATCAAAATTGGAATAATGTTTTAAGACGTGAGGTTTAGTATAATTATATCTTAATAAGGAGACATAAAAGTGGTGCAAAACTTTTCTGCTCGGGGGGTGGGGGTGGAATTGGTTTTACTCATCCTGACACGGGTATTCCTCTAGTATATATAAAAGAAATCTTGTTTGTTTATTCTCTTTAGGATAGCAAACATTTCAAGTCAGGCCTTTTCAAATAATTTCATAATTGGACCCTGAAACAAAACAAAAAAAAAGCAAAGTTACATAAACCTTTTAAAAGTGTGTCTGTGTGTGTTGTTGTGTGTGTATGTGTGTGTGTATGTGCGTGCGTAAGTGCGTGTTTGTGTACGTGCGTGCGTGCGTGTGTGTGTGTGTGCGTGTGTGTGATAAATATTATCCCATACTTTTTCAAGTTTCAAATTATTACTCCCAGGCAACGCTGACTTCCTTGCTAGCTATAAATTTATATTTTTCAATTCAGGCTAAAAATCTAACCTTTGAGAGGGAGTGGCTAAAGGCTGTTTAGTCCTTGTTTTTTGGGGGTATTTTTGGGGGGAGGGGAGGGTGTTAGTTTCCCATTCTCAAAGAAACACCATTTAGCTCTAATCCAAGCCACAACATTCCAAGTCTCCCTAGAGTTATAAAAATAAATGAACCACAAATAATTCGTCTAAGGATGGCTCTCTTTTCCAAGAACTAAATTCGAGACACACCCTCATTTCTGGGATTCTTTCTCTCTGGATATTATTCTCCTTGTCTCCAGTTGTTTCCCAAAAGGACTTTCTTCAGAATGATAATTCTTAGAAAGGATATTGATTCTTGTTTCATTATATTAGAGTTTGTTGTTTTAAATCTCTCTCTTTCTCCCTCCCTCCCTCCCTCTCCCTCTGTCGTTCTGTCTGTCTGTCTCCCTCTATCTATCTATCTATCTATCTATCTATCTATCTATCTATCTATCTATCTATCTATCTATCTATCTATCTATCTATCTCTCTCTCAATTTCTCTATCTATCTATCTCTCTCTCTCTATATATATATATATATCTATATATATCTATATATATATATATATATATATACAGGGTGGGCAAAAATAAGGGTCCTATTTTTAAAAATTCATAACTTTTTTATTTATTGATTTAAAAAAAAATTTTTTTTAGAATAAGTAAAGGACCCCTTCCGAAGCAAGCATGAGCCGTATTAGCCCTGAGGAACGTACCCTCATTTAGAAAACATTATTTTTGCTTAAAAAACTCAAAACAGTGTAAAAAACAATACTTTAGTTTTTGTAAGTTTTAAGAAGTGTTTTTCGGCTAAAATTTGTTTTGTTTATTTCAAAAAATCTCGGAAGGGTCAGTCTACACACACATAAAGTTTGGTGAGTTTAACTTTTGTTTTGTGGAAGTTATTCAAATTCAAATTATTCAAATTTAAAGATAGGATCCTTATTTTGGCCCACCCTGTATATATATATATATATATATATATATATATATATATATATATATATCTATATATATATATATATATATATATATATATATATATATATATCTATATATATATATATCTATATCTATATATATCTATCTATCTATATCTATATATATATATATCTATATCTATATATATCTATCTATATATATATATATATATATATATCTATATATATATATCTATATATATCTATATATATCTATATATATATATATATATATATATATATATATATATATATATATATATATCTATATATATATATCTATATATATCTCTCTCTCTCTATATATATATATATCTATATCTCTATATCTCTCTCTCTATATATATATATATATATGGTTTCCACCTAACATAAAAGCAATACTCTCTCATAAAAAGAATCGAATCCTTTTGATTATTAGTATCGTAATAAAATGTGAGCAAAAACATTTCCTTTACTATGATATAATTTCTTCTAGTAGCAAATTCGGTGGCTCAGTTGGTAGAGCACCGGACACCAACCATTGGGCACCGGATGTTGAATCTCACTACGTCTAGACACACTCATGAGTGTTAAATAAACGAAACAGTTGTTTGTGGATGACTATAGTCAATATATATATATATATATATATATGGAAAAACAAATTAAATACAGGAATAAATCATCAAGAAAAGTATTTAATTTGTTTTTTCCGTTTGTCTTTTTCACACATCTTGTCTTTCACTGCATTTCATTTTATGATATATTGTGCATTTTATCCTCAACATAAGACACAAAAATCAGGCAGACACACACAGAGACAGAGTTACTATTTTATATATATATATATATATATATATATATATATATATATATATATGTATACAGTGCTGTTCAAAAATATAATGCCAGAATTAATTTACGCTTATGGAGTTGTTTAATCGTTCTTATGTCCTAATCTTATGAATTTATATTGCGCATACGATCAGTAAACTACCCTTAAATTTTTGGATTCAATTTTTAAGATTATGTTTGCGTATTGCAGATAATTACAAATGAGCATAAAAAAACCTGTTCATAAATATAAGGCCACATTCATTAACTCAAAATAAACCTTTATTAGACACAAAAAAAACTTTTAAACACATTTAATATTTAGTATGACCACAGGATAAGAGGCATTGAGGTGTGGGGTGGATGGCGCTGGCAAATAAAAGGAAGAAGGAGGAGACAAAGGCAAGTAAGTTGGGGGTGGGAGTGTGAGGATGTAAGAATCAGAGGATGAAAGGGGAAGGCAACTCAAACCTGTTATTCAGAGTTGGACGAAATTTAGAGATTAGAATAGCTTCCGAAATTTGAAGCTAACCTATATTGCGGACGGAGTTGAGAATGCGGACACTAATAGAGCGATGTGTGTTGCCACATGATATTAAGTGTTTGTGGAAGGAAGAAATGTAGGTGTTTATTTATAAATAAATATTAAATTATAGTTTTACCTACAGACGACGTCATTTCGAGCTTTTTTCTGTCTTTAGTGTACAGAAGTGATAATTTCAGATGGTCAAAAGGCACGAACCCGGTTCACAGAGCTACCTTTGGAATTTCATGCTTTCACTCTATCCTCGTGGCCATATCAAATTACCACGTGATACGGAGAATTTAAGTTATATTTATACCTATATATATATATATATATATATATATATATATATATATATATGTATGTATGTGTATGTATGTGTATATATATATGTATGTGTATATATATATATCAGGACCGGCGGGACAGTTATAAAAGTGTGGTGGGCTCTCCTAAAAAGTGGGGAGGCCCGGTTAAACACATGCATATATAACTTCATTATTGATGACCGTAAAATGGGGGGGGGGTGTCAAAAATGAATATTAAAAATCCTCATGTCTGAAAAGTTTGACTGTTCGGAAAATGATGGAATGTTCAAATAGCTATGCATCTCATAAAGAGATCAAGTGTTAGCCCCAGTAAGGAGCCGGCCCCTTGATTTCTGAGAACTAATTGAGCAAAAATAAAAAAATAAAAAAAAGGAAAAAAAAAAAACACATACACACCAGCTTGATTGATTATTTGGTGTGAAGAATAGGGTGTAAATCCAATTTTCCACAGTACCACACCCTTACTTATACATTAACCCTAACCCCCTTACTTATACGCTAACCCTTACCCTAACCCTAACCCCCTTACTTTTACGCTAACCCTTACCCTAACCCTAACCCCCTTACTTTTATGCTAACCCTTACCCTAACCCTAACCCCTTACTTTTACGCTAACCCTTACCCTAACCCTAACCCCTTACTTATACGCTAACCCTTACCCTTACCCTAACCCCCTTACTTTTACGCTAACCCTTACCCTAACCCCCTTACTTATACGCTAACCCTTACCCTAACCCTAACCCCCTTACTTTTATGCTAACCCTTACCCTAACCCTAACCCCCTTACTTTTACGCTAACCCTTACCCTAACCCTAAACCCCTTACTTATACGCTAACCCTTACCCTAACCCTAACCCCCTTACTTTTATGCTAACCCTTACCCTTACCCCCTTACTTATACGCTAACCCTAACACCCTTACTTATATGCTACACACTCAATTATGATATTAGCGCAACAAAACTGTTCAGCCTAAAATTTAGTTCCGATCAAAATGATATTGTATTTCTGTTAACAGTAACAGTCATTCCTTGTCCCAATCCAGAGTGTCCCTTTAAAGAAAAACGACCTTGTGTCTAACTCTGTCCTCGTGGGGAGGCAAGTAAATAGGAAGCAGCAATGATTCGTTTACTCTTTTTGCTCCCTTCCATGACCCGATGACGGCGTTGGCAGAGGGGTGGCACGTTTGTTCTTCTGCCCAAGTCATATAATAGTTCTTAATGAAACGAAACATTCTGAGAATAAAATCCAAGATGAGAACAGTAGTCCGAATAAACCAAATAATACAAATTATCAATCCATATCTAAAAAATTCCGAAACATAATTGTCTATACATCTTATTCTTCTCCTATTAATTGGCGAGGAATTGTAATCGCAGAAATATTGTGAATTCTTTGAATGTTGTCTAATAATAAAACTCTATTTCACATGGTTCCGTTGCAGATTTCAGGAGCCCCCTCCCCCCCAAAAAAATCTATATAATAATACGTTACAGAAATTTCATGTTTTTACGTACATTATCACACTTCACTCCTTAGCACTTTATCCGTTGCGCAAGGACCTGTGGCTGAAGAAAGTCGCAGGTTAAATCGGTCGAAACGTTGTGAGAATAACAGCCAAGACGAGAACAGTAGTCCGAATAATCACAAATAATGCAAATTATAAATCCTCATCTCAAAAATTCTGAAACATGGTGGACAGTGTTTAAAAAGTTTTATAAAGATGGTTGATGAATTTGATCAGAGTGTTCCTATTTACTTGCCTTCCCACGAGGGCATAGTTAGACATAAGGTCTTTGTTTAATGTGGGGATAATCTAGCTCCCCAAAAAGGGCATACTGGATCGGGACAAAAATCTAAAAAAATTGCCTCAGTCTAACAGGATGTCTCTTTCACTGACCGAGGACTGAACAGATGAAGTGTAGTATCAGAACAGATACTACACTTTGAATTATTTATTTGCACAACATATTTCAATCTCCACCGGACAGATCAGCATCGGCAAAACAGCACGCTGACTCTAAATGATTCCAGATGGCAGACGACATTCCAACGGGAGAAATTCAGTCATGACAAAATAAGAGACAAAATAAAAACTCTCTTTTCTATCTTACAACCGAGTTTTTCTCCTTTTATTTATTTATTTTTTTTGTTAGCATGAATTATGGTACATTAGACAACCAGATTTCCTCTATTCTCATCCAACTACATCCACATATGGGGAGGTGCCGCTCAGAGCACCCTTTCCTGCCTGAAATCAAGTGCAGGATGATCTCTTCTCTTATCTACAGCCCCTTTCTCACAGAAGACACGTTACTAGTCTCTCTCTGCTCTAAAGTTATTTTTATGGTAGGTGCTCGACTCAGCTGCAATCTCTGGTTCCCCACGAAAAACATTCACAGCAAAAACTCGTCTAGCTACAACCGCTGTAAAGAATTTTTCTTTCTTCTTCTGTGTATCTAAAACTAAACGGAACTTTCACAAATTTTATTTCCAAGAACTTCCCATCTGTGGAATTAAATACTGCAGGGCTGCTTTCCAGCTGACTACAACATGGTCGTTTTGTGTCCGAAAAGAGGAAGAATCGTAGTTAGTGCTGTCTTTTATAACTCCGGGGCCTATGCTCTGCTCGCCTAACCAAGGGAAGAGTCTATAAGACCTGTGTCCGCAGTGTGATGATGTACGGAAGTGAAACTGTAGAATAGAAAGACATCTTCGGTAAAGGAAAGGATTTAGGAATAGTTTGTTGGCTGCAGAAAGTCTACAAGCAGTGTATCTTCGAGTGAATATAGGCGATGCTCGGGAATCCAGTGGATAAAGGAAGGAGAGGGGAAGAGGGTTAGTAGCAGAGGGAGGAGGTAGCAAGGTTAGAGAATCCATGTGGTGTTGAATAAATGTCCCGTTAGTAGGGAAGAGAGAAGAGTGTTTATAATGTGAATGCCAGTACATACGTTTGTTGTTTAAAAGGAAGGCCAAGTTCATATGTATTTATAAGTATGCATGTGTGTGTGGTATTTTGATATCCGTCCGCGTGCGTGCATTTGGTCGCCATGTTTGATATTGGAGTATTGCCAATGCCAGCGCTCGTGGTTCTGCGGGTTTCGGTTTGTGTCCCAAGAACAAAGTTTTTGTTGTTGATTCGAGTGACGTTGATGGGTAGATAGCAATGCCGTCTCGTAGCAAGAAAAGAGGAAGAAGATAGTAAGGCCTCCCTTTTGTCAACTCTGGGACCAGTCTCTGCTCGCATGAGAGATTGTTTCTAATTGGGCAAACCAGAAACGAAGTTAAATTCTGCACCAATCAGAACTCAGCTTAGAAGTCAAGCATAGATTCAAAATATTGTTAATGGCGGCTTGTTGCAACCACTGGTGTTGTTATTGTTGTCGCCGTTTGTAGTACCACTGCTACAAAACCTGGCCAGTTAGGATTGAGGACATGCGTTGCATGGAGAGAAATGATATGAAAATGATACGGTAGATGTGTAATGTGAGTCTTAAAGACAGGCTTAGTTTTGATGACCCCAGAGGAAGGTTAAACCTGGACAGTATAGGGAGATGTGTGCAGAAGAGTAGACTTCGATTGTATGGCCATGTTGAAAGAATGGATGAGAGGTCTTGGGTTAGTAGATGTAGAACAGTTGAGTTAACAGGTTCAGTTCATAGGGGAAACCCAAGGAAAACATGGAAGGAAGCGATAAAAACGGACCCGAGAGAAAGAGGGATAAATGAAGACCTGGCCAGAGATAGGTTACTTTGGAAGTCAATTTCTTAAAGCGGACCGCTTTAATGCATACCAGCATGTAAAACGGACGTTAGACCAAAGGTGATGATGATGATCATAATGATGATGAGGAGGAGGACGAGGATGATGATGATAATGATTATGAGGATGATGATGATTATGAGGAGGATGATGATGATGATGATGATGATGATGAGGACGAGGATGATGAGGATAATGATTATGAGGATGAGAATGATGATGATGAGGAGGAGGAGGATGAGAATGATGATGATGATGATGATGATGATGATGATGATGATGAGGATGATGATGATGATGATGATGATGATGATGATGATGATGATGATGATGATGATGTCTGTGTTTACGTCGGACCTCCATAGAATGTAATGATTTTTCAGCACAGCAGCACTATACAACAGATAAAAAAATACAACTGCGGAATTTCCACGGGTCCCACCAGTACCATTAATAATAAGAGAGGATCAATTGTGTTTCGATTGCCTCGCGGGAGGAACAACGCCTTTTAATCGTTTGTTTCATGACTTGTTACACACTTTAATGAAAAGAAATAATTACTATTTTATTCTGGCGTGACATAATTTTTCCGAATACGACAAATATAAATCTAGCGCTAATGAAGTAAATATATTTAATTCAATTCAATTAATTTGTCAAAAAAATAAAATAAAACAAGCATGTTTCAGTTGTCATCTAGGGAAAGGATGGTAGAAATTTACACAGAAGAGGATACAGTAGCCCAGCACCTGTCAAAATTCATCTTGAATTGTTGTGTTGTTGGCGCATTTATTACCTCTCTTGGGAGTCTATTCCAAGGTCCAGGAGTTCTTATTGAGAAGGCGACCCTCCTTATTCAAAAATACTTATATATATATATATATATATATATATATATATATATATATATATAATAATGGTAATAATCCAGGTAAAAAATATCCACAGGGTGGTAATCCAGAGAATTTTAACCGGGTTTATAAAAAGTGCTCAATATCAAAATAGAGCTTTATATATGATAATTTTATTTACACAGACATGTACAAAATCTGCGACACTGGCATGTCGATGTTATCGATCAACAGTTACTATAAACTGAGATCTCATCAGGCAGAGTTAGAATCCGCCTGATGAGATCTCAGTTTATAGTAACTGTTGATCGATAACATCGACATGCCAGTGTCGCAGATTTTGTACATGTCTGTGTAAATAAAATTATCATATATATATATATATATATATATATATATATAGCAAATATATATTTTTGCTAGGCTGTGAAGAGGAAATCATGATGAACGAACTACATCCACTGAACCCCAAAGGGGGAGATACTAACGAACATATACTACACTAATCCTCAAAGGAGGAGCTCATTTCTGGTAGGACGGTACCATGATATCTATACAGGTAATATAATACTCCTTCCAAAATAGAGGAGGAAATACCTGGGAGGATCTTCCCATAAAAGCAGAAAGGAATGCCTGTGAATATAGTATCATTGTAACAAAAAAGATATTACACTACCACCTGCCCCCCCCCCCCCAGAAAAGAAGGTAGTCCCTGGGAAGATGGTCTCATGACAAAAGAACAGATACTACATTAGCCCTCCCTCACAGGAGGATGTAAGACCTGGGAGAATTTTAAAAAGGAGGAGGTAATTCCTGGGAGGACGGTCCTATGACAACAGAACCGATACTACACTAACATATCCTCATTAAAAGATGATACAATAATAAATGAAATCAGTTATTATTTAGGGGGGGGGTCATTCATTTATAAATGCCGAGTTATTAACATATATTTTTTGTAGTTTCTTGGTCCTTTCCCTAAGATCCCACTCCCCAATTTTAATTCAATAAATTTCTTTTAATAAATGTATTTATGAAAAAAAAAGTTTTTTCAACAATTTGAAGATATTTTAAGTAGGATCCCCCCCCCCCCCGAGTAAATGTGGTATTGTGGTGACTTAAATGGTATTATTTACTCCTCTCCAGGAGTTAGGCACAAGGCCAGTTTTATCTTACTCCCACAAGTAAGATGTGACCCAAGATCGGGTCGAGAAAGTGGGGTTTGAAAAGCCAGCGCTCGAGAGGTGAGCACTCTGGCCATTTAAAAATTGCCTGGGCAGCCCCGTCGGCATTCCCCGGTAGGGGCGCCTCAGACAGTAAGCAATAAACTTACTCCTCCCCAAAGAGGGGAGGCAAAGCCTGGGAGGGTGGACCTCCTAGAACTGCACAGGACAGGCGCGCAGTATCCATCGGAACAGATACTACACTTTGATCTTAGCGAGTAAGATATACATTTTTATAACTGTTGACCAAGGATGACTAACGGACCTCCTTTTTTCCCACACTTTTGTATCGCCAAGTCCCTAATTTGTTCGTAATTTAATTTTTTATATTTTGTGCAAATAAATAATTCAAAGTGTAGTATCTGTTCTCAGCATCTCATGTACTCTTATACTATTGACCAAAGTATTGCTTCAAACAATAATAATAAAAACAGAATAATATAATAATACGGCGTCGTTAACAGGAGAGAGAAAAGGAGAGAAATAGAGCGCTAGAGAGAGAGAGAGAGAGAGAGAGAGAGAGAGAGAGGGAGAGAAAGAGAGAGAGAGAGAAAGAGAGAGAGAGAGAGAGAAAGAGAGAGAGAGAGAGAGAGAGAGAGAGAGATGAAATTAGTTTATTTTCTTAAGTAAAACTATTTTCTTTTGGTTTAGTTAAATGTAACTCTCATATTTGTTTATTTTTATTTGTTTTTTTGTTGTTGTTGGGGGTTTGGGTTTTTTGGGGGTAAATTTCACTTCGATTAGTACAGTAAGATTTACCTCGCGTGTGACAACAGTAGGAAATCAATTGTTATTGATAAAAATAAATTACTATTCCCCCCCGGGTAATACCGGGTAGCTCTGCTAGTTTAAAATAATAAACTTTTCAAACACGAAACGTTAACATTTTAGTAATTTCAAAACATTTATTTACCTTTTTAATGTAACCTAAAGAAAAGAAAAGAGAGAAGAAACAAATTTGTTTTTTCACTGGCAATTTACAAAAATCGACTCATCAAACTCTCTCCTTTCCAAAGTATCGTGGGTATGAGACGAAACCACATCCAGGAGGTTAAACCTAAGATGATGACGATGACGATGACGATGATAGCAAAAAAAATCCACAGAATAATTTTATATGTTAGAAAAAATAAGAAAAGTGATGAAGAAAAAGTTTAGATAAAATCCGACTAGATGTTGAAATAAATGAAAAAGAAAAAGTAAATTTATGAAACAGTACAATGAAATCAACTCATATGGGAAGATTTGATTTCGTCTTTATTATCAAAAGACTTCATCAGAAATGAATGTATAAATGTTATTTTCTCAATTGTACAAAAATGACATCGAGAATTTGGAAGAGGAGCTGGGACAGGAGAAAAAGGAGATAGTAAAAGAAAAAGGGGTGAATCTCATGTTATTTTCAAGTTTACAAAATTGGAGTCTTTGAAAAAGCAGAAGAGTTGACGAAGAAAAAGGAAAGGAAAGGATGAATTTTATGGGTGTACATCCTTTTCTCATTCCTTTTTTTTTCCTGTTTTCTTATCCATCTCTCTTTATCTCGGAATGTCTATTTCACTTTTTCCATCCATCCATCTCTCTCTATCTATCTCTCTCTCTATCTCTCTCTCTCTCTCTCTTTCTCTCTCTCTCTGTATATATATATATATATATATATATATATATATATATATATATATATATATATATATATATATGTGTGTGTGTGGTGATAATTATGGAAATAATATTCTGTGATGGAAAATCAAATATTATTCCAAGACTTTCTCAAGATGATTGATTTGAACAAATAAAATACAAGTACAATATTGGAAAATATTTGGTGCGTTTGTGACGTAAAAAAGTGTTTTCTTCAAACGAAACAGTCGTTAGAATTCAAAAGATGTAGAAGCTGTTATCTTGTTTAATTGTGTTCGAATTCGAAAAAAAAAGACCACATCTAATGCAAATATATATATACCGTCCTATGCAATAATTGTCATCAGATATGCGTTGGTGAAACTCAATGTGAACTAAAGAAAGGATTTGGTGAACATAAAAGAGATATAAAAATAACAATTTCTTAAATGCACTATTCTCTCATGCATTACAACATGATCATTCTTTTAACTTTAAACAAACTAGACTCATTAAATTCATTTTTAATAAATCTCGGCGAAGACTTCTTGAATCAGCACTCATTATAAACTCTAAAACTATTAAACAACGTAAGGGCTTCTACAATTTATCTCCTTTAATCGGCAAACTTATTTTATCCGAACAGAACTTGAATTTAGATCAAAGCTAGCTATTTTATGCCACATTCCCAACACAACTTTGCACATAACATTGATATTAAAAAGCAAAACAAAAAACAAGTAAACAATAACAAAAAACTCATTCTATTTCATAAACGCATCACACATTTTGAATTCTAACGACTATGTCTCGTTTGAAAAAGTAAACACTAACACTAAAAACTATAAAACACCCTTTTTGCATAACAAACGCACAAAATATTTTCAAATATTGTGTATGTTTGTTATTTCTTCAAATCAATCATCTTGAAAAAGTCTTGAAGTAAAGACGAAACATTAATGAAAATATGAATAATTTTAGTTTTGCTCTTTTTCATTTTCAATATATATATATATATATATATATATATATATATATATATATATATATATATATATATATTAGTACTTCATGTATCCACATAAAATATTATAAGGAGATATAATTTTTTATGTGTCAGTTTTCAGTATTTACTTCAACAGTGCTTGATACGTAAGTAGAGCTAGGTAGTAAGCAATGAAAATATATATGGCAATCAAGCTACACAGAGGCTCCCGTGTTTCATCCCCGGGGGGAATCGTCAGGCTAAATGCATGGAGTTATTTTTGTCAGGTGTTTTTATATACGTGGCTGGCTAGTTAACCAATCAGATTCTTTGTTGTTCCCTCAGCCAATCGTTGGGCTTCCCTCGAACAAAGGCATTGTTGGTGACGCTCCTATTTTTGTTAACAATGGATTTTCCTATATTCCGTTTCCTTTGTTTTGTCAATACAGTGGGCGAGTTTATTTTAACACGATGACGGTGTAGCTTGATTGCCATATATATTTTCATTGCTTACTATATATATATATATATATATATATATATATATATATATATATATATATATATATTCAGTGAATCCCCGCTATTCGCAGACTCACCATTCACGGTTTCACAAATTCGCAGATGTTCAGCATAAGCATTGACCTAACATTTTCTTCATAAATTCGGTAGAACTTAGAAATATGATAATCATTTAAGTCCAACTACGGCCAATATAACAAAAAACGCAATTAAAAACGTAAATTATTTCGTAGGATTCATATTAAATGCGGCTCATACAAAAAACATTGGTAATCCAAATTTTCGCAAACTTTATACGAAACTGAAATGTCACTTTCGTATGAAGTTTGCAAAAAAAAAGTCAATCAACTCGTAAGCGGAAAGGGCTAATCTACGCTAATTTGGTGGCTTTCACGCAAAAAAAAACACATGCTAATATACAAAAACCTCATTTTTAGTGAACTTTGAGCTATCAAAATCTATTTGCAAATTTTTGCTATTCGTGGGTGTGTCTGGAACGTAACTTTCATGAATAGCGAGGGCCTACTGTATATATATATAATTTTACGTATGTTTATATATATATATATATATATATATATATATATATATATATATATATATATATATATATTTGTATGTATATATAGTTCGGCAGCAAGTCATTTTTATGCAAGCGTCATTAAAGACCATGGAGTTCTCTCTCTTCACGATATTTCTTGTCAATTTCTCGACGCTGCGAGCGATTTTTCGGTTTTCGGGTGTTAACCGGTGGAGTATGGCACCTAACACTTTTGGTCTCTGGACCGTCTTCAAGAGGCTGTGACTTATTGTTACTAAGAGCCGTATTTATAGTTTTATTATTAGTTATATATCTATTAATTTACATATATATATATATATATATATATATATATCTTAATTTATTTTTAAATTTTTATTATTATTATTATTATTATTATTATTATTATTATTATTATTATTATTATTATTATTATTATTATTATTATTATTATTATTATTATTATTATTATTATATATATAAATAAGTCAGGTTCAATTTATGTTCCAATAACCATGGTATTTTATTTTTAATTTTTAATTTTTATTTTTTTTCGCATTTCCAAAAAAACAACATTCCTGTGAGATGTATATTTTACGATTCGTTTCTCTTGTGGTGTGCCAACCAAATATTATTATCTCAATTATCGACTCTGCAAAAACTCAAGATCATCAGAAAAAAACACAGAGAAGAATAAATTCAAAATGGCGTCCTAATGACCTTTTTTCCACATGTAAGCGTTTTTTTCTTTGTATGTTTTTCTTTGTTTTTACCCACAATGACCCACAGTGTGGTGCGGGTTTTTTTCAAGACTTTTCAATTTGAGAACTTTTCTTCTTTGTGGATTTTTCTGATGACCTTGAGGTGTTGCAGAGCCAATAATAGACATAATAATAGTTAGGAAGTGATCCCATTCAAACTCGCACCTTCCTCCAAAAAACTTTTTTAATTAGTTAGATACAAAAAAATGAATACGGAAAAGAATCGAGCTATATTAACTAATACATAGGATCTGTGCGTGCACATGAGCGTCAATAATACGTGTGTGCTTGGTAAAATCCTAAACCATTGAACTTATCATTATGAATTATGGAATATGTATTTTAGGCAACAGGGTGAGTAACGTGGGTACATTATTTATTCGTTTTGTAAACTTCATCATTTAAAGGGGTGCCACTGAAACTGTACCATACCCTCGAAAGAAAGAAAATAAAGGAATAAAATTAAAAACTAATGCTATTAAAATAGCTTATACCCGTCCTGGGACGGATATTTTACTAATATATATATATATATATATATATATATATATATATATATATATATATATACTAGAAGTAAAATGAAGTCTCCGGATAGAACAGCTTTGCACCAATTTTATGTCCAGTTACGAAGATTAAAATCAAGATATAACTCTACTAAACCTTATGTCTAGAATCCTTATTCCAATTCTAATCAAAACCCATTAGATGAGTTTGATTGTAGAAAATGTCTAAAATTTAAGTCTTAAGCTTAGGTGGTCTTAAGAAGAAATGGAAATTCAGGGAATCTTGCATAATTTAATCACATTTAATGCAAATCTGAAATATTTGAATTTTCAAATAAGAGATTGTGCCCATATCTAAAATATTCTAAAGGAGCTGAAATTTTTGGGATATTCATCAATTTATGAGCAATACCTATCGTTAAACATCCACAAAAATTGAAGTTATCTGTATTTTCACAAAGGACTTCCACACCCTTTTTTCCCTCCTTTGTCGCCATTGCATAACATTTAATTAAACTAAATATAGCCCACATTACTCACTCTTGCGTCTAGCAGCTGTGTTTCAAAATTCATAACGACCCGTCAGTTAGTTTAGGAGTGAATCCTGTAGATACACATAAAAACTGTTGTGACTTTGAAGGGCCGATAATAATTAAGACAACACGGTGGTATATTTACAAGAATGTGTATTTACAGAAGTACATAATAGTATGTTACAGAAAGACTGCTCGTCCTTCGTCCTAGGCTCCTCTATACATAATTTCTAGAAGAGTCCATATAGTCACGGAATAGGGTAGATCACCATCACAACATAACATAAACATACCTAACTTATATATATATATATATATATATATATATATATATATATATATATATATATATATATATATATGTGTGTGTGTGTGTGTGGGGGGGATTCTAAGTCCATTCTATGTTTTCTTGTTTTTACTCATCTTTTTTGTAAATGTTTGAGAATTCTTGTATTTCACTATTTGGTTTTGTTTCTTGTATTTTCGAAAGCAGACAAAATTCTTGTACGTTGTTTGATCTTCCGAGACTAACTTTGCTTTCAATATGTCCAATCCTGACTCGGACGCATCTCTTTCATCTCAAGGATTTTGGTTATTTGCTCAGTGCCTTTTTTTGGACAAAGTTCTTTCAGAATCAACTAGCCTAAAATGGTTTTGTTCTTAATGTAAAATATAATGTTTCTTGAAGGTTTTAAGAATCAATGAAAAACTTGTGGCAAATCATCATCATAATAATAATAATAATAATAATAATGATAATAATAAAATAATAATAAAAATAATAATAATAAATAATAATAAAATAATAATAAAATAATAATAATAATAATAATAATAATAATAAAATAATAATAATAATGATAATAATAATAATAATAATAATAAAAAATAATAATAATAAATAATAATAAAATAATAATAAAATAATAATAATAATAATAATAATAATAAAAAAATAATAATAAAATGATAATAATAATAATAATAATAATAATAATGATAATAATAAAATAATAATAAAAAATAATAATAAATAATAATAATAAAATAATAATAATAATAATAATAATAATAATAATAATAATAAAATAATAATAAAATAATAATAATAATAATAATAATAATAAAAGAATAATAATAATAATAATAATAATAATAATGAAATAATAAAAATAATAATAATATAAATTTATTATAATGTTAATAAAAATAATAACAGTTATAAAAAAAATAATAAAAAGAATCATAATAAAATATAAATAATAATAATAATAAAATAATAATAATAAATAAATATGAATAATAATAATAATAGTAATAATAATAACAAATACTACTACTACTACTACTACTAATAATAATAATAACAACAATATTAATAATAATAATAATAATAGGAATAATAGTTATAATATTAATAATAGAAATAGTAATAATAATATTAATAATAATAATAATAATAATAATAATAATAATAATAATAATAATAATGATAATAATTCTGAAAAACCTGAAAGAAAAATAGAAGATGAAGAAAATCACTAAAATACCAATAATTTTTGGAGCACTAGGAGCAATGTTGAAAAAAAATGGTAAAAAGACTAAGAGAAATTGGTATCAAAGAGAGAATTTACACAATACAACGGCACTGACGAAAACGGCAGAAACATTAAGGAAAGTCATTGAGTACAGAAACCAACTCACATAACCGGCGAACATTGACCAACCGCAGGTAAGCTGAGATAGAAATAGAATAAAAAATATAGACGGAACACTACACGAGCCCAAAGGAACTGAAACTACCATGAAATCCCCTAACCCAACCTCCCTCCCCTAAAAAGAACACACACACGCATGTAGTGGCATCAGTCTCGCCTGATATCACAAAAAATAGCCATGAAGAGTCAACTAGGATGAAAAACAGAGGAGAGAAGGAGAAAGCACCATTCAAACCTCCACTGGAAGTGTGCAAAGAATACTGAAACCTTGGGTAGGTTTATTGCCATTCAAATTCCAGAGAAATACAACAGTCGTTATCAACGAGAAATCAATGGTAAATGGCTGTTGCGATAATGGAAAATGATTTACAATGGTTATTGAAAGAGGCCGAGAGTGCTGGAAATCTAGGGAGAACTGCTTTCACTCAAACTCCAGGGAACACCACTTGTTATTGTCAGTGATCAGTCTCTGATAATGACTCTGTGAAAACTCTTGGAGTAAATAAATAATGATAAATACTAATAATGATTACAATTTTAACAAGTAAAGCCTGAGTTGTCTCCCCTGTGATCACGATTACTTGAATAAGTGAAGCAGCAGTTGTCTCATACTATGAACACTGCAACTTGAATAAGTAAAACATGAGTTGTCTCTCCCTGTGATCATTACAACTTGAATAAATAAAGCATAAGTTGTCTCCCACTGCGATCACTACAACTTGAATAGGTAAAGCATGAGTTGTCTCCTCTTGCAGTCAGTACAACTTTAATAAGTAAAGCATGAGTTTTCTTTCCTTGCAATCACTATACTTGAATCACTGTGATCACTGCTACTTGAATAAGTAAAACATGAGTTGTCACCTCTTGCGATCACTGTTACTTAAATAAGTAAACCATGAGTTGTCTCCCCCTGTGATCACCACTACTTGAATAAGTAATACATGAATTGTCTATGAATTGTCTACCTTTTCAACCACTACTACTTAAATAAGTAAAGCATGAGTTGTTTCCCTCCTGCAATCACCATTACTCGATTAAGTAAGACATAAGTTGTCTCCCCCTGCAATCTACTTAATTAACTACTTAATTTATGTAAAGCATGTGTAATCTCCTCCTGTGATCACTATTACTCGATTAGGTAATGCGTGAATTGTCTCCACGTGCAATCACTACTACTTGAATAAGTATAGCATTAATTGTGTCTTTCTGCGATCACTACTACTTGAATAAGTAGAGTATGAGTCGTCTCCCCTTTCAATCCCTACTACTCAATTAAATAATATAAACAATCATTAATCACAACTTCTGGAAAAAACTAATTATTGAACTTTTAGATATCTGTAAAAAAAAAGTGCATTTTGGAGGTAGAAGGATTATTATTATTTTTTTTTTTTTTGCAAACCAGAGTTTTCATGAAGTCACCAGTACTCGTTTTATTTGAATAACAACTAATGATAAGTCTGACTCAGTCAGTTTTCAACGTCTTATTTCATGCAAAACTTTGTATAAAACTAGCAAACGAATTTTGAAAAAAACTAAAAAAAAATAACAGAATATTAGAATAACAGATTAACAGAATAACCGACTAATAGAATAACAGAATAAAAATTGCTAAGAAAGAAAGATAAAAAAAACATTTGAATATCGTATTGAATTTAAGTGTAGACATGACTGGTTGAATACATAAGGCTACCTTGTACGGTTGACCTAGTTTGGCCACAGGTAACCTATGACTCTATATACGGCCAAAGAACTGTGAGATCCTGCTAAAAAGGGGATTTAAACATTTCGTGCCTCCTCTGAAAATAGCCAGAATGTAGTAAATAAAACTGGACCAGGATACTAGTTGTACCTTGACTCACACCGGACAGTGACGAACGGGACCTTTAGAAAGCCTCTGGTCGTTCAGTCTTTAACTGACTTAAAATTCAATGGACAAACGGACCAACGAACATTGCCCACAACAAACAATGGTTATCGCAACGGGGAATGATCTTAGAACAGAAACCAGCGAGAACTGAGCGGCAGGCTCGTCACCAAATTATTCTTTGTATCGAGCCAAAATATATAATTGATTGGTCAGAAATTTGTGTCTTAGAAGCGTTGTCCAGAAAGTTTTGTATGGCGGGTTGTCCGGAAGAGATGCTGTACGTGACGATGTAGCACTTCTCACTGAAACAATGAATGATCCACTTGTAAAGTTAAAGACTTGGAAGAAATTTGATGGAAAATTTTTTAGGGCGAATTTTGCCAATACAAAAGTGATGATCAGTGGTTGTAGTGTTGGAAAGCTCCCCACCCAAAAGACGAAAAATTTCCCTGTTCAGTTTGTTGAAAGAGAGTCGGCTGCAATTCAATCTTTTGTAGTGACAAAATATAAAACGCACATAATTGTGGTTCCCGTAAGCATTGGGTACATAAGAAGTGCAGTGGAATTACTGGTAGGTTGAGAAAAGATAACCAATTTGTGTGCAAGAAGTGTAAGAAAATGGAGATGGATGAGAACTCAGATGTGGACAAAGTATATCCAAAGTATATCGAAGCTATTGAGGTTGTCGAAGTTTTGTTACCTTGATGATACCATTGGAGCACAGGGAGGAGTTGGTGCTAGTGTCATTGGAAGAATTAGGAGTGGATGGAGTAAGTTCAAAGAAACTTCTGCCATTACTAACCAACAAAGCGTTACCATTATCGACCAAGAGAAGAGTCTATAAATTATGTGTACGCAGTGTGATGATAAACGGAAGTGAAACTTGTCCAGTGAGGGTTGACGACATGCGTTGTGTGAAGAGAAATGATATGAGAATGATACAATGAATGTGTAATGTGAGTCTTCAAGACAGGCTTAGATCAGATCAGCTCATAGGAAAATTGAATCTGAACAGTATAGGGAGATGTGTGCAGAACAGGAGGCTTTGATGGTGTGGCCACATTAGAAGAATGTATGAGTTATTGCGTTAGTAGATGTGGAAGAATTGAGGTAGGAGAGTCAGCCCATAGAAGAACGCCAAGGAATACATGGAAAGTAGTGATAAGGATGAAATTGAGAAAAAGAGGGATGAATAAAGACCTGGCCAGAGATAGGTTAATAATCCATTTCTAAAAGCCGTCCAACACATGACAGCATGTAAAATGGATGTAAAATTGATCATGATGATGATGATGATGATGATGATCATGATGATGATGATCATCATGATGATGATGATGATGATGATGATCATGATCATGATGATGATGATGATCATGATGATGATGATGATGATCATCATGATGATGATCATGATGATGATCATGAAGATGATGATGATCATGATGATCATGATGATCTTTTAGAATAACCGGGCGCAGCTCACTTTGTTGTCAATTGTTGTCTATCTACACAAGGATTTTATAATGTGAAGGCTGTGAGTTCAGTTCCTGTACACGGCAGAAGGCATTTTAATTTCAAAATCAGTCTCTTGTGTCTAACTCTGCCCTCGTGGGGAGGCAAGTAAATAGAAACTTACTCCCTCGGCAGGGGAAATAACAAGCAGAGCTTATACATCTGCCAAGGTTTAACAGTCTAAACAATTAAATTATTTAATTCAAAGAAAAATGTAAAATATAGAAAAATACAGTAAATCTGTGTCATGACTATATTTTAATTAATTGATACATTAATTAAAAGATCAGAAGGAAAAATTAAAATTATTTTAATTCACTAGTCCGTTTCACACATGCGTCGCTGAAGCATTGGAGTGTAATACAAAAAAAAATAACCAAAAATGAAACAAACAAACATTTTTTACACAAACAAAAAATTAAACAAACAAAAATTTTTACACAAACAAAAAAATTAAATAAACAAAATTTTTTTATACAAACAAAAAATAAACAAACAAAATTTTTTTACACAAACAAAAATATTAAACAAACAAAAATTTTTACACAAACAAAAAAATTAAACAAACAAAATTTTTTTATACAAACAAAAAAATAAACAAACAAAAATAACCAAAAAACAACAGAATAATATGACATAAAAAGCAAATTGAGGTTTATGCCTATTTATGCAAAAAAATAATGAATTTAATAATTATTTGATTAAAACCGCTATCGGAATCCGCAGGAAACATCAATGGACTCTTTGTCGCCTCATATGATATAAGTCCAGCAAATTTTGTGAAAGCTGAGTAGTTAAATAGCAAACAAATATGTAAATAAACAATAATAATAATAATAATAATAATAAAAATAATAATAACAATAATTAAGTAAAGCATCACTACAACTTGAATAAGTAAAGCACGAGTTTTCTCCCCCTTCAATCACTACAACTTGAATAAGTAAATCATGAGTTTTCTCTCCCTTCAATCACTACAACTTGAATAAGTTAATCATGAGTTGTCTCCCCCTTCAATCACTACAACTTGAATAAGTAAAGCATGAGTTGTCTCCCCCTTCAATCACTACAACTTGAATAAGTAAATCATGAGTTGTCTCTCCCTTCAATCACTACAACTTGAATAAGTAAAGCATGAGTTGTCTCCCACTTCAATCACTACAACTTGAATAAGTAAATCATGAGTTTTCTCCCCCCTCAATCACTACAACTTGAATAAGTAAATCATGAGTTATCTCCCCCTTCAATCACTACAACTTGAATAAGTAAATCATGAGTTATCTCCCCCTTCAATCACTACAACTTGAATGAGTAAATCATGAGTTGTCTCCCCCTTCAATCACTACAACTTGAATAAGTAAATCATGAGTTATCTCCCCCTTCAATCACTACAACTTGAATAAGTAAATCATGAGTTATCTCCCCTTCAATCACTACAACTTGAATAAGTAAATCATGAGTTGTCTCCCCCTTCAATCACTACAACTTGAATAAGTAAATCATGAGTTGTATCCCCCTTCAATCACTACAACTTGAATAAGATGATCATGAGTTGTCTCCCCCTTCAATCACTACAACTTGAATAAGTAAATCATGAGTTGTCTCCCCCTTCAATCACTACAACTTGAAACTGTCAATCATGAGTTGTCTCCCCCTTCAATCACTACAACTTGAATAAGTAAAGCATGAGTTGTCTCCCCCTTCAATCACTACAACTTGAATAAGTAAAGCATGAGTTGTCTCCCTCACTTGAGATCACTACTACTTGAATAAGTAAATTTTGAGTTGTTTTCCCCTGCGATCACAACTACTTGAATAAGCAAAGCATTAATTGTCTCCCCCTGTGATTGCTACTACTTGAATAACTAAAACATGAGCTGTCTCCCCCCATCCCCACCCCCGTCTGGTATCACTACAAATTGAATAACCAAACATGAGTTTGTGAAAGCTCAGTAGTTTTCTATGAACCCCGTCAAGTAACAACTATACATGAAAGTCTTAGATATGTATTCAAATAAATTATTTTAGTCATTCAATAAATATTTAAAAAAAATGTCTAACATTACTTCAAATAAATATAGCATTAACAAGTTGAAAGAACAAGTGACACTGGTTATGACAGTGTGTTACGATATTGAAGGAGGTAGGGGCTTTGTCTATACTAATGATCATCACTGACCAAGGCCAAAAGCCACTCGAGGATAAGAGTTAATGAGATTGTCAGTTGGATGATGAACTATACGATGAGAAGATTGAAAACCATGAATTGGGTAGAAAAAATGTTGGTTTCATAAAAGGACGGCTTGACAAGTATTTGTTGACATTAGACTTGAAGACGACCATGTTGTAGTCTGCAGGAAAGCAGTCCAATGGTAATGCATTTCATAAATGGGTAGTTCTTGGAAATAAACTGTTCATGGAAATTCCATTTGGTTTTAGGTACACAGAAGAAGAAAGAAAAGTTATTGAAGTGGTGATGGTAAGACGAGTCCTTGCTGTGAATGATTTATAGAGATGAAACAGAGATTAGAGCTCAGTCGATCACGTTTCATGGTGAAAATAATGTTATAAACGGTATTTTCCACATAAGTTTACATGAAGCAGAAGAGTGGAAAATTCCATTAGAAAAAAAAGATAGTGCTGCATGTTGAAGACGGTTGGAAGTCTTCAGTGACATGTAGTGAATAAGCTGATAAAATCTTTCTCTTTTTCTCTCTCCTCATATGAGGGATAGTTTCGAAGAAAGACCCACTGGGTATTATGTGTGTATACTGACAAAGAATAAAACCTCCGAAAGAATTTGTTTAACCTCAACTGATTGTGTGCTCTTGTCATTATTAATAAATTAAATAGAACAATTAAAAATGAAAGTTTTTTTTTCAAACATAACTCAAATATAATGATTAGTTTAGCATGTATCTGTGAAATTAAAATATACAGGAAAAAAGTCTTACGGCAACAAATATTGATTAATGCAACTTTAGTATAATATATAATTTTTTTTCCTGTCTGGAGGATTACCATCTTCTTTACGAGCACTGATGATAGCCTCTTAAAGAAAAATAAATGACTTAAATGTTTCGAACATTACATATATCTTGGTGGAAGGCCGAAACAATTGTATGTAAATAAAAACTGATTATTTTGGTGAATTTGTGAGCATTTCTTCCCTACATTTGATGTGATTTCTATAATATTAAAATATTTTCATTACAACTCTAGTCCTACACTATCGAGCTATTGCGAAACTTTGTGTTATAAAAATTTATATTTAAAATTTTATATATATATATATATATATATATATATATAAATATCAAATTATACTTTAATATTTTACCTATGTATGACGTCGTTTCGAGCTTTCAGCTCTCATCAGCACAGTGAAATAACAATCTCAGACGGTCACATGGTGCGAACCGGGTTCACAGAAACACCTTGAATCTGTAAGCGTTATATATATATATATATATATATATATATGTGTGTGTGTGTGTGTGTGTGTGTTAATCCAGATTAAGTTTGTTTTCACAGGGTAAAAAATCCAGAGAATTTCAACCGGGTTTATATAATAGTGTTCTATAGTAAATAAAGCCCCTTCTGGTGTCAAAATTACTCAATGCTTACAAGCCCGGCCTTTTGGTCGAGATCAAAGTGTAGTATCTGTTCCGATGGATACTGCACCCTATAGACTGGTATTGTCTTGGCCTTCGGGGCTTGATTTACGCCGGTCTATGGGATTGTCCTGTGCGGTTCTAGGAGGTCCACCCTCCCAGGCTTTGCCTCCCCTCTTTGGGGAGGAGTAAGTTAATTGCTTACTGCTTGAGGCGCCCCTACCGGGGAATGCCGACGGGGCTGCCCAGGCAATTTTTGATGGTCAGAGTGCTCACCTCTCGG